>CM067523.1:14881971-15409471 GCA_034509495.1 Acestrorhynchus altus | reverse complement strand
TAATAATAACAACAAAAGGACATTCAGGTTGCTTTGTTTACTTTGAAGAATGTACAAATGGTACTATTTCATGATTTTACTTCAGCTGTCTTAACTTTTACAGATTCAGCAGATGGGTTCAGGTCCTCAGTTCGCAGATTTGGATTGCTTCCTGTGCCTTCATCAAAGGTGAGAAGAAGATGTAATTCCGGCTGGTGCAATTTCAATAAAGCCTAAAAAGTTACATTAAGGGTAATTTTTAGGATATTTTCAAGAATTTGTCATTATACTTTTTGGATACTTATAAGCACATTATAGCTTAAAGTCTGTATAACCTGGGGTCAGATCAAAGGGTCAGTCATGCTACTACGAGCCTTGCTCAAAGGCCCAACAGTGATAGTTTAACAAACCTGTGAATCAAACCAATAACCTTTAATCAGTAATTCAGTGTTCTAACCACTGAGTATGGAGTTATTGTTTTGCCAATTGTTTTACTTAAAATAATAAAATTTGCAAATGAGAATAAAAGGAAAAGAATATGTTGCAAATACAAAACAGAAAAAAACATATATATCAAATATAAATATTTAGAGATTCATGGTTTCTTTATTACTCTATTCAGTTATTTGTTTTTTTTGGATTATGCCAGTTTTTGCTTGCATTTTATTTTGTTTTGGCACAGTTTTCATGGGTGGATGGTCTTAGAAGAAGGCGTTTATCTTGAATCTCCATTACTCAGTTTATTTCTATTATATAGTCTATTTCAGTGCAGCAGCTATGCTGATTTTTTTTCCAAATTAAAGTTGAGGCAAATGCCATGTTTAATTGCTGAGTGGTAGGTAGATATTCAACATACTCTTATTTCTTCTCTAAATAAGTTGACTAAAAGTGTAAAAAGCTCATGTTATTGAGGTATGCTAGGTATTCATGCTTACTGTAGTTATTTAGCTCAGATATTTATTTAGTTATTATACCTCTGAGTAAAGCCAAGATACTAGTTAGCATTGGTTAGTTTGTCTCTTTACTGACTTTAGCTAACAGCTGAAATACTTAAAATTTGTACAACAATTAAATATAATTTTTGTATCAACTTTTAATGGGGGGAAAAAATCAGCTTAACTTCAGGGAACCTGTCAATGCAAAATCAGTCAATGGGGATTTTAGGTCTTAAAGTAGCTATATATATATATATATTTATATATGTGTGTGTGTGTGTGTGTGTGTGTGTGTGTGTGTGTGTGGTATATTGGTTTTCAGCGCAGGGAGAGCATCCACTTGCCCCCCATCCCAGAGAGCGAAGGCAGCAGTGCTGTAGAGGTGATAGCTCTGTACGACTACACTGCTCAGATACCTGAAGAGCTGAGTCTGGTGAAAGGGAACAGATATGTCACTTTGGAAAAGATCTCGGATGACTGGTGGAAAGTCAGAAACACAGATGGGTAGGAGCACAGTTGTGATTGCTTGCATATTTCCTGCATTTTCATTTAGACCTTCGAATTATGAAATACAAAATTGCAAAGCCATTCTGTATTTATCTTTTTCACTTTTCTGAATGATTCACTTTCCTGGAGATAATTCTCGAGATTCAGTGAAAAACAGAAATAGTTCAATAGCACATCTAAATAGAGTTGTTTTTAAAACTCTAAAACCAATCACAATTACCCACAGTCTACTCAGTGTGTGAGAAAGGTAACTTGTAAATGTTGATATATAAAAGTGGTCACTGGGGGGGGCAGACCACAGTGGAATAAGTATTCAGAATTGCTGTCATTTGGCATAATGCATTTTTCTGCCTAGTTCTGAAGGACTCATCCCTTCTAATTACATAAAGGAGGTGGATATCAAAGACAACTACAGGTACCCTATGTAAATTTTGTTTATATATATATATATATATATATAGATATGTTTTGATAATGGTAACACTCAGGCTTACATATCTAACCAGTCCAGAGAAACTTGTTTTTTGACCATTTGCAGCATGAAGAGTGAACTTTCAAGGGGGACACCAAAAGAGCAACCCAGCAGTATGAAAACACAGTGAGACTTCTTGTTTTGATGCTTGCAGCTACTGTTTGTTGTTTTTCTTTCCACTAGAGGGAGACATTGCATGCATACACTGAATGTGTTTACATACCTACTTATCACACTTGAAATAAGCCATGAAAAAATGATTTCAGCATACAGCAATATCCACTAATGATGAAGCATATTTAGGGTGAATCCCACCTGTTTTGAGTTTAACAGTCCATTTGTTCTGTCCAGAACAAGAGGCTCTGCTGAATCAAATTCAAACATTTCACCTCAGAAAGATAACATTGAAGATTGTCTGTAAGTCTCTTATTCACCTGGTACTGACTGACCTTGTCATCCCATGATATCGTATTACTAATCACATTAAAGTACAAATAGTACATAATTAATATTAAATTGAAATGTTTGTGAATGACATTGCATGACATTTCTCCATCTACTTTCTCATGTATTGGTTTGAACTTTTTCAGTTGGTATATAGGAAACATGTCTCGAGTAAAGACTGAGCAGCTACTTCGTGAGAAGGTGCGCAACATCTTTCAGCTGTTATTTAGCTTTTCACCCACTGAAAAGAAAAATCCTCTCTTCTTTTCCATTAAATCTGCAAAGCAATATAGTGTCATTTGATGTCATCATAGGCAGTGTGATTACCAAATTTGTGTATTAGATATTTATATCTGTATCGGGATATAAACAGAGTTGGATATGGGCTGAGGTGATATTGTTTATATTGAGTTTTTTAATAATATTAAATAAACAATGTTCTGTTTCAAGCCTGCAGAAACTCCCCTTGCTCTGCTCAATCCCCTGTTCTCAGCTACTCCTCTACGCTACTCCCCTCTACCCTCATTCATACTCTTACATACACACTATGGAGGGGGCACAAGACTTAGTGTGAAGAAAAAATGGAGATCAAATTTTCAAATTAAATCAAATTAATTTTTCCCACAGTGTATTTCATATTGTATATTGTATAACACCATTCCACTAAAATATAGCAGTACGATTTTTTGTCCATATCTCTCAGCCCTATTAGTGAGTAATGCACTCCTCTTACTGAGTGTTTCTTCTCTTTGCAGGGAAAAGAGGGTTCCTTTGTGGTCAGAGATTCCAGTCAAAAAGGATCCTACACAGTATCTTTATTAAGTCGAGCGATAGAGTGAGTAAAACATAAAATTAGCCATTTTTGAAAATAAGCAACACCTAAAAGTCCCCACTCATGCACATGGAAAAGGTTTTTTTAAATCAAAGTTTGTATTGTCAAAGATAGACCACGTTACCTTACACTTTAATCTGTATCTCATTTAGTGCAAGACTGTAATTTTTGACATGTTTCCAAAATGTGTTTCCAGTGAGGTCAATGGGACTGTGAGGCATTATCTCATCAACGTCAATCCTGAAGGGAAATATTATTTGGCTGAGAACCATCTCTTTGACACCATCCCCGAAATGATAGAATACCATCAGCATAATGCAGCAGGTGTGGTGACCACTTAAATACCACAACACATAAACGATTTTGGACAATCCCTTGTTTTTATATACAGTTTCAGCAAATGGGTCTTTAAGTGATGCCATGGAAGAACCATTTTCTGTTTTAACCTTTCTTTCTTATTTATTTATTTATTTAATTAATTTCTGTGAAGCTGCTCTGTGACAACTTCAGTTGTGAAGAGCGCTATAAAAATAAATTTTGATTTGATTTGATTGATTTGATTTTTAGATGTTGAAGTGTGAAGAAACTTGGTCCATGTTCATGCTCATAAAACATCACTTATACAAATCTCCTTCCACTGACCATGTGATTGGTTCACTGTGAAATATTGCATAATTTTCTAAAGTCAAATTTGGGTTGGAAATGGAAAATACTTACACTGTATTTGGTCCACTGATCCAAATACCACCCAGAAAATACATGTCCTCATTCTTTGTTTGTGTCACTGTACAGTATATGGATGTCTGTGTAAGTGTGTATGGGTGTGGGTGTGTGTGACTGGGTGTATTGGAAAAAAAGCATATTTGAGAATGTGGTCGTGAGGTCGTGTTACATGTTAGCAATGCTCTCCTTTTTAGGACTTTTGACCAGACTGCGTCATCCCGCAACAGAATCTGATGCCACACCCCCTTCAACACACGGTCAGTCACATTTTATTGTATATACTCCCTTTATGGTCTGTCTTTAGGAAATATGGTATTTCCTTTCATTGACGTTCATTGGCATATGACACCCAGATTTATTTGCCTTTAAACTGGAGAGATGTAAACTCTTAAAAATCACTTAAGACTCTTATCCAAGGTCTAGACATTTTTTATCATTCGAAAGGGTTTTACAAACTTTTATCTCATCCAGACTTGACTACCTAGAACCAAGTAAGCTAGAACAAATTTCTCCCATGCTGACTTTGGGCAAAATGTATAATGCAGTGTAGTTTGAGCAATGAACAACAGATCCATGTTTTCAATGAGTTAATTTCAAACTCCCCCTCCCCAATCCAAACTGTTACTTGGCTCAGTTTATTTATTCCCCCAGTTATTTATTATTTACACCCACCCCCCAAGCAAAAGACCTTTGAGCTTCAATGAACCTCCAAGCAACCTTGGCCTTTTTGTTGAAGGTTCTTTTAAGTATTTTAAGAGGTTCCTCCAAAGGTTCCTCAAGGACCTTGTATTTTTTTACATTGAACATTATAACTGGAACCAAATGTGATTATACACTGTTCAAAGTACAAGCTCCACAAAGAAGTTTTTTTGTTTGTTTGTTTGTTTTTTGCATGAGGAACTCTTCGGGGGGTTCAAGGACCAAGGTTCCTTGAAGGTTCCTTTAAGAGGTTTCACCACTGTTACAATTTGAGGAAGAGGCAGCTGTGGCCTGGTGGTTAGGGAACCAACCTTGTGACAGAAAAGTTACTGGTCCAATTCTCTGAACTGGTAGGACATGACTGAAGTGCCCTTGAGCAAGGCACAACTCCCTAGCTGCTCCCTGGCCACCGTGGATAGGGCTGCCCACTGCGTCTGGGCACGTGCTCTCACTGCCCACTAGTGTGTGAATTCACAAGTGTGTGTGTGTGCAAGAAAGCATGACCATTCTTCCTCAAGAATCTTGTTTTTTTGTTTTTTTTTTTGTTTTTTTTTATTTTTCTTTTTTTTTTGTAAGTTACACCCAAACATAACAACAGTAATGTTATGTTAAAGTAATGTTACAATAGTAACAATGGCATCACCTATCACAATCACACACAGAAAAAGAATAAAATATTGAATTATATTTTTGAGGGGCTGAGACTGTGACTGTGAGGCTTTTCCTGCACCAGCATCTGCAGAAGGAAGCACATACATGGCATGAAAAAAGTGAAAGCTGGGGACAGGTCTCTGTGCTAGGCTAAACACTAGAGTGACTTTTAACATCTCTTCTCTCTAATGTCCACTCTCTTGAAAACAAATTGGACTGCCTCAGCTGACTACTACACAGGAACCAAACACACTGAATTTAAAAGGAAAGTGCTGAAAAACAGAGCCAAACTTGAGAAGTGAGGTAGGTTGTCACACGTTGAAACACTGAGAGGACAACCACAACGTTCAGTAAGAATAAAAAAACAGCCTGTCCAGCTCCAGCTGTCATCCACAAGCATCACTGTCCTGACTAAGCTTAACAAACTGTATGACCACATGCATCACAAAGATGGTAGCTTTACCTGAAAGACCAAACTTGACTTGACAATACCAAGCTGGTCTATCAGCATGATCAGCATGATCAGATTTTAAAACACTGACCGTCTAGACCAGCTTAGACCATCAGAATCCTGCTTTCAGTTTTTCATTTCTGAACCCATGATAAAATAAAAAATTATAGCATTTATATTTGGGCCAGAATAGCCTGTTAGTACATAAATGTGTGTTATTTATACATCAAAGATCAAATTACATACTCAGTAAATGCAATCTTTGGCATCTTCAAAAATTCTGTCCAACATGCACACTATTCTTGGTGTACTGGCCAGACAGACTAACTGAAAAACTGGAATTGAAATCTTTTTTAACTCTTAGATGCCAAGATTCACAGTTCATTGGTGGTTAAATGCTGTTTTTAAAGATTCCTATCTCAGAGTAATCCATGATGCTTTCATCATTGTGTGATGAATTATCAGCAAGTTAAGACACTTGTTTCCAACTAAATTAAATCCCAGTTAAAATGATGTAGCAGTATCCAGTGCATGTTTACTGCTCAATCCACATGTGCCTGCTCAACCTGCATGCAGACTCCGACAGATGAGCCAGAAATTGCTGACCCAGATATTGGGTTATAGAGGTAAATGAGAAGGAAGGGACTATTTGCTCTCTTTCGTTGTTCAAACATCATTCAAATCTCAGCTTAAAAGTCATGAGAAGGGACAATACTGATACATACATAAATAATTAAGGTTTTATTTTATTTGGACTACTGTAAAGTATTTTGAAGACCCAAAATTCTAAATATCATTGTTAATCTAATCATTAAATGTAACCACATTAGAACTGCATTTCTAACTTAGAAGCATCTAGATGATCAAACAAAAAATTGTAGGTGCAAGTTAATTTTTTATGAAAATGTGGTTAAATTTACACAGATATTTACATTCTGTTCATTTTTAAATTTGAGTAGCCTAGGATCTCTTGTAAATAACAATATCTGCCATGTGTGACTGTCTCCTTTAAATACATTTCAAATTTATGGTGATTGAAACAAAAAAAAATCCCACAAAATTGGCCTAGAGTTCTAAAGTTAATGTCAGTTTCTTCAGTGGACAGGACCTCACAGGACCACCGCAGAGCAGGCATTATGTGGTTGATGGGTTCTCAGCACTGCAGTTACTTTGACTGACTCTGACTCGTGTGAAAATAAGGAGATGATCAAAATATTATGGTTGATCAGTGAAACCATAATATAAGGCTGAGGCAGTAAGTTGGATGAGTAAGGGACACTAAGTCTAAATGTGTGTGATATGTTTGCCATTAGGTGAATGGGAGCTGTGTCGTGAAGACATGAAACTGGTGAAAGAGCTGGGCAGTGGGCAGTTTGGAGTGGTCCAGCTAGGCATATGGAAGGACCAGCATGAAGTGGCCATTAAGATGGTGAAAGAGGGCTGCATGTCATCTGATGATTTTATAGAAGAAGCCCAGATCATGATGTGAGTTCCATTGACATAGTTCTCCTTCAGCTCCCTGTGGTTTTGTGTGTGTGTGTGTGTGTGTGTGTGTGTGTGTGTGTGTGTGTGTGTGTGTGTGTGTGTGTGTGTGTGTGTGTGTGCGTGCGTGCGTGTGTGTGTGTGTGTGTGTGTGTGTGTACATGTGCATGCTTTTTTGAATGCATTTGTAGTTTGTGTAAGACCTACTGTATGTCATGAGCTGTTTTTCAAAAGGATATTAGTAAAGGTGTATCTCTAGAATTCTCCTTTACGTATTTAAGATAGAAACAGTACATTACAGCCTTGAAAATTCTTAGATAAGAATTTGCCCAAATCATTCCAATAGCTTACATGAATATGTTTGGGAAATGGGAAATATGAGTAAATTCTTATCGTTTTTAAATATTAAAACACGGTTGGACAAATATGGGTCATAATGAGGCAACTGCCTAATATCATTAAGGTTCAAAAAGTGTTCAATTAAGAATGTTTTTTTATTCATTGAATCCTTCATAAAATCTAACACTGAGATAACTTTATTAGCACATCATTTTATCAGTCTAATCATGCTTTAATACAGTTCAGTAATACTGAGAAAAATAAATGATCAGAGCAGTGATTTATCAGTCTTCTCATTCTTTATTAGAGCTCAGTAACAAATAAATAACTAATCAGCACAGTGATTTTTCAGCCTACTCATGCTTTAGAGTAGAGCTTAGTAACACTGAGGTAATCAACTAATCAGTACAGTGATTTATCAGTCTACTTTTGTTTTAGTAGAGATAGCTAAAATTGTGGAAATATGTGTTTTTTGTTCTTGTTATTTGAAAAATAAAGTGATATAAAGTACAGTGCTGCACTTAAAATACAGTCTTCAGTTAATCTGTACCTTAAGAAGGTACTCAAACTGCCCTTGAAATACTTGAATGCATGTTATTCTGTGTGATCAAAGGAAACTGAGGCATCCTAAGCTAGTGAGGCTACATGGAGTGTGTACTGAGCGCTTTCCCATCTACATCGTGACAGAGTTCATGAGTAATGGCTGTCTGCTGGACTATCTGAGAAGCCAGGGAAAAGAACTGCCGACTCCACAGCTCCTTAAAATGTGCCTGGATGTTTGTGAGGCGATGGCATACCTTGAGGACCAGCAGTTCATTCATCGAGATCTAGTAAGGGGGCACACTCCCGCCAGCACACACACATGCTGTATTAACATGCATATGTAGGCTCATTGCATAATGTTTACAATGCTTTTTTTGAATGCATTTGTAGTTTGTGTAAGATCTACAGTATGCCATCAGTTGTTTCTCAAAAGGATATTAGTAAAGGTGTATCTCTAGAAGTATTTAAGATAGAAACAGTACATAAAGAAGCCTTGAAAAGCCCTAGATGAGAATTTGCCCAAATTATTCCAGTAGCTGACATGAATATGTTTGGGAAATGGGAAATGGGAGTAAATTCTAATCATTTTTAAATATTAAAAACAGTTGGACAAATATGGGTCATGATGAGGTAACTGCCTAATATCATTAAGGTTCAAAAAGTGTTCAATTAAGAATGTTTTTTAGAGGGCACACTCCTGCCAGCACACACACATACTGTATTAACATGCATGTAGGCTCATTGCATAATGTTTACTCCACATCAGGCATGATGTGTAAGTCTTGGAGGACTGGAGGCTTCATAGCACTTCAAAGACTTTAAACCAGTGTTTGAAAAAGTTCTAAGAAAGATTTTTCACACTGTGAAACAGTAACAAGCTCTCAGTAGCACTAAGAAAAGTAACTGATCAGCACAGAAATGTATCAGTCAAGGGTTTAGTAGAGCTCAGTAACACTCAAATAATTAACCAATCAATATAACTGATGATTGTCTCTTCTTCAGGCTGCCAGGAACTGTTTGGTGGATAAAGATCTTACTGTTAAAGTATCTGACTTTGGAATGGCAAGGTAACACACATACACCCACCGAACTGCATATGTTCTATTTAGTTTGTTGCTGTATGTAGAATCCAAACATACCACTGAGCTACTCCTAGAAACAGTGCTAAGTACATGCTTGTACACAATGGTTCATCATTTCTAATAGCTAATTACAATATTGCAGACATAAGACATTTCACAGGTGCAATCATGAACCTTTAAGTAAATGTAAGATTCGAGTTGCTCTTGAAAACTTTGAATAATCATGAAATAAATGCATGTTCACTCAGACACCAGGGTGCAAAACAGAGACAACTCTAGATACTTGTCTCCAGATGTCTTGGAAGGATGGGAATCAAGCCTAGTTGTACTTGAATGTGCTCTGTAGATCAGGATTTGACCATTGCACTCAGACAGCATCAGGTTTAACTCTAATGTAGGTGGCAATAGGAAAAAAGTAAAGGTACAAAGAAAAACCTATGTACCAAAGACCTATCTATATAAGAAAGTGTCAGTTTCATGATACACAAAGCAAATAAAGATCTGATTCTTATTTTTAATTAATTTAACAAATATTGTATTCAAAAAGTATGTATTAAGGCATCTTATACATTCAATAACATTAAATCATATATTTTTCAATTTCTCCATTGTACCTTCTGTCTGCAGGCCAGCTTGAATTTGTTTGGCAATTTATTGAGGTTGTTTAGTCAAACATGGAACAATCCTTCTGCAATCTTCCATTCATTTTTCTCTTCCACCCATGTCCAGGAAAGTTAGTTACAGTGCCACGGGCTGTAAACTTCAATCACGTTTCAAACACGTATTTTGTGGAAAAATCAAAATTTTGTATAATTGCATCCATACACTTATACTTGGAGCTCTTTTTGGCATGAAGTGAGATCAAAAGAACTTGATGAGATAAACCAACATTGTTTTTGATTAGCAGTATTGCTGTAGTAAAACTATTGGTTGCTGCCATCAAAATCATGAAATTATTTAATTTTGGTTAAAAACATTGTCAATATACTTAAAAAAGGGTTTCTTTAATTAAGAATCTTTTTGCTTGGATGCAGTTGGTTTTATCTTTAGTGAAAATAAGACAAATTTACAAAATATTGTACTTAATATTTCACTCTATATCTAATATTAAATGGCATATTCTCCATTTTGGTTTTAACACCTAGTTCATGCATCCACATAAACACCTAGATGTGTGACCTAGACTTACATAGCAGACTTTGTCTCTATGCCTCTTTACACAGTTCACACAGTTACTCACAGTCATTTTCCGTTGAGGTTTTATTGGACCTTTGAAGGAGTGTCGTAAGGAGTGTGCGTGGGCATTACCCACTCTTCTTGGACCACATGATTTACACAATAAAGGATTTTTCTTCTCTGCTTACTATCTATGAGTAAACGTACGTAGATAGTAAGCAGATGTGTAAGATGTGTTCTCCCTCTGCAGGTATGTGTTGGATGATCAGTACACCAGTTCTGTGGGTACCAAGTTTCCTGTGAAGTGGTCAGCCCCTGAGGTTTTGAACTACACAAAATTTAGCAGCAAGTCTGACGTGTGGGCGTTTGGTTTGTTCCATTTCTTTCATAACATTTTATATTAAGCTACATTAAGTTGTTTTCCAAGGTATGTGAAATGGCACATTCTCCATTTTGGTTTTAACACCTAGTTAATACATCCACATAAACACCTAGATGTGTGACCTTGATTCACACAGCCCCCTCTTGCTGATCAGTTGGACTCTGCATGCAGGTTCAGCATGTACACATGGACAAAACTGTACATTTAATTTAATTAAGTTGTAAACAAGTACATTTTAGCTGTTTTCTGAGCTGGAGTTCTTGCTGATAATTCACACGCATGCATCAGCATGCACCTTGCTGATGAGACCATGGTTTCTAAAGAGCCACCGGCACCGTTGGCCACAATCAGCCTGATTGAGATCAGGCGTGTGGAGGCTATTTAAGGCTTCCTCCCGTTCCACTAGGTGTGGTGTCTTGGTGTCTCTATGCTGAAACGCTGCTGGAAATTTCTCTGTATTTTCCTCCTTTAAAAAGGAGTGCTGAAGTGCCCTAGTAGGGGTTCAAATCCAGTGTCATATATATTTTTTTTTGTTTGTTTATTCATTTCTTCCTTTTCTTTTCAGAGCACTGGTTAATCCTCCACCAGTGCTCTGCTCATTAAACCCTTGCCATTAAAACATAAAACACAAGCACCTTTCATCACTGGTGGGCTGATAAGCCCAGATACCCGTTTACCACTCCTGCCAACAGAGTAGTGGTTTAAGTTCTGTCTTTGCATCTCAGTGGCCAGGCTTCAAATCCCAATCTGACCAGCCCAGCTTTCTGCTTTTGAGTTCACCCAGCTTTGACTGGGAGTCAAATACATGTAAGGTCTCAACCCTGGTGGGTTTACATTCCATTTCCCACCTGGGTTGCAGCCCCGTAACATGGTTAGGCTAAGTTTTACTATGCATATCATGCTTGTAGGTTATTCCGATCCTGAGATATGAAGTCTAGAAAACAACATGTAACTATCCGCAAATTGTGGCTCTCAACTTAAAATAAGGTCTCAAAATAATGGCATTAAACATACTGGCCTTCTGAGTTCTAAATTTGTGCCACATTCTTATTTGCCTGGGGAATTTAGTCAATGAAGGCAATAATGATTCATGTTGTGATTCATTTTATCTACAACTACTGCAGGATTAAAAAAAGCACAATTGCTGGTGATTCTAATAAAAACGACAATTGTCTGTATGGTGGTGATTAATTAAGGCTTATTTTGGCAGTGATTAAGACTATTATGTGGATGATGAATGTTTTCATGTAGGTGTGCTGATGTGGGAGGTGTACAGTCTGGGGAAGCAGCCCTATGAGCACTATGACAATGCACAAGTAGCAGAGAAAGTGATGCAAGGCCATCGCTTGTATAGACCACAGCTGGCTACAGATCAGATCTATCAAGTTATGAAGGCATGCTGGCATGAGGTAACCATGAATCTCCTTTTCCCTTTGCCTTTTCCTCTTTTTCTCTTTTATGTCTTCCTCTGACGAATATTAAGTTTGAAAATAAGACATTTAGCAACAGGTTATTTTTCAAAGCCATGTGTCAATTATCTGCATGTTCATCTCTGTTTCCAGTTTCCGGAAGAGAGGCCGAATTTTCAGCAGCTTTTCAGTGATCTTACTGCATTTATGGAGGGGAAATGACATTATTCTGCAGTCATCACACCTTATACCTCTTTCCTACTGACTATAGGAAGCCAAATAAGCCTACCCTAAATTACCATGCTCAAGTAATCCACACTTTTCCCCCTGATCCCTGTTTTGAAGTCATGATGCTAGTGGAGAGCTCAGTTTAGCACTCGTTATAATTATTTCATCTAGTCCTTGTTGATGTAAATGTATGAATCACTGCTGCAATGCAATAAAAACTAAATATTTTCATACAATGCCCAGTAAACCCTGAATGGTTAATTTATTTGCTTCTTTATATACAAATAATAAGAAGTACAAGTAAAGAGTTGCCTCTTTGTAGAAAATAACTTCTGCACATCTAAAAAAGCAAGATTGCACAAGAAATGCAGTTTGTTACTGAAGGCCTTTCAAGTAAATATGTTGTTTCAGGCACATTTCAGGGCTGTTCAATGAAAGTCAGGCTTCTCCATTTTTGTCTGAACCCTGGAAATGCTTTTAAATGAGTTTTAATTCCTCTTATTTTACATGAACTCCCATTCAAAGTTCAGAACACTCCATGATATAGGATTTTTTTTTCTTTCCTTCTGGGGACTCCGTTGTTCTGCTGGGGGACTTCAACTCCCACGTTGACAATGACACCTGGAGAGGGGTGATTGGGAGAAACGGCCTCCCCGATCAGAACCCGAGTGGAGTTCTGATGTTGGACTTTTGTACTAGTAACAGATTGTCCATAACAAACGCCATATTCGGGGATAAGGGTGTCCATAAGTGCACTTGGCACCAAGACGCCCTAGGCCAGAGATTGATGATCTTTGAGACTTTGTTGTTGTTTCATCTGATCTCCGGCCCTATGTTTTGGACACTCGGGTGAAGAGAGGGGCAGAGCTGTCAAACAATCACTACCTGGTGGTTAGTTGGATCCGCTGGCGGGGGGGCAGGCTGGAGAGACCTGGCAGGCCGAAACATTGTTTCGGTCTGCTGGGAGCATCTGGTTGAGCCCTCTGTCAGAGAAGCTTTCAACTCCCACCTCCAGGAGAACTTCTCACAGCTACCTGGGGAGGCTGGGGACATTGAGTCAGAGTGTACCATGTTCTCAGCCTCCATTGTCAATGCGGCCATTTGGAGCTGTGGACATAAGGTCACCGGTGCCTGCTGTGGCGGCAATCCCTGAACCCGGTGGTGGACACCGGAAGTAAGGGATGCCGTCAAGCTGAAGAAGATGACCTATCGGGCCGTGTTGGCCTCTGGGTCTTCCAAGGCCAAGCATGCTGCTGGGACGATTGAGGAGGCAAAAGCCAGGAGCTGGGAAGAGTTCGGGGAGGCCTTGTAGAAGGACTACCAGTCGGCCCCAAAGCAATTCTGGCAAACCGTATGGTGCCTCAGAAGAGGGAAGCAGTACTGAACCAGAGGAACACTGAACCAGCTCTACACCCTCCAGAGGGTGCTTGAGGGTTCATGGAAGTTTGCCCAACCAGTCCACATGTGTCTTGTGTATTTGGAGGAGGCACTCGACCATGTCTCTCAGGGTATTCTGTGGGGGGTGCTCTGGGAGTACGGGGTCCGGGGCCCTCTGTTAAGAGCTGTCAGGTCTTTGTACGACCGGAGCAGGAGCTTTGTTCGCGTTGCCGGCAGTAAATTGTGCCTGTTCCCAGTGCATGGAGTGGTTCGTAGCCGAGTGTGAAGTGGCTGGGATGGGAATCAGCACCTCCAAATCTGAGGCCATGGTTCTTGAATGGAAGAGGGTGGCTTGCCCTCTCCAGATTGGTGGAGCTGTCCTGCCCCAAGTAGAGGAGTTTGAATATCTTGGGGTCTTGATCACAAGTGGGGGTGAGAGGGATCGCAAGATTGACAGGCGGATCGGTGCTGCCGCCACAGTCATGCAGACGGTGTATCAGTCCATCATGGTGAAGAAGGAGCTGAGCTGAAAGGCAAAGCTCTCAATTTAGGGGTCAATCTACATTCCTACCCTCACCTATTGTCATTAGCTGTGGGACCGAAAGATCGTGGATACAAGCGCCTGAAATTAGTTTTCTGTGTAGGGTGGCCAGATAGGGTGAGATAGGGTGAGATCCTCTGTCAACAGGGAGGAGCTTGGAGTAGAGCCACTGCTCTTCTACATCGAGAGGAACCAGTTGAGGTGGCCCCTTTTTCGGATGCCCCCTGGACGCCTCCCTGGGGAGGTGTTCCAGGCACTCCCCACCGGGAGGAGACTGCAGGGAAGACCCAGGACACGCTGGAGGCAATATGTCTCTCGGCTGGCCTGGGATGCCTCGGGATCCCTACCAGGGAGCTGGCTGAGGTGTCAGGGGAGAGGGAAGTCTGCTTAGACTGCTGCCTCCAGCCCCAGATAAACAGAGGAACATGGATGGATGGATGGATGGATGGATGGATGCATGGATGGATGGATGGATGCATGGATGGATGGATGGATGGATATATTTTTTTCCTTCTGTATGTGGGTCATTTTTGGCAATGACATCTCACTAAAATGCCAATTTTATCTTTGTGATTGAAGTATAAATTTGTAGCTTTTCAGATCAGATAATATATTGGTTACATTGTTCATCTTGAATGTGGAAGTATTCCTCAATTATGCTTATAAATGAAAACAATAAACAGCTGTGCTGAGGCTGTAGTTGTGATATGAAGTGATTAGGGCAATTTAATAACTTTAAAATGTGTACACATATCCACACACCCACACAACACACACACACACACACACACACACACACACACACACACACACACACACACACACACACACCCTAGTAATATTCTTTTGGTAGAAGTGGGGCCAACTTTAAGTAGCTGAATGTGTTCATTATAAAGGCTGTCCACATAAATATAGTGTATTTTTATGTGACTAAGCTGAACCACAGTTATGTTTATATCCTCATTTGATGTCCCCTTCCATTCACTGTTTGGTGAAGAAACGTTCACAGAGTCTAACTTCTCTTTTAATGACAGACAGGAATTGTTTCTGTTGCTTGTTTGTTCCTCCTGTGGCTTTGCGCCACTTCCTCTTTTCTTTAGAATGGCTCACAACCTGGTTGCATCATTTCTGAATATATTTAATTATGCCCAGCCCACTTTGTTTGGTTTATATGACAGCTGAGACTCACGCTTCTCCCAGAGACGTGAGGAATCTTCAAAAAGAGCATCATGGAACCGGTACTGCATAATATTATTTATTTTATTCATGAAAATATAATGTTAATATGACTAACCATGACAACCTATTTACTGTAACTATGCTCCTTTGTATTATGTTTTTTTTTAAATAACTAGCTGTACATAAATAGCTGTACATATGTTTTAATATGTCTAAGCACAATTACAGCATCAGAAATTCTCTATTTATGCTGCTAACAAGATTAAACACAACCTTAAACTGGTTCAGCTTGAACGTGAGTTTGAATTTTTGTTTGTGCTGTTTTTCCAGGCCAGTCTTTGTGGGGGAGTTTCTTTATGTTACACTTTCATTGATGAGAAGCACTGTTATGAAGTGGGTGATGTATTGACCAGTTCTGCCAGTCCTTTTAGGTATGTGTGATTCACTGTACAAGTGCTTAACATGTTCATACACATTAACTGTCGAGACATCAGCCTTGGTTATAGCTACTCATTTAGTGTCAGTACTGGATACTGGATAAATCTATGACTATGACAATGACATGATGTAACTCTTGACCTGGCTGACCACTAATAGCTATAAATCAGCAGGATGTGCTTATTTAATGCAACAAAATTTTGAAAGACTTGGAAATTTGTGTTTATCACCAGTCAAATTGGAGTGTCTGTTTTCAGCCTAAAAGGGGCAGGGCATTACACGCATTTATGTTGCTCTCATCTATAGAGTGGTTTGGAAACGTGTCTGCTAAAGTAGAAATGACACCACAATTACAGTGTAAAAAATCTGGTGTTACATTTGACCACACTGATAGTATCTGTGCTTAATTTTTTGTCTTATTATTACACATTTAGTGTACCCAAAATTGTACTGCAACATTCATTTGTGCCTTCAGCTTATTTTGACATAGGGTACTATTGGGGGTTGGGAGAGAGCTCAGGGGGCTTTCAGGTGGATTCAAAGATGACTAATAATGAGAAGACATGGCTGTCGAGTGCTGCTTTTTCATAGACACAAGAATAACGTAGAGATGAAACTTATAACTCAACACTGTGTGTAATTCTTAATAGTCTGAATGCACTTAAAAGTCAGAAGTGACAGTAATGAAACCGGTGTAAATGCAGGTATGAAAATAATCTAAAAATATTTAAATAATATTTCAAATTTAAATAATAGAAAGTCATTTTAATTTTGACACTTTTGTGCTTTTACAGAACCAGAGGCAAGAACTATACTGTATATATATATTTTTTTTTTTTGCATTTATGAACACAAAATTACTGCACTTTGTTCACCCCTGTTTAAAAGTGGGGTACACGTCTGTCAGGATTCAGGGTTTGAGTGATGAGACAATATAGAATTATTTTGTAGACAAAATAATTCTTTCAGCTTAACCCCTTTGAAACCCAAGGCTTATTAGACACTAAGGCCTAGTATTCATGCAAACCACTTATTCTAAGATTCAGCTTTATTGTCATTCTTACCATTTGACATTAAACTGAAAACACAAAGTTAATTTGATAACATTAAAAAATTGTTGCAACATGGAACAATACAATATTAATCAGACCACATAAAGTGCAAATGTGCAAACACACTCACAGAACTAAAAAATACGAGAGATATGAGAGATATTAGGCACAATAAACAAATAGCATCAACACTCATTACTGAAATGTGTAGTGGAAAAAAGGTATAGTATGTATACAGTACGGCATGTAGGTCAATATACAGTGGGGTTTGAAAATTTGTGAATTCATTAGAATTTTCTTTATTTCTGCAGAAATTTTCCCTAAAACTTTCACAAAAGCTCTAAAAGTAGATAAGAAGAACCAAATATTACATATGCACATTAATTTATTTATTGAGGAAAGTGTTCCAATATTACACATCTATGATTGAACCTTTAGGATTAACAGATAGTTTAAAGGTGAAATTAGAGTCCTATGATTGTGATGACAATGATGGGAAGCCTGCTCTCCAAAAAAAAACACTGCTGCCCATCTATTGTTGCTAACAATCGCATGGACAAGCCAGAAGGCTATTGGAACAATGTTTTGTGAATGTGAAATAGACCTTTTTGGTTTCAAGACTTGTGAGAAGTGTGAAACAGGGTGGTGGGCATATTTTACAGCTTCTGGACCAGAATGTCAGGATTGATGAATCAAATGATTAAAAATATTTAATTTTTTGGAATGGCCCAGTGAAACTCCTGACCTGAATCCAATAGAAATGTGAAAGGACCTGAAACAAGCAGTTCATGGAGGATTGAAGCAGTTTATGGAGGAATGGGCTAAAATGAGTGGAGGACTAATCAACAGTCAGTTTGATCTAATCAAAAGTTTCACATATTTTGCCACTCACAGATATGTATTATTGAAATATTTCACTGAAATAAATGAACAAGTGTAATATTTTGTCTCGTTGGTTTCATTTGGTTGTATTTGGTTGTCCTTTTCAATGCTACTTTTAGCATTTTTCAGATCAATTTATGAAGAAACATAAAAATTCTTTATGGTTGATAGAAGTTCAACCACCACTGCACAGTGAACAGTGTACAATGAAACAACTGTGTTTTGTCTTTTAATTGTGATGGTGATGGCTCTGATTCTCTGCCAGATGACAGCAGTGAAATGGCTCTGTGTGAGGGTGGGTGGGGTCATCCACTATGCTGGTTGCTTTTGGATGCAGCATGTTGTGAAAATGTCCCTGACAGAGGGGAGTTAGACCCTGATGATGTTGCATATAGTGAGCTGTCCTCATTATGTGCTGTAGGCTCATGAAGTCAGGTAAAAGGAGAGACATTTATGGCATATAATAAACAACACAGTTGTTTGTTTCCATCCTTCATTCTGCAGGAAGGGAGACAAAATCTACATGATAAATAATGTGGAACTTCAGAATGTGCCCCCGGAGACGTTTATAAGAATGCTAAGTTCAGAATCTCCTATTCTGGTGAGTGCACACACACACACACACACACACACACACACACACACACAAACACACACACACACACACACACACACACACACACACACACACAAAGTCAACTTTATGAATAATTGTCCAAGCATAACTTGACTTGCTTTTTTCCTGTTCACAGATTATACACAAAGCAAGTGTCAACCATGACTATAAACACTACCTGGAGTCCGACTCCATCAAAGCCTATAAAAAGGAAAGGATCACACTTGACTTCGAGCTGGGTATGGTTAAAGAAGTGGACCCGAACATAAAGGAAGAAAATGAAATAGAGCCCCCTGAGAGCGAGTATGAGAGTGACCAAACTGAAGACAAGGAATTGGTCGTGGTGTCCATGACAAAGTCCAGTGTGGCAATTGTTAGAGGAAGGGGCTGTGACTGTAAACTCCCCTGCAACAACTGCAGCGCTAATGGATGCAGCTTCAATGAAGTACTCATGACAGCTGAGAAATGCGAGGTAACATCAGGTAAGTCATTTAAACAACTTTTGTTTTACCCAAGATTTTATGTGATAGACCAACACAAGTAGCAAGTAATTTTGAGGTATAAATCTATATCATTTTCAAAATGTTTCACAAATAAAACTCTGGAAAGTGTGGCATGCATTTGTATTCATCCCCCCAGGGACTATTCTCTTTATATTCAGCCCCCCAGGGTCAATTCTCTTTGTATTCAGCCCCCCAGGGTCAATTCTCTTTGTATTCAGCCCCCCAGGGTCAATTCTCTGTAGGACTACATTTTGCTGCAATTACAGTAGTAAAATGCAAGTAAAATAAAAAACTTTTGGGGTATGTATCCACGAGCTTTGCACATGTAGAGGCTAAAATGTGTGTCCATTGCAGTTGCACCACCCTGCTTCCATTTTCAGATGATGGATTGAGCGATGCTCTGTAGACACTTCTCTACAACTTTAACCCTGACCTGTCTGGTGTGTTCCTTGGTTTTCATGATGCTGTTTGATCACTTTGTTCTCTAACAAACCTCCGAGGCCTTCACAGAACAGCTGTAGTTATACTGACAATAAATTACACACAGGTGGAGTCAATTTACCAGTTAGGTGACTTCTGAAGGCAGTTGGTTACACTTTATTTAGGGGTATCAGAGAACAATTGCCTGAATACAAAGGGACACCACACGGATTTCGGATTTTAATTAAACATTTTGATAATTTTACATTTCCTTTTCACTTCAAAATTATTTGCTACTGTGTGTTGATCTCTCACCTAAAATCCCAATTAAATACATTTGTGGGTGTAACATGAAAAAATGTAGTTCATGGGGTATTGTTTTTCAAGCCACTCTATATCTGAGCAAATCTTTGATAAAGACTTATGTTTCCTTTAGTTCACAGGGAAACAATAAGGAAGGAATGTGAGCGAAACCTTTTGATCAGAAGTTTCCTTCAGACGGTCCAAAGCCCTGAATTAGTCTCACCTTTGAGAAAAAAGTGTTCTGTATCCTTCTCAGGTTAGCAGAATTCTATCATTCTCTGAATCACTGTAAAATAATATGCTCTAGCAGTTGTTCTTTAAACAGCACCACCAAGCACACGCAGTCCATCTAATCACATAGTAAAACTACCCAACCTAGGTCTTAAACTTCAGACTTTATAAGACTAAACATATAATAAACATTTATTTACATATACATTTTTCAAAACTATGTAATGTTTATAAAAAGTGTCACATCAGCTCCACTCTTTCTTTTACATTTACATAAATGACACAAATGTATTGAAGCATTTTATGTAAAATTGAAATATTATTTGTTTTCCAGGAAATGTCACTATCTACTACTATATTACTAACATCCTAAAGGGCTTTAAAGGAATTCCTGTTGTACTGAACATTAGTGGCTCCAACTTTTTGAAATGCACGCGCAATAATGAGGAAGTTGGCCTGACTATTGAAGTAAGTTAAAAATCTTTGAGGAAGTATCTGATTAGCAGTTCATAATGTCAGTGTTGTATAATCCAAGCAAAATAGTGTGGTTACTCAATTATGGAGTTACTTGTTTACTTTATTCATCTTTACAGCTATTTAATACTTATTTCCATTTGGATTTTGCCATCTTTAATTTTTTTATGTGGATTTTACTGATGAAGTCTTTTGCTTATGAGTTTTTGCAGTTTTCATGGGTGGGTAGGTCTTAGAAAAAGGTGTTCACCTTGAATCTCCATTGTTTTTTGTTTTGTTTTGTTTTGCTTTTTTGGTGATACAAATGTTTTCCAGCAATTAAACATAACATTTCTATGAACTTTTACTTGGAAAAATCAGCTTAGCTGCTGCTGTTTACTACATGTTTAGAAGAACGCTTAAAGATGGTGGGTTGGGCGTGGTTAGGTCTCAGATGAGATTTCAGGGTATGTGTCAGTCCAAAATCAGTATGATGTATGTTTTATTATTTTGTGTCAAACTTTTCCATACTCTCTTTTCTACTGAGTAACAGCAAGCTAAATTTAGAGTTAGTCCACTTTCTGGACAAGTTCATCTTAACATTTTAATTTAATGGTAATCTGAAGTTTTTATTTAAAAAGGAAAAATTGCTCTACTGGTTATGACCAGTATGACATATATTACTATTAGTGGTAGTAGTAGTAGTAGCATTATTTTGCTCTCTTAAATGTTAGGACTTATGCAGGATCATGTGCAAAACTAAGGTGCTGAGTCTGGGGCTATAAGCCCAATAATGCCCAATAACACCCAATAACACCTGTAGGCCCAACAACTTCAAAATTTTCTTCAAAGTCTTCAAAGTTCAGTATTGCAGATCTGTTTAACATCACCTGAACTCTTTTATGTTGAACATTGCAGTGCTTTGAAAAAGAAAGACTGAAGGAAATCTCTAAGGATGAGCCAGACACATGGCCTTTTGTGTTCTACATGACCACAGAGGGTGGTCTTCGTCTCTTTGAGTCTGCTGCAAACAGAGGATGGTTCATCCAAACTAAAAAACCCAAAGTGTCTGTGTGTGTAGGAGAACTAACAGACCAAACCCGGGAAAACTTCTACTTCATTATGGCTTATAAAACAAAATGAGTGTTTCCAGTTTACACTGTTCAAGTGTATTTCACCCTCAAATCTTGAGCCTCAAATCTATTTAAGTGCAGATTCTTTGATGGGAGTTCTTAGACCAGAGGGAAAAAAGCACATTTTAACTGCCATTGCAGTAAAGAGTAGTTATGTATCATAGCAGTTTATTGATTTTCATCTCAAAGAGTCCTTTGTACACACTCTTCTTTGCTTTCAACTGTTGAACATTTTATATTTGTTTTATAGACAAATTTGTTCTCAAACAATTGTTTATTGAAATGTTTGTTTTGATACTACTATATTTGTTTTATTTCAGTATCCATAATTCTGATAAATATTATCTGTACACTTTTCTACATCTATCAACGTTATACTTTCTGCAGTTTTATAGTACATAATACATGCAATTCAATATAATGTATTGCTTCATAACCTTTCAAAAACAATAAAAATGTCTATACACATTAGCAAAATCCATCTTTCCTGAGTGTTAATTTGCTTTCAGTTGCGTTAATAATTTGTTGTTGTTGATCAGCAAATTAAAATCCTGTGAGCTCACTCTCACTTTCAAAAGCTTTGTTTGACATTCCTTGAGATGGTTCCTCATATGGGTTTTCAGGTTGCTGAAGTTTCTTGGCTTTTCTGAAGAACAAAATAGGAGATCATGATTAAGATGTTTCAGTGGTGCAGCTCACAGAACTGATATGCACAGTCACACTAAATGACATGCTGAAGTCATTTACATGAAAATGTCAAATCTAAATGAAAAGCACTGAATGAAAACGTTAACACTAAATGTAAACTCGATTTTAGCTATTTGTTTCAATTAGCTACAGTAGATAATAACCTTTAGAACTTTAGGCTAATTTTGTGGGATGTTTTTGTAGTCTGATGCACTTTTATTGACCAAAATATTTAATAACAATTTATAAGAGACAGTCACATATGCCAGATATTATTTTCAGGAGATCATAGACTCCTCAAATTTGTCTTCATTTGTATGAATTTGACCATTTTTTTTATCATATATATATATATATATATATATATATATATATATATATATATATATATATATATATATATAATTTTCAATTTATTGAATTAAATGTAATGATTATATTGAGTAGGATATTTAAAAGTTCTTAAAAATACCTCAGATTGGTCCAAATAGAATAAAAAAAACTGTCCTTTATTACTTTTGTTTTTTATGTATGTATCAGTATTATCCCTTCTCAGGACTTATTATTATTATTGTGAAATTTGAACATTTTCCCTTATAACCCAACATCTTGGTCAGTGAAACTTAGACAGTGGTGTTAGGTTCTTAGAGTAAAAAAAGAAAATAAATAAATAGTTTCTCCAAACAATAGTCAAATTGTGTTGTAATGAGTATCACTGAAAACACAATGAGATCATGCTAACTGGTTTGCAGTAGCTTTTCTTCAATCTCAGCCTATTATAATTCTGACTGAGTTAATACCTTAAAGTGCTAGTAGTCATTGATTTTTTTCTTCATAAATAATTTTTTACAAATACTGGTTCATTTTCCCTACCCAGAAAATTCTACACACAATGACAAAGTAGGAAAAGTTTGTTTGAAATCTTTGCAAAAAAATAAAAAATAAAACACGAAACAAGTTTTCATAGCTTTTTCTCAATACTTTGTTGAAGCACCTTTGTCTTTTTGAGTATGATGCTACAAGTTTGGAACAACTATTTTTGGGAAATTTCTCCCATTCTTCTTTGCAGAACCTTTCAAGCTCCATTGACTGGATGGGGAGTGTCAGTGCACAGCCATTTCTGGATATCTCCAGAGATGTTCAATCAGGTTAAAGTGTAGGCTCTGGCTTGGCCACTCAAGGACATCCCCAGAATTTCCTCCTTTGTCACCAACTGTAATCTGTCTGTGTGCTTAGGGTCGTTGTCATGTTGGAAGGTAAATCTTCATCCCAGTCTGAGGTCCAGAGCGTTCTGAAGCAGGTTATCATCAATGATGTCTCTGTACATCACTGCACACATCATTCCCTCAACTCTGACGGCCTCCCAGTTCCTGCTGCAGAAAAACATCGCCACAGCATGATGTTGCCACTGCCATGCTTTACTGTAGCAATGGTAATTACTAGGTGATGAGCAGTGTCTGGTTTCCTCCAGATATGATGCTTGGCATTGAGGCCAAAAAGTTCAATCTTTTTGTTTCTCATGGGCTGAGAGTCTTTTAGGAGACTTTTGGCAAACTCCAGGCTTCCATCTGGCCACTCTACCATACATGCTTGATTGGTGGATTGATGCAGAAATGGCTGTCCTTCTGGAAGGTTCTCCTCCACAGAGCAACATTGGAGCTCCCTGACTAAAGCCCTCCTGCTACAATCATTCAGTTTAGCCAGGCAGCCAACTCTATGAAGAGTCCTGGTGGCTCCAAACTTTTTCATCTTATGGATTATGGGATCTTCAATGAAGCAGAAATTTTTCTGTAACCTTTCCCAGATCTGTGTCTTGATACAATCCTGTCTCAGAGGTCTACAGACAGTTCCTTACACTTCATGGCTTGGTTTGTGCTCTGGTATAAACTATCTACTCTGGGACCTTATAGAAACAGGTGTGTCTTTCCAAATCAAGATTCAATGACTCAATCAGCTGAATTTACCACAAGTGTCCAATCAAGCTGTAGAAACCTTTGAAGGATAATCAATAGAAACAAGATTCACCTGAGCTCAGTTTTGAGTGTCATGTTAAAGGCTGTGAATATTTATGTACATGTTATATTTTTGTGTTGTTTTTTTTATAAATTTGTCATCATGGGGAAGTGTCTGTAGAAATAATATAAACATTTTGAGGTGCAGAGATCTTTTCAAGGGACAACACTACAGAAATGAAATTACTTAGTCAGATTATAGCTTGAAGAGCAGTGTAGCATTTCTTCTGAAAATAACTCAACACACAGCCAATAATGTCTAAATAGTTGGCAAAACAAGTTTGCTCACTTTACATGTTCAAACTGTCCCCATAGTGTCAATATTGAATGTGAGCACCATTATTATCTAGCACTGCCTTAATTATCTTGTGCATAGAATTCCCCAGAGCTGCACGGAATGATGACATTGTGGATCTGTTGGATGTTTCATTTCTATAGTGCTGTCCCATGAAGTTTTGTGCAGAAATGTGAGTGGTGTACTCACTTTTGTGAAATACTGTATATATACTGTCATATTTTATGTTTGTTGCATGTAAAATGCCACATATCAAAATGTTTTTATTTAATGTTTATCAATATGGCTTATAGATCTTGAAAATTAGAAATCGAGTCACGGTTCCTGGCTCTAGCAACCAGATGGATTCTTATGACTCATAAGGACTCCAGCTCCCAGAATCCCACTGAGACTCAGAGTACTGCCTCACCCAATCAGAACACCTACACCAGAGGAACATAATTTCATTGCACTGTGTAACTGTACTCAGATGTAATGACAATAAAAAGCCTTGACTTGACTTGACTACCTGTTATTTCCAATCATTCACACCTGTTCTCCCTACTATTTAGCCCTGTCTTTTTGGTTCACATTTTGTAACATCAAGAATCTCAAATCATTTGAATGTTTAGAGTTTGCATTAGAGTATGAATAAATGGCTCATTGGACAGTATCAACATCAAAAAAAAAATATTTTTGAAATATGTCATTTTAAATGTAATGAATATAAAATATGACTTTTTAAATTAGATTATGAGCCAAAAATACATTATTAAAGTGTTTTATATTAATATCAGTATAATATATTATTTATTACATTATATTATAATTATTCTATATTCTAATATAAATGTATACAGTCATTTATCTGTATGTGACCATGGCTGTGCATGGTGTTCTTGTGCATTTGGCTTGTTCCTATAGAATAGATCATGCACTGATTCAGATATTTTCCTGTCTTACAGATATGTCCTGAAAACTTTTGTTTACTGTTAAACAGTTCAACACCGTTTAGTTTTGTTTAGTTTCAGTCTGATATATGACATATAACAAATTACAAGACTTTGTTTCCAGCTGAATGAAATCCCAGTTTAAATGTCAAATGAGCTTCTAGTGCATGTTAACTACTCCATTCATGTGTACTGATCACTGATCAGCCAGAGGGGGTGGAGCTTATCACCCAGATATTGGGTTACAGTGGAAAACAAGTAGCTCATACAGTGTTCAAATTTTAGAATAAAAGTCCTGAGAAGGGACAATACTGATAATACATAAATAATACAAATAATAAAGTAATAATAATTCAGGTGTTATGTCTAGCTTCTTCTAGTCCTGTTCACCTCTTGCCTCTTTCCCATGTGCTCCTAACACATGCTTTGTGATTGTTTTGGTCCTGTCTCCTCCCTTGCTCCGCCCATTCCCTTCTATGTCTCATTTGTAACCCTGCCGCTTCATTATGATGTCCCTAGTGTGGTTAAAGTTGTCTTGTATTTAAGACACTTTGTCTCAGTCTGTCCTGTCAGTCCTTTTGTTTCTGTCATGGTTTGTTCTGTCAGTCTTTTCTCCCTATCAGCATGTTAGTTTTGTTATTTGTTAGTCATTTTCATTCAAGATCCTGTCTGTTTATCTATTAGCCCTGTGTTCAGTGTTTATCAAGCTTGTTTCATTTTGTTTTGTTCTTCATGTTCTTCATAAAAGTACATCAAACATCCTACAAAATTGGTCGAAGTTTCTAAAGGTTAAAAGTATAGAATTTAGGGCTCTTCTGGTTTTAGCTGCATCCTCAAGAAATATTTAAGAAATTATTCTATTTGTTTACAACATACATTACTTTGCTGTCAGTGATGACTCACACTCTTAATTATTGGTGCTTTCCCTGCTTTACTCACCTCTTTCTGTTCACTGCTCCCATGACAACAAGGTAGATCCCTGCACACACCACCACAGCCATCACCACGCCAAACACAACCAGCCAAATCGTCACCGGCTGCTCTGCAGGAGGAGCCAAGGTGGTCTGCAGACCCTCAAACTCCAGCGTGTCATCACTCAAGTGAAAAACTCCATTAAGACGTCCTCTGGACATCCTGCATGAGCAAAATATCATTAAGGGGAAACTGCACCATCAAATGATGAATCAGCACTATGGCTCTTGCAGTGTCCAGTAAAATTGTGAAATCCCATGAACTCTCCCCACTAAAACAGGGGAGAACCAGATTTCCAAATACAGCATGTCAGCATTCTATTTATACCTTCAGAATAGAATACAGTCAGCTAAATACCACCAGCTAGCACAGTATTCAGATCAGTTCTCACCATATAGCTGCCTCCACTTCAGCTTTTGGAATGATCCTGCTATTGCTGGTAGGATCAGTCACCACAAAGTAAAAGGAAATCCTTGGGGTCAGTTTATATGTGTGGATGTTCTCTGACCTGCGCACAAGTTTACATTATACAAGAGTTCATCCAAAACACTTTATGACCATAATAACACAAATTACACAATTGAAATTGTTACCCTTACATGAAACGAACTTCTTCTCCCTTGGTCTCTAAAAAGTACTGCCGCATGGCATAAGCCATAGAGGCTTTAAAGAGGTACATCTCATTGCTATTCCAAGTGTACTGAGGGAAAAAGAAGGGAACTGAGTTAATAATTTATTTCAACCATTCAATCAAGATATAAGGTAAATATTTACTATATACAGAAAATGTGAAAAAAAAAAACATACTGCATTTTCTCCCATGGCAGTCTTTAGACTAAGTCTCACTTTAATGGCATCAGTGGAGTCTGTTAAAATGTTAATGTAACATGTTTATTAACATTAAAACCATTTATATTATTTAATTTACTGGCTAATGACAATTTCATTGTTATGTTTTGACAAATGACAATAAAAGGGAAAAGACCTATAAAGGGGAATTTCATGGCCTGATGCTGATGTCATAAACAGTGGTTTACTTCAATAAATGAAAGGTCAAGTAAACCCAAGTTTCTAGTCTCTGACTAAAACCACTTCATAAGATGAGATGATTTTACCACTCACATGGATCAACACCTACGCTCCATCCTGTTTGTCTGTTGTTCTTCTGATTTTCATCCTTAAGCCAATCATACAGAGTACTGAAGTAGCTCAGCAGAGGTTTAACATTCATCTTGGTGTCCCCACAAACCTGTTCCAAAGCACGTGTCCAAGACTTTGACCTGCCCAGCTCAAGCATCTGCCTATTAAAATGAACACAGGAATATCCGTTCAGCTCACTCTGTGTTAGTGCTGCTGTTATTTAAGGGCTCGGATCTTTTCCTTTTAACTCCAGAGTAGCAGCAGGTCATCCTCCCTAATAGGACAAACCTTGTATACTCTGGAATATGTCTATGAACACATCTAACATTCTGAGTACCTGAGTTTGTTGCCTGCCTCAGTGGAGTTTGTGATGTCACATTTGTAAAGGGGCCCATGGTAACCAGATTCCTTGCAAAGTGCATCCTGTAACTGGAACTGGTATATTGTCCTTGTAAAATATCTGTCCAAGAAACAAAGATTAAAGGAGGTTAATTTTGCATTTTGAGAAGCAGTATAAGTGCTACTACATGGTATAAGGCACAGGTTCCATTTCTTTTGATAGGGGATTTACAGCACAGTGATTGTCTCTTAAAACACAAGAGCTGCACTTCGCAGGCAGTTTGGTTTCATAACTTCATAACTGCTTTTTAGGCTTCATAACTCAGGATCAGTGTAACCTACATACACTCACAATCAGTGAATACTTCAGCTCAGAAAACAGCTAAAATTTACTCATTTTCAACTGAATTAAATCCCAGTTAAATGCCAAAAAAGCTTCCAGTGCATGTTTACTGTTCTGTCCATGTGTGCACTCTGACCCAGATATTGAGCTATAGAGGAAAATGTGAAAGGAGAGGTTGTCCACTCTCTTCCTTTGCTCAGTGTTCAAATTTCAGAATATAAGCCCTAAGAGAGGATAATACTGATACATACATAAACAATAAAAAAAAACAAATAAAAAAATAGGTTTTTTGTTTTTGTTTTTTTTTACTTTATTTGGACCACTGTCAATAATTTTGATATTACACTTGTCAATCTAATAATGACAAACTCATCAACATTGTTACATTTTCAGCTCAAAAACAGTCTGGACAATCAATTTCCAACATGATTCTTGAGTAAAGTGTTTTTAGACCTTATATATATTTTTTATTTATTTTCCAAATTATGTTAATATTTACAAGTATTTACAAATTTAAAAACGAAAAAAAAATTTGAGTAACCTAGGATCTCCTGAAAATAACATCTGACATCATGTCTCTGTCCTGTTCTAGTTCTGTTCACTTCTTGTCTCAGTTGTTGTTTTCCCATGTGCTCCTAGCACATGATTTGTGTTTGTTTTGGTCCTGTCTCCTTGCTCTGCCCATTCCCAGCTGTGTCTCGTTTGTAACCCTGCCCCTTCTTAATCGGTTTGTCCCAGGTGTGGTCAATATTTAAGACCTTTTGTCTCAGTCTGTCTTTGTCAGTACTTTTGTTTCCATCATGGTGTTTGTCAGTAGAGTCTGTCAGTTTTTGTGTTTGTAAATCTGTTCCTATGATGTTCCTTTGTCTAGATTTTGTGTTAGAGTACCCCAGTTGTTTGTTAGTATCCCAGTTTGGTTTTTTTTTCTTTATTTTATTAAATACTCAACCACAGCATTTACCTCCACTTCCCTAGCCTTTGTCTGTTCAGCACACCACCCTGACAGACTGTATCTTTTAAATACTTCAAAAAAGATTATGAAGCTATGAAAGCATTACGTATTATAGCAAATATCAGGAAGAGAGCAAACCTGAACTATGTAATCTTAAAGTTGTGACAGTGTGACCAATGTACTCATACCAGTATATCCATCAGGTAATATTTTTACCTGATAAAGGAATAATCCCCAGACACATGGAAAAGAGCAGGTGGGTCACAATATGTTTCATCTCTGGGCAAAGGTTCCACCACACCAACCAGTTCTCTCCTGTATTAAAAAACAGGAGTGAGCATACTGATTTGTTCTTGACCAAAAACCATAAATAAACACATTGTGCTTTCCATACATCCCCCATCCCCCTGTACTGGTATGTGGACCATCTATTGTCATCCACAACTTCTCAGACTCCTCTGATATTCATCATTGGTCATTTTTGTCCACAGCACCAGTGTTAATCAACATTTGGGTGTTGGATCATTCTCACCTTTATTTGACATAGTATTTGTGACACCAGTATGAGTGTATCTGGTATGATGTAACAGAGCTCTTGAAAGAGCAAGAGGAAGTGTAACCAATACTTTGCATCAGCAAATAGATAAAGCCTCTAACTGATACCAATAGTTGTTTCTAAAGATGCTGTTAATACTATTAAAATTTAACTGTTAAATAAGATCATTTTGCATATGTCAGCATTTCCAGCAGCGGTTCTCTAGTCTTCCAACTCAACCAGATGGAAATAACACCCAATATAAAGGAATTGGATTTTATTCTGGATGTCTTTTTCTATATTTGAAAAATTCTCCAGATTTTTTTACATATATCCTTATAATCTATAATATTTTTTAATCATTATAAGCCTAAAAAACAATATATTGTAGGCACAAGTAAATTTTAGATCAAAACCTGGTCACATTCATAATATTTTAATTCTGTTAATATTTTAGAAGACAAATTTGAGTACTCTCAGATATCCTGAAAATAACAATTTGACAAATAAAAATATGTAAAACAGTGTGAGAAAATCCAACAGATTAGGTTAATGAACAGAACAGTTTTGAATCTGTACGTTTTTTCACATACTTCATTTGCCACCAGCGGAGCATCCACTGGTCTTTGGGGATGGTGCCCTGGAATACCTGCCATCTCCACTCCTCCAGCATGTAGGTGAAGGGCAGAGTTGCCACAATAGTGAGAGCCTGTTTCAGCAGGAAGTTAATATCTGTCTCTGGAAAAAAATAATGAAATTGCCAGTTAGTGCACCTGAACAGCCCTGGAGCAATTTTTATACAAAGCATTATTTGCCCAGTGCAAACTGATGTACACAGACATATCAGAATATAATGACCCACTTAATAGTGGGAATAACCACTCTTGGCTCAGATGACAGTAGACAGACATTTTGCCATGGACTATATTAGGGGACAGAAGGTATCCAAAGGCACTTGTGCCCTTTTCAACCATTGATGCAATTGCATCACACTTGATTGAACTCAGGGTTCACATACAGGGAGCTGGAAAAACAGTCACAGGGCTGTTTGAGATGTGGAGGCATTCATGTTTAAACTTAAAGTTTATGCGGAGGACATAGAAAAGGGAGCATTGTGCTATTTCAGACATTTGAGAGAGCTGTCCAATCATCATTTAGTCAACACAGCTAACATTTCCAAGTGAAAGAGCTTGAGTCAGAATTTCCCAGGAGATTCCAACATTTTTGAGCTATAGACCATGTTTTTCTCATATTTCCAGACAGGTTTAGTCTGAAAGACATGGAAAATCACAGAAAATCTAATTTGCATAATAATTGGAACATGGTGTATGGATGGGGATTGATGATTTTGAAATGTAACTGATTGTCTTCCAGAGCTCATCTCTGTGAACAATGAAGTTCAATATCCAAAGAAAATGCAAAGTCGCTTTTCATATCTTGGATGTCACTTCGAGACAGGTGTTTGATTGTATTGGCAATGCTGTCAGTCTTTGGTTCATTGTATCTGTGTGAGCAGATCTTCTCACACACAAATTCCATCCTCAGCCCCTCACCGAGAGCTTACTGTAGACCACTCTGAGGCCTGTGTTCAGCTTAAAGTCACCTCTTATGCATCACAGATGGATTGTCTTTTGTGAAGAAAGTCAGGGACAAGGATCACACAGGTTTAACTGATTAAATGGGTTTTATAACAAATATGGTGACAGTGTGTCATATGATTATGATGTAACATGTACGTAAGTATTCACAGCCTTTGCTCAGTATGTTAATGAAGCACCTTTACCAGCAATTAGAGCCTCAAGTCTGATTTTTAGGACATTTCTCACATATTTCTTTGCAGAAACTCAACTGGATGAGGAGTGTTGGTGCACAGACATTTTTAGATATCTCCAGAGATGTTCAATCAGGTTCAAGTGTGGGCTCTGGCTAGGCCAGTCAAAGATTCACAGATTTGTCCTAAAGCCACTCCTTTGTTATACTGCCTGTGTGCTTAGGGTCATTGTCCTGTTGTAAGATAAACCTTCGTCCCAGTCTGAGGTCCAGATCACTCTGGAGCAGATTACCATCAAGGATTTCTCTGTACATCACTGTAGTCATCCTTCTCTCGAACCTGACTAGTCTCCAAGCTCCAGAAAAACATCCCGACAGCATGATGCTGCCACCACCAGACTGTACGAATGGTATTGGCTAGGTGATGAGCGGTGCCAGATTTCCTCCAGACACTGTGCTTGGCATTCAGTCAAAAAAGATCAATCATTTTGTTTCTAATGAATCTTTTAGGTACCTTTGGCAATATCGAGATCGGCTGTCATGTACTTTTTACAGAGCAGTGGCTTCCATCTGGCCACTCTGCCATACAGGCCTGATTGGCTGCGTGCTGCAGAAATGGTTGTCCTTCTAGAAGTTTCTCCTCTCTCCACAGAGCAACATTGGAGTTGACATTTGGGTTCTTGGTCACCTGCCTGACTAAGGCCCTCTTACCATGATCACTTTGTTTTGCTGTACTGCCATTTCTAATGACAGTCCTGGTGGTTCCACACTTTTTCCATTTACAGATGATTGAGGCCACTGTGCTTATTGGGACCTTCAATGCAGCAGACATTTTTCTAAACTCTTCCCCAGATCTGTGTCTCAGAGGACTACAGACAATTCCTGGCTTCATGGCTTGGTTTGTGCTCTGATCTGCACTGTCTGCTATTGGATCTTAGATAAACAGGTGTGTCTCTTTCCGAGTCATATCCAATCAAATGAATTTACCACCAGTGTACTCCAATCAAACTGTGGAAACATCTGAGGAGGGCCAGAGTAGTGTTAGGAGTCCTATCCAAGGACTCTTACTGGGGTAGCACATCATAGTTGCCCAGACAAACCAAACCAGTTTCCCACTTGGTGTGGTGGCTGTTTGGAGGTGTTACTTGTTGCGCTACACCAACCACCATATATACTAGCCCATATTGAGCAAGTCAGAATTGATAGAAGCAAATATGAAACATGTTCACGTCATAATATAGAGAACTCTAATTAGGTATTATATATTTTGTGGTAGTAGTAATGGCTGTAAGAGTATGCACATTGGTCAATATTCATGTGATTTCCATACCTGTGTCCTCTGTGAAGTCAGCAGGCAGGAGGCCCAGACCTTGTAGGTGAGACGGGGTGGCAGCTGACAGAGACATAATCTCCCCCACTGCCTCATGGAAGCCCTCATTGGCTCCATCCCTCAGCAGATAGGGCAGGTGACGATAGGCCATCTGGTACTGGTTATGTCCCATCTCATGGTGGGCAGTCAAGAAATCATCCATATTTACCTTGGTGCACATCTTTATTCTGCATAGGTGAAAGATGGATTATTTATTTCATCACTGACTATGATGTTATGACTGGTTTATGATGGCACTTAAAACCAGGGGTTTACAAAACTGAGGTCCACAGAAAATGTCTTACATGTTCTATCTCTCTATCTGAAAAGTGGTACATTGATTAAAATGTACACACAGTTCCTCTCTACTTAGAACCCAAATTAAAATGTACACACAATTCCTCTCTACTTAGAACCCAAATTAAAATGTACACACAATTCCTCTTTACTTAGAACCCAAGATCTGCACATTGCAGGCAGTTACATGATGTACTCTAGATTTCATAACTCAGGATGAGAGTGACCCACAGACATGATGCACATATTACATCAACATAACTACAACACTTACCCTATGTAACCATAGTTAGATTATTTAATTGTGTGATGAAATATCAGTGAGTAATCCACCGCAGAAAACAGCTAAAATTCAAAGTAATTTCCAAGTAACTTGAATTCCAGTTTACTGTTCTGTCCACATGTACATGCTCAACCTGCATGCCAACTCCAGCTGATCAATGAGAGGACGCAGGGCTAATGACATCACTGACCCAGATTTTTGGGGGCTTACATGGGAAAATGAGAAGGGAGGGCCTAGTTGTTCTTTTTTCTTTGCTGACACAGTTTTCAAATTTCAGAATAAAATGCATGAGATGGGATAATATTAATACATAAATAAATAAATAAATAAATAAATAATAAAAACAATAAAGTATATTAAATATGTGGACTACTATCAAGTATTTTGAAGAACATATTATTGTAAATATCCTTTTCAAAAGAATTTCTGAGAAGTGTTTGTCCTTATAAGCAAAAAAAAGGAAGAAGATGTGGAGTAAATGGTCAAAACATGGTCAAATTCAGACAAATATTTAAATTCTCTAAACCTTTATAGGATCCCCTGAAATAACAATGTCTGGCATCTATAGTGTCTCCTATAAATTTATTTTCAATGTTTAGGTGAATAAATGTAGGTCAGACTATGAAAACATCGTGCAAAATTAGCCTAGGGTTCTAAAGGTTAAACAAAACCTGGTGCATCGCTATTATCTCACACTAAAGAAAGATCAACCCTATCCCAGCCATTCAGCAGTCACTCACTAGACATACTGAGATCATAATTGACCCCATAATTAGAAATTTCCATGAACATATGAGATTTTTTTTATGTAAAAATAATTGGTAAATTATGAAATGCCAGAAGGAGAAAATTCACTGTGTGAGACAAGTGGGTGAGACAAGAGTTGGCTTTTGTACCTGAAGTCCTCTCGGTTGCCCATGTCCCATGCTGTTGGGTGACAAACCACTTTTGTCCCATTGTCAGGTTTCTTCAGCATCGAGTTTGTCCAGAAGTTAGGAAACATGGCCGACATGTTCACAGACACAAAAAACTTCTCTGCTTCTTGAAACAGACGCTTTTCATTCCAACCCTGTTATCAATCATAAATATTTCTTCATCATGGTTTTTAAAGATGATAAAGGATTCAGTGCTGATGATCAGATAAAACCAGAAATTACATTTCAAATAGACCTTTGTACTTTAAAAAAATACTGAGCATAGTGAATTCTGACCTGTGCTATCATCGCATTGGTCACATCAATATCTGGCTTGTCTGGATAAGGAACAGTTAGTGAGTAAAGGTTGGTCCAAAACCTTCCCCACATATCACCTGAGAACACACAAGTCCATAAAATACCTTTATGACATTCACCAGTGTTTCACTATATTTAGCATGTAACATCCTGAATGAATTTCAGTCAACAGAATCATCAGAATATATAATAATAATAATAATAATAATAATAATAATAATAATAATAATTATTATTATTATTATTATTATTATTATTATTATTATTATTGTTGTTGTTGTTATTATTGTTATTGTTATTATTATTATTATTATTATAACCATATCAGAACTTTTTTGTTTCAATATTTAATTTTAATTTAATGTTAAAGGTCCATATATTCCATTTGTGTCAATATATATAAAAAAAAACTCATTGTGGCCTGTAAAAAAAAGTTTGGGAAGCATACAGAGTCAGTACTAACACCCCTGCATTTTGTAGCAGCTAAAAGCCTTTCAATAATTGTAGCTGGATATTTTCTCACGTTACAGAAGTTTTCTATTTGAGACATTCTTACTTCATACTTCATCATTGAATTTTTTAATGATCAACTGTGATATGATATCTGTGCAGTGTAACTGTGAAACTCCAACTTCAGGATGCACACATTTGGGAAATTGTTCAGTTTGCTATTACAGCGTGAATTAATTACTTAATTAATAATAAATGTCATATTTAAATCCACACATTAAAATAGTATCATACAAAATAATATACAATAAAATATTTAATTTGTACATTTTTATGAGTTGTATAATGTATTGTTTAATAGAGTGAAATGCATCTAGCATAATGTTAAGTACAGTAAACACATAATGTAGAAACAGTTCAGAAAGTAAAAAACTAACGCACAATTCAAGCTGGATTATGTTTACAAGAAGAGGAAAAGTAATGTAATTTGTATCAAATTTAATTTATAACTGGTCTCATTATCAATACAAATAAAAACATTCATTCATTCATTCATTCATTCATTCATTACCATTCATTCATTCATTACCATTTTTTAAAAGTCTTTTAAAAACTACAGATATTGCAAATATCTCTAGTGTAGACTTACCAAGTAAATGGGCAGGAAGGCCTCCATTAGAAGCGATGTGACCAGGATAGGTTTTCTGTAGCTTGGCCCTCACATAAGCATGAAGTTCTTTGTACAAAGGCATGATCTGGAAGGAGTTAAAATGTCCAGTGTAAACATAACTGTAAAAATAACTTCATCAACATAAACTGATTTACAGAAAGAAAAAGGCAGTAAACATACCTCATTGTATATGCTTCTCACATCCTTCATCAATTCATCGCGAGAGTAGCTGTATTTGGGCTCATCTATTGTTTCATAATTGGCTCTCCAGTAATCTCCATAGTCTTTATAATCTTTAATAATAAAAAAAGATAAAAGAACAGTGGTAATGAGGAAACTGCACAAGTTGGCCAGTTGCTCAGATTCATGTTACATTTCATTTCTTTGAAAGTACAACTGGAGAAATATTGCCAACTCTATTCAAACACATACTTTGTTCTGTAACTTCTGTTTCATTCCAAATCACATGACACTGTAACTTGTAAAGGATAGTGTTACAATTTATTTGTATTTGCAAAAAGCAGTCGTACCGTTGAGTTTGGCTGCTTCATTTTTCAGGTCCACATAGTCCTCATATAGCCTCCTCATCTTCTTTCCCACTTCAACCCTCCAGCCTTCCCACACATGCAGCCGCTCATAGTAGTCCCTGCTGTTAGCCATGACTTCTTCCAGGCCTGAGGTTAAAGAGGGCACAGAACATTTAGTTGCCTTATGATTCATCATCTTTCTAACTTTCTTAATTCAACCTGCCTGTTTATACACTCAGGTGCAAAATCATTACTCAAAATGGTTCTTGAGGAAGCTCTACCTCTGAGGCAGAACAAATACAACTGGTTCAGAGAATAACCAATTGAAATAACCAGTTGGCTGAGCTTTCTGCTCCTCGGAGCTGTATATGTGGATGCATTGTATGAAAGCTGTGCCATACACTTTGACATTTTTTTGTTTTTAAGAAGTTCTTGTAATATGGTTTCTCAAAAACTGCTGGGAAAACTACAACTAACTGCTAAGGCATTTCACAGCTTTCACAGCTATCCAATATTTTCTTTGCTGCATGCCAACATGGAGAGTACCATGATTTTTTCATGTGGTGTCCTCTATTCCATTATGCTATTGCAGATTTAATGCTTGTGTTTTAATGTTCACTATCATACATTTTCATATATACAAATGAAAAAGTGACCAAAGAAAATGCTGCCTTGAGGGCCAACTAACTAGTTTTCCAAGCAGTTTTCTGAGAAACCAGCTCCACATAAAAATAATTTCTTAACTCAAACATCAAAATCTCAAACTGAATCACAACCCTTTCATCCACATATGAAGATCTGCTGACTGGTTATTTTAATTGATTATTCTCTGAACCAATTGCGTTTGTTTGGCTCAGAGGTAGAGCTGCCTCCAGAACCATTTCGAGTAATGATTTTACACTGAAGCTGTTTATACCATATGGATTCAGCTTGCTTTGCTATATCAAGTGGACAGATTCCTTAGAGCCTTCTAATCCTAAACAGCAAATGGGAAATTATGCCCTTGAGTTGAAATAAGCTAGCTCTGTCACTTGACCTCCCACTGACACCACATGGATGTGCAAATTGTTTGCATCTGATTTGCTCTTGACAAAATGGCATAAGTAGTCTGTTGCTGATATTGAATATAAGCTATTGAATACAAACATTAGCCCAGATGTTTTTAAACCTAGTCCTGGAGAACCCTCTGTCCTACCTATTGGGTTGTTCTCCTTTAACTCACATGCTTAAACTCTGGTAGATAAGTAGATAAGTAGATCCAGGTCTATAAACCTTTAGAACTCTTGGCCAATTTTGTGGGATATTTTTGTCATTTGACATACTTTTATTCATAAGAAAATTATAAAAGTATTTATAGGAGACAGTCACACATACCAGTTATTGTTATTTTCAGGAGATCCTAAACTACTCAATTTTGTCTTCATTTGAGATGTAAATATTAAAAGAATACAAATATTTGTGTACATTTATTTGCATCTAAATTATTATTTTATGAAGTACATCATACCTAAATTGTAAATGCAGCTCTGAGAGTTGTGAAGTTTTACTAGGTAGGCTAATTTATTACTGTGATTTTTACAAAACATCAGAAGTGGGCATTTCATGTCCTGCATGTCAAAATCCTCCCCTGACTGTATGGGTGGCCAAAGCAGTCTGAACAAAATGGGGTGGATTTTGACTTGCTGGACCTCAAATACCCACCTCTGCAAAAAAATGGTTTAATTATAACCTCAAGTGCTGTATCATCAGTCTAATGACAGTACCTGGTTCCAAAGTCTGACAGTCAAAGGGGTGGTCAAGTTTACACACGGTTCCTGTGCTGTAAATAGTGCCCATCTCATTAAGGACTTTGGCTAGCTGCAGTAGAGAGAGAAAGTGGTGGGACCATATTTCTAGGCAAAAAACAGCACAATATCTGAATAAATGTGAATGTCTATATTATATTGGCTGAACTTACATGACTGGCCTTGTCGGGTGACAGTGCACTTGATCCTTTGTCTTGAAGTAACATTAGCTGGAGTTTAATCATTTCATCAGAGATTTCAGTGATGGGATATTCACTGGATTTATTAGACTCTTGACTGTAGAATTCACTCCAGATAGCTCCCTGTTCTGACTGCAGAAAGAGACAGGTTTTAGCATCATTGTGTCATGATTACAGTCATGATTTGAATTTAGTATTTCCCAAAGCTCTGAAAAAATACATGGCTACCCTGAACAGAGTGAGAGGAGTTTAATATGTTGGTCTGTGTTAGAAGCTGGAGAAGGAACTGCAGTGAGAGAGTACATTTACATTTACATTTACATTTACATTTATGGCATTTAGCAAACGCCCTTATCCAGAGTGACTTACAAAAGTGCTTTGCTGTTCACTTAGAAAATCCTTAGCTAGTAGACGAGGCTGGAATCTAGAGATTCCTCATGCTTAGATCCTGTTGAAACAAATGTCTTTATGGAGTTAAATCCACCTGAAACAGATGAGTCTTCAGCCTACATTTGAAGACAGTGAGGGGAGCTGTTCGGACTCCCAGGGGAAGTTCGTTCCACCATTTTGGTGCCAGAAGAGAAAAGAGTCTGGATGCATGTTTTCCTTGCATTGTGAGGGATGGTGGGTCAAGTTGAGCTGTACTTGAAGCTCGAAGGCCTCTTGGTACAGCTCAAGTTTTGACCATTGCCATCATGTATGGAGGGGCTGGTCCGTTTTTGGCTTTGTAGGTCAGCATCAAGTGAAGCCAATGAAGGGAACGCAGCACAGGAGTTACGTGACTGAATTTAGGAACATTGAAGATTGATGCAATGGTCTGATGGTCCGCTTAGGAAGGCCAGCCAGTAGGGAGTTGCAGTAGTTTAGTCTTGAGATGACAAGAGACCGAACAAGCACCTGAGTGGCCTCTCTAGACAGAAAAGGTCGAATGATGTTATAAAGGAGAAATCTGCAGGACCGAGTCAGGTGTGTAACATGAGCTGAGAACGATAACTGGTCATCCACTACTACACCAAGGCTCCGTGCTTCAGCAGAGTGACCAGTGAGGGAAATGGTAAGGTCAGGATGAGGACCAGTGCTTCCAGGAATTATTAGCATAGTATATATTGTGTTGGTCTAGTGTAGATTGTGTTGGTCTAAGTAAGGAGCTGTATAAAGAGGTGCAGGCTGTGCAGTGAGTGGGTGGAGTTTAATGAACTGGTCTGAGTAAGGAGATCTAATATATATATATTCATTCATTCATTCATTTTCCAAACCGCTTATTCCTGAATAGGGTCACGGGTGAGCCGGTGCCCAGCCGGCAACTCTGAGCGCAAGGGCGGGAAACAACCCTAGACAGGGCGCTAGTCCATCGTAGGGCACACACCTGCACACTCACATCCACTCACTAAGGGCCACTTTAGAGTCACCAATTCACCTATCATGCATGTCTTTGGACTGTGGGGGAACCCGGAGGAAACCCACGCGAACACGGGGAGAACATGCAAACTCCACACAGAAACTTCCCAGGTCACCCCACCCGGGGATTGAACCCAGGTCCTTCTTGCTGTGAGGCAACAGCGCTATCATATATATATATATATATATATATATATATATATATATATATATATATATATATATATTCATTTATGCTCCTGACCAGGTGTGAACTAACTAAATTAGTTAATAGTATCATATCATATGGAGATATTATTTGTGTTTATTCTAATGTTAGTGTTTACTAATGAACCCTCAATGCCCAGATAATGAGATTTAGACAGGGCGTATATACAGTAAAGCCTCACATTATTCATATTCCTGGGAAATTTTGACTTAAAGTTACTATTATTCAACCAGCAATTGTTTTTGTTTGATTTTTGGTTGTTTCTTTTTACCAGAAATGACACAGGTGTCTGCCTGAACATAATGTGATGTACAAGAGGTAGAATAGAATAGAATAGAATAGAATAGAATAGAATAGAATAGAATGGAACTTTATTGGTATTGTGAAAAACAATTTCTCAGCTTTGCTTACATATTTGAACCTCAGTGTCTGGCCACATTAATCATATCCTTCTCAATGTTTGGTAGAAAGCATTTTATTATTTCTTACAGCCATCAAATGTTAATCAAATGCTCCTATAATTGTTGATCAGCTTCTTGCATGTTTTCACTGGTATTTTGTCCATTTGTCATCCCCTTCTCTTTCTCTCTTTACCTGATCTTGCTCCTTCATAGATTCTCAGTTGGATTCAGTTTGGCTGAAGTCACTGCAGTTAATGTTTGGCTTTCTTCACCATTTTTGCTCCGTGATTTGGTTCATTGCCATGAATCTTGATATGTTGCTCTTTTTTCATTGTGCCATGTACTGTGATTAGATTCTCTTGTCATTTGGCTGAAAAACACCCCAAATCATTATGTTCCACCTCATATTTGACAGTATGAGTAGATCATTGTGGCCAAACAATTTTTTTTCATCTGACCATTAAACAGCAGACTGGAAGTTGTCTTCTTTGTCCAGATGAGCATTTGCTAAAAACAAGCAGGCTTCATGTGTCTTTTCTGGAGAAGTGGCATCCTCCTTAGTCTGTGTCTATAGAACCCAGCAGTGTCAGTGTCACTAGGACTGTCTGCCTGATTCACCACCAACAGGCCAATATTCTGCAGAAGGTCTTTGTGAGTGATCATGGATACTTTTTTCCACTTTTTCACCTCTCTCTCTCCTCTCTCTCTCTCTCTCCTCTCTGCTTTCTCTCTCTCTCTCTCTCTCTCTCTCTCTCTCTCTCTCTCTCTCTCTCTCTCTCTCTCTCTCATTTTGTGTCTTATTATCTTCTAGGAGATGTCTGCATGTTTTTAAATTAGTGATATACTGTATGTGCACACAAACATGAGCGTGATTAAGGTATTGAGAAAAGCAGCACTGTAAATTTAAATTAGACACTATTAATACTATATGGTTGATTTCTATCAAGTATAATGAATAGCTCTATTTATTTAACCTTATAAATCCATTATGATATATCTTGAACAGGTTTCAAGATTCATGCTATAGTCTTATATTTCAAGAAACAGTTACCAAGGTCATTGAAAAAATCACTGACAAAAAACTATTCAGGTTGAGTGAGTCATGTGGTTTTGTAAACAAAGTATTAAGAAAAGTACTGTGACATAGGGAAGCATTAGAGACAGGACACCAGTTTCCTCTTTTTACATATCAATATGCTTACCAGTTTGGCAGAGTTCTCCGCAGTGATGTTAGTGTTGTATGCCCAGGACGCCAGGCTGTACTGGTACATAAGTTGGGATGCATCCTCATCAAATTTCTGCAGGAATACCTTGGCTCTGTCTTCAACCGTTCAGCCCTGACCCTGGAGGCCAAGGCCAAGACCACTAGAAAGCGCACAGACATTATTCCACCAGCCATGTCCAGCAGCACAGACACTGTTGCTTTGCTGCTTCACCGTCTTATCAAGAGTTTTCTGTGGCTGGTACCCTTTGAACCACTATAATTAGGGGTGTGTTCTCATTACAAGCTGCAGATTAAAGAGCACTGGATTATCAGTGCTTTCTTTACAAGCAGTCCTGTGTCAGTAACAGTTTCCCTTTACAGCCCAATCACATTCACCTGAACACACGCAATATCCAGCAGCAGTGAACAGCAGTGGGCAAAGTACACAAATCTTACGAGACGCTTTGAATGAAGTAAGAAATATTACTGTGAACCATAAGCAAATTTAACTAGATAGTTTTAACTTGGGTGAATTTTAACAATACTTTAAATACTTTATTTTAAATATGCTTAAACATTTACACTTACAGCTTCAGCTGCTTTGAACTTTTTATTCATTTATGAATAAAATTAAGTTACTTTATGAAAAGGAAATATTCCCCAAAATTGCAAACGTCTGCATCACATTCTTGTCATTATATAATGATGACTAAATTTTAGACCAAGTGTATATCTATCTGTGTAAGTATCTGGATTTGAATGTGTATGTTGTATTAATTTGAAATGAAATTGTGCAGAAAACATGTAACTAAAAGAGAAGGCAAAAATGCTCTTAATGAGTGGAAATTAATTGAATGGAAATTAATGTAAAATAAGAGTAATTAAACAGTCATTTTAAAGCATTTCCATTATTTAGACAGTGTACAAACAGCTACAGGGTTCAATTCATAGAAATAACTAAAATTGGACAAAAATGGTTGTTGATACATGGTTTGCAATGTGTTCAAACTGTAACTTGGAAAGTCATGTAGAAACAGATGAATTCAGACACATGAGTCTGAGACATTTAATACACACACACACACACACACACACACACTGAATTAAAGTTAGTAAAGCTAGACAAGCTGTGTGCACTTCATTTTCTGGTCATCATTTATTGTAATTAGTTCATTTCGTAGTTCATTCTAATTTGATGCCTAAAACCTTTAACATCACTTTCCAGATAGAAACAAACTGGGAGAATGTCACGGGCAGCGGTGAAACGGGCTGAGCATGAAGTAACGCCAGCTTATCCAGTATACTGAGGCAGGAAGGCTCCAAGTTGTGTCTGAATCGATAATTACTAATCTAGTCTTTGATATTATTGGGTGAATGGCCAATGATAACACAGATAACACTGAGTATCAAGCACTGAGCTGTCAATACCTTGCCAAAATCAGGACATATTGTGTATGCGATTTTGGTTACAGAGACGATGCACCGATGAAGTAATGGCCTTCATGAGACACTTTGGACAGCAAGGCATCACGAGACGACTCTGCTATTTTGACGCTGGGCTTTTCTCAGCTTCCAATGCCACTTCAGACCAGTAAATCTATTTACATAGTCTCTGCATCATATTAATATAGTACATGTTAAATTCACACACCATGTGATGTATAATGATGACTAAACTTTAGAACCGGTGTATATCTATCTGTGTAAGTATCTGGATTTGAATATCGTCGTCACTGCTATAAGCTTATCTAGTCTTCAAATTACATTACAGTATGATGATTTTGAATGACCTTAGTTTTATAACAGATGGATTAAAAGATGTCTGTTGAATGTGCATAATGACCTTCTGACCTTATCAGAAGCCTGTCACTTGTCAGTCATATACTTCCTATAGTTTCATCCTGTCCTGCACTTACATGGTTTGTGTTTGTTTTTGTCCTATCTCTATTTCCACCCATTACCAGCTTTATCTGTCTGCCATATCATGTCCGTACCCTTGTCCTCACCCTTGTTTCAATCCTGTCATGTAATAGTAGCTGTATCTGTTCCCATTTTAGTTCATGTGTCAGTTCCTGTATCTGTTCCTGTGTCTGGTTTTGTCATCCTAGTCCCTGTCACCGTTTATGTGTCTGTCCCTGTCAGTGTATTTATCCCTGTTCTTGTGTTCTGATTCTTCCAGAATCCAGTCCCCAGTTGTATTAGTGCCTCCAGTAATGTCCCTTGGTCCCATCCTCCATCCTGTCTCCAGTCCAGTCTCCTTTGACTTCTGCACAGCCCAATGTTTTCTCAGTCCAGTCATCTTCCCTGTCTCCCATTTTCAGGTCAATCTGTCAGTCTTCAGTCCCTGTCTCCTATCTTTCCTAATCCTGTCTATCTTGTTTGTTTTTGGTATTCAAGTCCTCTCCTTACGTTGTCTCTGGGAGTCTTGGTTTCACAAACCCTGGAGTTGTGCGTCGGGACGGGGGCCTACTGTCATGCCTGTCACTTGTCAGTCACGTCTTCCTTGTCAGTTCTTCCGTGCTCCCAGTAGTACATGGTTTGTGTTTTTTTTGTCCTTGTCTCCTCCTTGTTCCTCCCATTACCAGCTGTGTCTCATCTGTATACCTTGTTAGGTTGTCCCAGATGTGTTCTATGTTGTTTAGTATTTAAGACCCGTCATCTCATCCTGTCTTTGTCAGTCCATGTTACTGTTACTGCGTTTGTTTGCTTATGCTTTTGTTTGCCTTTGTATGCTTTAGTTTGTGTGTATATTTCTCTTTGCTCTTGTTAGTTTGCGTTTTAATGTGTGTATGTGTGTGTGTTCTTTCTTCGTAGAGTTTTGTTTTACCTGCTTGTACATTAAATTATTAGCTTGTTTATGCCTATTCATAGTTCTTATTATGTTTCTGTTTACTCTGTATGTTAGCACATGTAGATTCAGTTTGTTTGTTTTTAGACTTTGTCTCCCAACTTATATATAAGTAATAGGTTACTGTTAGTCTTTAGGTTTGTTACTTCATGTGTGCGTGGGTTTAGATTGTGTCTGTTTCTTTGTTTATAGGTTCGTCCACATCTTAATATCCTGTATTGGTCAGTGGGTTCCATTTGTCTTATACTTAATGTTTCACATTAAACCATCAACCCCTGCCTATACCTCCACATCTTAGACATATGTTCCGTCAAACCAAACCTGAAAACCCTGATATGGCAATACCTAGAGAACATTTTTTGACATGTTTTAGCTAAATGATTCCCTGGCTATTGTAGTATTATCCTATTAAATGGGACATAATTTTCCCGATAATGGTGTTTTTTGATGTAAATCCTGATACAGGCCCTCCTTTTCCACATTTCACTATCAGGTGTCACATTGTAGATTTAACAAATTACAGAAACTACAATATATATTTTACATTTGTAAATCTTGTGAACATTATGGCGTGTATAATACGCATCATGAACTACAACAATTTGTAACTACAGTCTCATTATTGATCAATTATCAGTGAGTAAATCAGCTTGGAAAACAGATACAATTGATTGAAAATACTGATACATAAATAACAAAAACAATAAAGGTTGCTTAACATTTTAACTGGGACACTTCAAGTATTTTGATGTTGATGACCTTTATTATTTATTTTTTTATAAGAAATCCTGGTTAATATATAAAAATTACAAATTACTCCTCAAAATTCTTGCTCTGGATGATCAAAGTGTTTTTAGTCTTTATAAGCAACAAAAACACAAACAATTGTAAGCACAGTAATAATAACCTAACCAATTTTATAAAAATATTTAAATTCTCTTAATATTTACATCTCAAATGAAGAAAGCATTCATGAAAAATAACAGTATCTGGCAAGTGTGACTTTAAAGTTTTTTTTGTTGAATATCCTGCAAAACTAGCCTCTGGTACAAAATGGCCACAAAATGTGGATCTAGCATTGTAAGAGTTAATATAGCTAACCACCATGAGTCTCATGTTTAGTAGAGTTTCCTGGCCCTTTTCTTCACTGAAGGTGGGACTTTCCATAAAACAACCACTACATTTGATATCTATTTTTACAATACCTCGGTTCGTGTTTATGGTTAATTTACACACTCAAGGGCCATTAGTTCACATATACAAATCACATTTGAGACCTCAAGTTTTCAGTACAGGATATATGATGGTATGATACAAAGAATATTCCATGCTATGTATATTAACATGTGATCACTTTTCAATAGATCAATTGATACTTATTTTTTCTTTTTCTATTGACTTAGGACTAGAGACACCTTATCGCACCTTATCATGAGGGTTCACTCAGGGTCAGCTGAAAACTGCAAGATGTACTGGCTTTGTCTCAAATAGTCAGATAGTAATCAAGATCAAAGCCCATAAAATGTGATACTTTAATCTTGGTGGTACAAGTTGAGTGATTAGCGAAGTTAATGATCAGTGATTTCTAAAAGTATTTCCAAAACCGAATCTTTGTTTCCTGTTAAGAATCATTGCGGACGTCCATATTAATATATTATGTGTTATAAAAATATTGCCCTGAGTTTAAGGAAATCTGAGGTGTGTTGATACTTCCATCTAGTGTCTAGATTATTACAAAGCAGCTGCCCTGATTAAATATCACAGGGCTGGTTTTCTAGAGATCACTGAATCTTAATTTTAGGGCTAAATGATGCCACTTATAAGGATTCCTATTAGTGTAACATAAATAGAGTGTACATTCACCCCACAAAAATGATTTACCATTAACAGTAGAAATACACTTTTATGATTTTATTTCCTTGCACAGATCTAAAAGAACTAAAAGAATAAAAGTATATTATACAGGACGAGCAATTAGCTTGTGATCAGATGAAGCCAAATGAACACTCAATGCTGTGTTGGACAGTCTGTCATTCCTTCATTACAGGTGCTGGTCATAAAATGACAATATCATGAAAAAGTTGATTTATTTCAGTAATTCCTTTCAAAAAGTGAAACTTATTATATTAAATATTATATTCATTCATGTTTATTTCTTTTAATTTTGATGACTATAACTGACAACTAATGAAAATCCCAAATTCAGTATCTCGGAAAATTAGATTAGTACATGTATGAACATGAAAGAATAAACAGCACTCAACTATCTTAGTTGGGCTCTTTGGCCTGGATTGGCAACAATATAGTGTAGTACCAGGTGATCAGTCTGTGGCACTGTTCAGGTGTTATCAGAGCCCAGTGTAAGAGATAAATGTACAGTTTTATATGTCTTAGTGCCTTATTATGCTGTTTGATCAAAATGTATTCTCTTTTGCTCGAGCCATTACTGTTTAACTGTGTTCTGTACCTCTTCGGCTGCACGCCTCAAGGCCTCAAACGACTTAGCCACAACAGTTAACTGATAACACCATGTTTTAGTGTAACCATGCAGATGGTACAACGACATTCTGGCATTTGTCTCATCATTGCCCTTGACAATTGATGATGTACGTGCAAGCAGGACATCTAATCTTTAAGTCTTGACGCCAACTAATGGGGAGGAGTCGAACCAGAGGAAAGCAGTATTTAATCAATGTATTTACGCCAAAAGAGGGCCGCTAAGCGGGCTGAACTAGAACTTTCTGATGTGTCATTTGCTGAGGCCTCAACAACTTATCAGATGACACCGCGCCTAGTTTTAGGCTTAAGCCGCTGTGAAGGGCTACTCTTTGTCTTGAACCTACAGGTGAGGATCGAGGATCCTCTGCCTCAAACAGACCATCTCAAGACCACTATGAGACTCAGAAGGTTCTGGTCAGCCCATATAAGACTTCTTCATCATTCTTAGCAAAAATTTTACTACATTTATATATGGCATTTCTTATAATCAAAATTTTGTTTTGACCAGCATTTTTTCATCATTAAACTGGCAAAACTCATTTCAGAATCTTCACTTGAATGGACTTCACTTTTTACAAAAGTGACATTCTTACCACAGTTTGCTCTAATGATACCTTCAGCTCTTCTGAATTGTTGGGTCTGGCGTATCTTATCTTCCTCTTCACAATACCTCATAAGATTTCTATGGGATTATGGTCAGGCGAGTTTGCTGGCCAATTAAGAACGGGGATACCATGGTCCTTAAACCAGAGTACTGGTAACTTTAGTAATGTGTGCAGGTGCCAATTCATGTTGGGGAAGTAAAATCTGCATCTCCATAAAGTTAGTCAGCAACAGGAAGCATGGAAATGCTCTAAAACTTCTAATTGTAGATGGCTCGTTGACCTTCAGACCTCAGAAACACAATGGATAACACCCAGCAGATGACATAGTATTAAACCATGCCGACTGTAGAGCACACATTTGCACCTCAAGTATGTGGATTCTGTGCGTCTCCTCTCTTCCTCCAGACTCTGGGACCTTGATTCCCAAAGGAAATGCAAAATTTACTTTCATCAGAACATAGCTGTAGAAGTCAGTCACTTTGCGTCTTTAGCTGAGGCAAGACTGTCTCTTGTTCAAGAGTGGCTCGACACAAGGAATGCTAGAGACCATTTAAGGCCTTTGCAGGTGTTTTGAGTTAATTAGCTGATTAGAGTGTGGCACCAGGTGTCTTCAATATTCTAATTTTCTTAGATACTGAATTTGGGATTTTCATTAGTTGTCAGTTATGATCATCAAAATGAAAAGAAATAAACATTTTAAATATATCGGTCTGTGTAATGAATGAATATAATATACAAGTTTCACTTTTGAATGGAATTACTGAAATAAATCAACTTTTTCATGATGAATTTTATGACCTACATATGATCTGTATATTACATTATCTCTTATACCTCTCTAGTGAACACATGGGATTGGGATGGTGATGTTAGGTTTATGTACATTCTATTGCCACATCACTAATTAGATGCTGGTCGGCATATATACATTAGACATATTAGCACAAGTGGTCATCAGATAAGATGTGCAGATCTTCATACTTTTGTTTGCCTTAAGCTTTAACTAGGGGATCAGGAGTAAGCCCCCAAATAGAATTTTAAAAAATGACCCTGAAAGGTCTGCATAATGAAGCAGATATAAAATGGAGAGATTAGCTCATAGCAGCAAATTTCTTTGAAGAGATGTCATTCAAAGAATATACTAGACACAGATCTTACAGAATAAAAGGAATATATATATATATATATATATATATATATATATATATATATATATATATATATATCCTTTAATTCTGTAAGAATAATCTATATCTATATAATACTGATACACAAATAATAAAGGCACATTCTCTTTTGTTTTACATCTCGTAGTAAAAACCGAATAGATCATAAAAACCTATGATCTGAACTTAACATTATCTGAGATCTGTGTCTCCTATAAATACGTTTAATTTTGTTTGGTGAATTAAAGTACATCAAACTTCGAAAACATCCTGCAAGGTTGGTCTAGAGTTCTAAAGATTAAGATCCTCCAGACACAATGCTTTAAGCATGTGAGAAATATTTACTTTATTATCAAATCAATCAGAGTAAGACCATTTTTTTATTTTATTGGCAGACCATTTGGCTAGATTATTATATAATTGTGGAGCCATGATGAGCATCTTTTAAAATAAGAGTGATGTGATGATATGCACACTTCTTTAGACTACACAAACAATAATAATAATAATAATAAAAAATACTACTACTACTACTACTACTAATAATAATAATAATAATAATAATTATTATTATTATTATTATTATTATTATTATTATTATTATTATACACAAAAAATTAGGTACAGTTTTGAAGAATGGGGAAATATATGGTTTATTCATTTTGTTAGTAAGGCTCTATTCAGAATATACAGTGAAACATCTCTCTCTCTCTCTCTCTCTCTCTCTCTCTCTGTCTCACTGTATCACTCGTCACCATATTTTCAGAATCAGAATGATGAAGCCAGGTATGTTATACATACATTATACATCTATTTACTATGCTATACATAATATGTTACACATCATTCCACTGTGCAGCATTGCTTGCACAAACATAATCTTCATGGAGGAGGCAGAAGACGGAAACCGAAGCTTATCAAAAAGCCCAACATGTGAAGTATGTTATCTAGAGAGACCAATGAGAAACAAAGGGAAAATCATATTGACACCAGAGTAATATGAATATTTGTACTTTTTCGGCAAAGGTGGCAAAATGTGGAGGTCTGGGGAGTGAAAGGAATGGTTTTAAAGTTCTGTTTGATGTTCAAGGGGTCCACTGCTCTCTGTGAATGCCAAGTTTATGGGGGGAAAGCTGTTACAATGTATAGTTATACTGGCTTTGATAGTCCTGGGGTTGGAAGACGTGATGCCAGGGGGAGAGCAATCAGCAAGAGCAGTCAGTCATGATCTTGCCAGCATACTTCATACCTTGCTGTTATATATGTCCACCACAAGAGGCTGCTCAATACAGTGAAAAATCTTTACTTAGGCTGAAGGCCTCCTGGGGTTTGTCCTGTGTTTGGGTTTAAAAAATTGCACCAGTCAGACTCTCCATCCTGTACCAAACCTGACAGGATCATTCTCTCCATTCTGCACAACGTGCACGTTTAAAGCATTACGCAAACCCTAAGCGTAGGTGATCTCCTAGACAAAAGACACTACAAAGCCTTCTCCAAACAAGGGTCCCCAGAGTCGCTTCCCACTAAACCTCTGGTAGAAAAGTGGCGCCCTGACGCCACTCTGCAGTCTCTGCAGTTCCAAATGAGGTTGCGGACACCAGCTTAGATCACAGTCTTTTCATGCTTCCACCAACAACAGAAGGATTTCATGATCTACTCGTTCAGCAAATGTGAATGAACTTCAATGAGCTGCTCATTCAGTCAATGAGAGTTAGTGGTCATTGGTTAGTTATAGCCTGCAGTTTCCTCACACTTTCAATCCACAAGTATAATTCTCTGGATTGTGGAATAGAATAGCAAGTTATTCACATTTCTAAAATGTACACCTGGACTAAAACATTTGACTAGCCAACTGTAAAAGTATTCAGGATGTATGCTGACCTCATTTAAAATGTTACACAGATTTAACACAATAATAATCAAGACTTTATTACGAGTAAAAGCTGGGAATCAAAGTCATGCAGAAATGCAAAGCCTTATGTGACCTGTTTTTATAAAGATTTTATTTGTTTTTCTTATTTTCAATAACTAATTTAAACAATTAGAATAAGCAATTAGTTTAAAAACACACACACACACACACACACTGGTAACGATGCAGACACAATACAGATCAAATACTACTGAAACCAATTACCTAGCTGGTGAGTTGTTCATTGTAGCTCTAGTTGCTATTTTCATCATTTTTATCTTTTATCATATTTTAAGTGCTACAGAATTGAACAGTATGATTTCTGTTGTTTTGTTGCACAGTGGAATTTTAATCTTAAGATCATTAGGTCAATGTTGTGGGATGTCCACTGATTCAGAGACATTTTGGCCCTATTGAAGCTGAAGCATTTCAGTCGAGGAACTATTGGCATGTATCAAAGAACTTGGCAACCGTTATTCATGTATATTGATACTACCCAAATGGACATTACAACTTAACCATTACAACTATTATACAGTGCTTATACTTATTTTAGCTCCATTTATAGGATACAAATCTTGCTCAGGTCCACAAGTTGAGAACATGATGGAGTAATGGTCGGTAATCCCCCAGTTTTCAAACCCTAACCTCAGCCTTATAACAACCTCTTTCTCCTCCTTTCTGTCAGATTTACAGACACAAATGAAAACAACAACCTGAATATTTATTATTTTTGTTATTTATGTATCAATTGTATTAATTCTCACGACTTTTATTCTGAAATGTGAACACTGTGAGCAAAGAAAGAGAACAAACATCCCCTCTCTCCCCTGTAACCCAATTTCTGGTCAGTGATGTCATTAGCCCCGCCCCTCTTGCTGTACAGTCAGAGTCTGTGTGCAGGTTCAGCATGTACAGGTGGACAGAGCAGTAAACATGCAGAATAAACAATGTCAGGCAAAATCTATGGCCTGTATTATAGGTGTTACGACAAAAGGCATCAGGCAGCAGATTAGATTGTAATAACTTTCTCTGATGCAACCTATGTTTCATTTAACTCTATGCCTGGTTCCCATAACTGGGATCAAATCTGACTTGATAATTTTTATAAAGAATTTCACAACAAATGATTGATTTCTTTTACAGCATAATAATTTTATTAATTGCATTTTAAATACTCAACTCCTTTTTAAACTAAAGTGTCTGTGTGTTTATTGTGATGCACTTTCTCATAATTTAGATTTTTGTCTCCTAATAATTAGATCTTAAGTCTTACATTGGTATGCAAACATTTGGGCATCCTGGTCAAAATGACTGATACTGTGAATGATTAAGCAAAAAAATAAAAATTATGTCCAAAAGGCATACAGTTAAAGATGACACATTCCATTGGCATTTTAAGCAAAGACAATGTTTTATTTTCATCTTTTACATTTTCAAAATATCAAAAAAGAAAAGAACACAAAGCAAAACTTTGGCCCCCCTGCATGGTTAGTAGCACCCCTTTAGGAAGTATCACAACTTGTAAACACTTTCTGTTGCCAGTCTTTCAGATCTTGTTTGAGGGATTTTTGTCCATTCTTCCTCGCAAAAGTCTTCCAGTTCAAATCATATTGAGTCAAAATTTGTATAGCATTTTTTTAAAGGTGAACAACACAAAGGATACAGACATAAATCCATCTTGCGTGCACTGCTTTTTTGAGGTCCAGCCACAAATTTCAGAACAAGAGACTGTGAGGGCCATGGGAAAACCTTCAGCTTGCTAGTCTATTGTGGATTTTGGTGTGTTTATTATCATTATTAGAATCCTTTAGTCAATGTTTTATGTGTTGTTATGTGTTATGTTTGCTTCTAGATTTTGCTGGATTTTCATTTACAACCCTAAAGCATGGTTGATCCACCCCCATGCTTCATGGTTGGACAGGTGTTCTTTTCATGAAATTCTGTGCCCTTTTTTCTCAAATGTACCTTTTTTAACCCCATCTGTACACAGGACTTGTTTCTGACACTGAATTTTGTGATGAAGACACAGGAGTTTGCTTCTGACGAGTCTTCCATAAGGCCATATTTGTGCGACATGTCCCTGAAGAAGAGAACAATGTACCACAACTCCAGATTCTGCTAAATCTTCCTGAAGGTCTTTTGCAGTTAAGCATGGATTCTGATTTGCTTTTCTAGCAATCCTACAAGCAGCTTATTGAAATTGTTCCTGATCTTCCAGACCTTATCTTGACCTCCACAGTTCCAGTTAACTGCCAATTGCAACTGCCAATAATTACATCTCAAACGGAGGAAATGACAGCCTGAACCAGGCTAATTAAGGTCTGAAACCTCGACCAAAGTTATCTGAGAGCTCAAATCTCCTAGGGTTTGCAAACATATGTAAGGTACTCCTTTACTTTCTCTGAAACTGTACAAAAACAAAATAATACACTGGTATTGCTTAAATTGTTTCTTCTTTAGCTTTATGTCTTTTGGAGATCATTTCATAATTTTGACAAGGGGTACCCAAACTTTTGCATGCCACTGTAACATATGACATTACATATAAAGCAAAAACCATTATTATTCCAAAATGAGAACTCCAAATTTACAGGCATACAGTTTACCTAGTGGCATAGCTGTATGAATGGCCGAGGTCGACCCCAAACATTCTTTCACATAACTGGATAACTGGAATGCTTCTGGCCATTCTGGGGAAACGTAGTTCAGTGCATGAAATAACACACAGTGATCACACAAAAACACACAGCAGAGGAAGGCAGAAACAGTGGAAAACTGCTACTTCATCTATTGGCAGATCCCTTAAACAATCTCTTCCATATGCATTAATGTCCAGAAACAACTATTAAACCAGTATTTTTTCATTGGTTTGTCTGATATTTTCACTTTCAAATGTAATAATGTCTTTTTCTATGTAATTTCTAAGCCCACACAACACAAACACCACCACAACAACCAGCACCAACACAGTGGGGACAGAGAGGACTAGACTTCTTGTAAAAAATAAACTACACTCACCAACAAAAGAAAGTGGACCTAGAAGGATCTGTCGGATTGCACCGACATTCAGAAGAAGGATAAAGGTTAGCAGAAAGACTGATTTGATTATTTATTGATCAACACATACAAAAGTAGTGTCACTCAATATGGCAATGAGTATAACGCAATGTCTCCACATTGAGCTGTAGAGGTAAGTAGGGCCACAGGATCTCATCTCAACATAACATTGGGCTGTGAAAGTGCCTGTAATGAAGACCAAAGATGATCTGGCTTCTTGCAAAATTTCATCCCACATCGTGACACCAGGCCTTCTGGATGTTGGATGTGTGACAACAGACCATTGATCTTGATACTGACCACAGTGATTGATGGTTTCGTAAAAGCTGGACTCATCCCTCTAAGACAGTCTCCCAGCCAACATGGTCATGTGGGGCTCACATGGGTGCAATGTGGGCTAAGTGGGTTCCAGGTGGGCACTGATGTTTTAGGCTGCTGCCTTGTCCAGGCTTCCCTTGAAAAAGAGATTGTTGTGTCTCAACAGGATTGACCTGGTTAAATAAAGGCTAAATAAATAAATAAAATGGGCTCTGTGTGGATTTTTACTACTTGGATCCAATTGGACTATGGAGTTAATTATATTGCAAAAGTTTTAAATGAATAACATATGCGTAACATAAAGACAAAGGATATGTTGTGAATGCAAATAATGAAAGGTTGTCTGACAGCTAGCCACACCCGCCCACCTATTTTAAGCGTTCTTCCAAACATGGTGGAGGAACTGTTTCAGTTGGTGTTTTTGAGTTTAAAGTTGATAGAAATGTTCTGTTTAATTGCTGAGGGGTTGGTAGATATTCCATATACTCTTTCACATTTCACATTTCTCTTAAAGTCTTTCACTCCATCCAGTTGATTGGAAATTTAAAAAGCCCATGTTATTGGAGTGCGCTAGGTATTTGGGCTTAATGTAGTTTGTTAACTCACTAGATAGTTATTATACCTCTGAGTAAAGCTAAGTAGATACTGGTTTGCATTATTTGATTGGTCTCTTTACTAACTTTAGCTAACAGCTGGAACACATTTATAAAACGATTAAATATAACACCTGTATCAACTGTAAACTGGAGAATATCAGAAATGAAGGCTTAAAGTTGGTGGGTGGGCTTGGCTAGATCTTTAAAGAGGTTTTAGGATACCCGTCAGTCCAAAATCAGGTGATATATATATATATATATATATAAAATTTTCTGTCTTGCAGTCACAACTTCTCAAATTTTTGCTTCTGACACAATATGAACAAAATGAAGCGTTCAAACAGCCCACCCTAATCTCACATGTCGGTCAGGTAGGCCCTGTGCATAGCCTAGATGGGACACGATTTTAACCCCTTCTGGTCCCATCAGGGACTCTGGTGGGCATCTATACGTGGGGGCGCAAGAGAACCCGAGAACAACTTTGTCGTACCCAGATGGGCTTTAATGACCCAAGAAAGGTAAAGCATATCTTCTGGCCATCAACTTTTAACCAATCCCTGCAGGGGGCGGGGCTTTCTCAGCCCACCCTCTCCCAGGTGCGCTGCTGGTCTGAACCACGCGTCCCTGCCGTCTCCCTACCGCCCCCATGCGGCCCGTGTCGACACTGCGGTGCAGATCCGCTCCCGGGGCTCCGGTCCGGGTTTTCAGACCCTCTTTTAAAAGCCTCTTCAAAGGGCAGAAAGAAGCGAGCGGCTCCGCGAGGGGCAGGATCAGGAGGAGAGCGGGAGCCTGTCGCTCCGTGGAGGGCCGCACGGCGCGCGCGCGGGGATGTCTGCCTGACAGCGCCGAGTTTCTGCGTGTCTGGATTTTAGTGCCGCTCGAAGGGAAGAGGGAAGAAGGAGGGAAGGAGGAGGGCAGAGGAGGGCAAAATGCCGTTCGCCAAACGGATCGTGGAGCCGCAGCTGCTGTGCAGGCACCCCATCCCCAACGACGAGGGCGCGCTGTTCGAGGACCTGCGCTCCGTCAGTAACGTGGTGCTGTCGCGCACCCTGCGCCAGCTGTCCGACCTGGCCCGACACGCGCGCAGCGTCTTCCACGAGCTGGAGGGAGAGATCGCCTCCACCAGCCAGCGGCTGCGCGCGCTGCACGGCCGGATCGGGCAGATCCAGCAGACGGCCGGCGCGCTCGACCCCAAACTGGAAGCCGTGCGTAAGTACGCCTTACTGGCCTTACTGGTCTTACTGGTCCACACGGAGGCACCTGTTCGGTGCCGCGTCGGAGAGCGCTCCTCCAGCACCCCCGCCCCTCCATCACTTCCATCCCTCCATCACATCCCTCCATTATAATGTGTCCCACGCCCGCATGCGTAAGCAGCACCCGCAGTGCACGCGCCCTGAGACGCTCGGTGTAACCGGGGGCTTCGGGGGGCTTATGTGAGGGTGTGGAGGGAAGGGGGGTGTGAGAGGGGCAATAACGGGGAGCGCGAGCGGTTTAAAGCCCTGCAAGGTAGAAACGATCTATACATTTATATATATATATATATATATATATATATATATATATATATATATATAATACATATGACATATCAATGTTAATTATATATTATATTACGTGTGTGTATATTTACTTATATATTTATATATTTTTATTTGAATATTCATTTATTTATTTATTTGTACACATTTGACTGGTTATGTGCTGGAATCCACTCAGATGCTAGGAGTTTTATAAGGGGGGCATGAATGTGACAGAGGTCTCCATCTCAGCAGCAGGTATATAAACACAGAGCTAATGCTGAGAGAATTCTCTGATACTGCAGGTGCAGGATGGCAGCCTTCCTGGGATGGGTGTTGACTGAGTCATCCCAGACATTGAGCCAGGGTTCTGCTACGTGCTCTGCTTAGAACCTGCCGCAACCATTCTTATTAGGTTATAAGTTATCAGCTTAACCTACAGCTTGGTGGTAGGGCTGAGGTGACATATCGATATTTAAATCTATATCGGGACATAAGCGGAGTGCGATTTGGGCTGAGGAAATATACACATAATATACAGTGCCTCCAGCCCTTCACTTTCTGCACTTATTTATGGTACAGCCTTATTATTAATTAAATTATTATTATTATTATTATTAAATTTTCCCCTGAAGATTCAGCACACAAATATCCCATGAGTTAGAAAAGTTTGCTTAAAATCTTTGTAAATTTATTAAATGTAAAACACATAAATATAATGTACATAAGTTTTCACAGCCTTAACTCAATACTTTGTTGAAGCATCTTTGGCAGCAAATACAGTCTTTTTGAGTATTATACTACAAACTTGGCACACCTGTTTCTAGAGTGACGTCCCTGACTAAGGCCCTCCTACCACGATCACTCAGTTTGGCTGGGCAGCCAGCTCTATGAAGAGTCCTGGTGGTTCCAAACATCTTCCATTTACAGATGATGGAGGACACTGCACTCATTGGGGTCTTCAATGCAGCAGAAATGTTTCTGTACCCTTCCCCAGATCTGTGTCTCAATACAGTCCTGTGTCAGACGTCTCCAGTTCCTGACACTTCTTTGTTTGGTTTGTGCTCTGACATGCACTGTCTACTACTGTATGTACTTATATAAACAGGTGTGTGCCTTTCCAAATCACGTCCTATCAACTGAATTTATCACAGTTGTTCAATCAAGCTGTAGAAACAAACTTTTCTCACTTTGTCATTGTGGGGAATTGTGTGTAGAATTTTGAAGGGAATTGGAAAAGGAAATTGAATTGAATTAAAATGTTCAAAAAGTAAAGCGCTGTGAATCTGGATGCATTGTATCTATTTTGAGATATAAACAGATCAGGATATGGATTGGGCAGTGTATAGATATTTATATCTATATCAGGATGTAACAAAGCAGGATATGGACTGAGGTGCTATTTATATCGAGTTTTAAACTTTTTAAATAAACTGTTTCATTCTTATGGAAGCCTTTTTTCCTGCACATCCTCTACTCTGCTTCCCTCCACCCATTCACACCCTATTTTTTACATCATATATCATATATCTTATATCACCATTCAGCTAAAAACATCTTTTCTGGCCATATCACTCAGCCCTTCTTGAAGGTCTGGACTGGAGTAAGCTTGAGGTATCTGTTCAATATCAAGCCTACTAAATGTGGCAATTAGCTATTAGTTAGAACTACATGTGGCACCAAACTGCCAGAGTCCTGAGCACCCTTGTAGACATTCAAGTGCAAAGCTGCCCCATTCTGTGTTTAAGCCAGTGAGCAGCACATAAACGGAAATAACACAGAACACTCATGAAGTATAAGGGACAGTCATATTAATATAATATTGACCACCTTTTCATTTGCAGTCCAGTGCAGCATGTTTCTGAACCATCTGCGTTCTCCTGGTGACTGTAAACATGTAGGTCAATTGAGGACCCACAGGAATAATCTCTGTATTTCTCCCTCCCAAGTGGTTATTAGGGTCTGATCAAAAGAAAAATGATTCCTCTTTTGCTTCTGCTCCCACCCCCCAGTCAAAGAACCCATGCCCCCAGGGGGATGCCAGCAGAACCAGGTCTTGGGCCATGGCCATTCTCAAGGTAGTTTCTAGAGCATTAATGAAATCTGGGAACTTGTGGGAACATGCTGGAATTTGTCCTTCTGAACCTTCCATGAACTTCAGGATAGGTTTAACTGGCCTTTTATTGGGTGACCTGGTCTTCTGAACTAGCACACTTTGAGAAGCATGTCTGCCTTTGTTATGTACCGGAGACCACAGCATGGTCTCTCTTTGTGAAAGTCCCCCACTGAGCTTGGCAGCACTGAGATAACACTGGCAGACTCACTTCCACTTCTGCCCCCCACCCAACCCAACCCCCTTTTGGTTAGTGTTAGTCTTACTGTCTCCCCACGGGGCAAAGGGCATGTCACCCGTGAGCTGTGTGTAAAGATTGCTTTCACGGCATGTAGTCAAGGACTTGTTGTTTACATCCTTGTTTATAATTACTCTTCCAGAACCAGGTTTGCACACATGGGTCTGATCTCAGGAAGACTTGATGAAAAACTGTTGAAGGGTAATTCTGATTTCCAGAATCATAATTCTGTGGTCAAGTAGTAAATATCATTCACAGTGGTTGATGTTCTTAAGCAACTTACAGAGGACAGTATGTCAGACATGCCTTAATTATGGATCAGTGTGGTATTGTCCTAGATCCACCTTTGTGTCATGTTATTGAGGGTGTACCTGAACATCTGGGTAGGGTTTTGATAAAATTGTATAATGCGCTCTTAAAAGTAAAGGTGCTACAAAAGTGTTTTTTTAAGTAGTGCCACAGAAGAACCACGTTTGGGTCAATAAAAAAGCATGTTTGCTAGTTAGCATCAATAGATAAAAAATATTCTGTTTATTTGAGTCCAAATTAGCATAACAACAACCAGGATCTACTATTTGAATGTATTGTTTTTTTTCTGCTGCTGAGATCCCTGACCATCCTGATCCGGAGTGCTGAATGTGAATGGTAGATGTTGTGAGAGTGTGTCTTCCTGAGAACTTTAACTCCTAGAACCCAAGATCCACACTTTATGGGTAGTTACATGCTGTTTTCTAGGCCAAATAACTCAGGATCAGAGTAACCTACAGACATAATACACATATAACAAATGACAAGACCCTATCTAACTGTGAATTAAATCCCAGTTTTAATGCCAAAGGAGCTTCCAGTGCAGGTTTACTGCTTTATCCACATGTACATACTCAACCTGCATGCAAAGCAAGAAGGGCTGGGGCTGATGACATCACTGACCCAGATATTAGTTTATAGAGGGAAATTAAAACGGAGAGGCTGTTTGCACTCTTTCTTTACTCATACAGTGTTCAGATTTCAGAATAAAAGTCCTGAGAATGGGGTAATACTGATACATAAAACCAAATTATATTTTTATTTTTTTCAAAACATTGTATTGGTCAGCTGATAAAAATCTGGATGATCAATTTACAATAGGATGTATTAAGTGTTTTTTAGAACTTTTAAGCTGACTAAAAACACTAGACTACACTGTAGACACTAGTAATGTTTTCATCAAAACATTGTCAAATTCATACAAATGTTTAAAATTGTCCAAGGTTTCTAAATGTTAAATTGGAGGATTGCCTTTGCTGCATTAATGTGAAATTATCTTGCTACTAAGGAACAGTTCCTAAATGACTGAGAAGGGTAAGAAAGTTTGAACCGTGTTTTACAATGAAAAAATAAATCTAATTATAAATCCTGACTCCCCCAGTCCTCCTCTCAAGATGAGATTATGGATCATAATTACCGTGATGTGAAGAGCAAGGCCAGAAGATCTTAGCTGAAGTTTACTTTGCCGTGGAGAAGGTGCTGTAAAACAGAAGTCACTGGACTGTGGCTTTGACAAAAACCAGCCACCTATTGCCTGGAGTCTGTTGACATGACCAAAGGTGTGGGGTCACTCTTTTCCTGGCCTTTGCTTTTTTGATTAATTACTAATGAAATTCAGACAGAGGCTCGTGATTACATGTTCTGAAAGATGGGTGGAGTGGGGGTGGATTGTGTGTGGTCCAGGAAAGTGTGATTCTGTGCATGTGCTTAAGTGTGTGTTATCTCACATCTAAACATCTAATAAGCAGAGTCAGACTAGACGTTTGTGAGCTCGCTGTCTCTGGCAGCCAAAATAAACAGACTGAAATATATGGTTCAGGTTTGAAAAAAAGGCCAGGCTTAGTGTGTCTGTAATTTTTGCCCCCTGTACCAGGCACATTAGGCTAGAGTCAGATGCTAGGGCGTAAATTAGGTTAAAGTTATGGAAATCATTAATTTTGGGGGGTTTATTCTTGACTAGTCAAATATTTGATTTCAAAAAGCTTTCAAAAAATGTTATGGATAGATAAATAAATATGGAGGGACAGCAGTCTATGATACACTTATCATTAATAAACATGTTAATTTATGACATTTTTGTATATCTGTTTAATCATGTATTATAAAAAGTAATGCATTGTAGGTGTGCCAACTGTAACTGATTATATAACTTTAATGGAGGCCAGAATACTGAATTATGTCTTTGCTCGTTCCCAGTTTTGGAGCAAAATCGAATGCATTATTTCAGAATGTGCAGTTTTAGCAGTTTCAGACAAAGCGTCTCACTCACGTTTAGCAGGTTGAATATTCACCATAAGAGGGCACTGTGAGTATGTGGTGAAATAACTATTGCTGTTCTGTATCATTTACTTTTCAAGTTGTATTTGGTGAGTTAAGATTGTGCTCCTACCTAGAAAAACAAATCCTAGATCATCATTGATAATTGAGTAGCACAGCTTGCACATTGTGATATTTCAACATTTTCTTTTTAAAATTATCTAGAATTTAGATGAATTCTGGATTTCATATTTTCTGCTGAAAAACAAAGATGGAGATTTCACTATTAACACTAATAACAGGGGGTTTATGTCTTATACTTTGTTCGTGTGTTGTTAATATTTTTATTTTTTTATTTCTGTAAAGCTGCTCTGTGACACCATCAGTTGTAAAAAGCACTATAAAAATAAATTTTGATTTGATTTGATTTGAACATCTGGAGAAGCACACGTGGTCTCCTTTATTTGCATATTCTTATTCTCTAACAACTTTTTAACATTATGTGAGATGATTTTTTTATAGCATTTAGTTAGTTTTATTAGTATTTAGTTAGTCAGTTATAGCATTTTAGACTCAACTTATCTAGAAAACAGAAAGTTCAGAATCTCCATATGTCTCAATGTCACTATAAGACTTTAAGGCTCAATATCTCAAAACCACTCAAAATGCAGATAGAACCTTATAGCTCTGGGACAAGATGTTACTCTTACAGCCAATTCATATTTTATTAACATAAAAGACAGAGCATAAAGCGTGAAACGCAAAGGGAAAATAGTGTAGTTTTTTCTTTAAATGTAAATCCTAGACCCACTATGCATAGAAGGGAATTATCCATCCACACATGTGAAACACACACATACACACTAGTGTATTCACTCATGCCCAGAGGGGTGGCCAGTCCTATCCATGGTGCCCAGGGTTAGCTGGGGAGTTAAGTGCCTTGCTCAATGGCACTTCAGTCATGTCCTGCCAATTCAGGGAATCAAACTGGCAACCTTCAAAAAATTGCAAGAGATACAAAATACAAATTCTCTGTTTGCAATATCCAATTACTTCTGCACATCACTGAGGCCCAATTTTTGGATGGAATTATTTTGTCGTTACTATTTATGCCACATTGCCCACCGCTAAAGTCAGCTACATATTACTACAGTAAGTCAGATGCTGTACAGCTCTATAATTGCTCAAAGCCAGTCATCTATAAGAAACATGCAGTTGGTCAGTGTTCTAGAAATAATATAGATTATAGAATTTATCATTGTAAAATTAACATATTATGTTGCCCACACTGAGGTGTAGTCTGTAATGGAGGGCTAGACTCTACTGCTTTTCATGTGCTGTGTTTGCCACGCAAAGGGAAGAGCGAGGCCTGGAGGCAGCCATGTCCTCGATGCTGAGTCTGCTTAGTAACAGAAACCTGAGGGAAATGTGGGCTAACCTTTTAACAGGCCTGCTGTATTCTCTCTCTCTCTCTCTCTCTCTCTCTCTCTCTCTCTCTCTCTCTCTCTCTGTATTCTGTATACCATAGGTTAAGTAGGGCAGCTGTAAACAGCAGCACAAACAGTACCCAAACATACCGACATTTATATATAATACATTAGATTATACTGACAACTCTGCACAACAGACCCTCTGTATGCGAGTTCTGGCTCACAGAGTAAGCAGACAGCTCTCAGCCATTCTGTTCCTATGATGATTATCGTCCACACATGAGCCTCACTGACCTGGAAGTGAAGTTGCTATGGACAGCACATCATCCTCCAAGCTCTGCACAGCCTCACTGTGGGCCCTTTCCTGATTGGCCAGCCTCTGGGCTTACCACAGCCGTCTGTATAAGTGCTTTTAGAGACTCCCTCGCACATGCACTCACAAACACACACGCAGTAGACAGCCCCGGAGAAGCAGTGCACTACAGCTCACAGGCAGCACGACAGTTCATTCCACAACAGTATTGCTTTACTCTGCAGTCATGCTGATGTGTTCATTTAACTGTTGTTCAATAAGAGTCGGTTTGTTGCTGTTGAGAGCTCGTTGTTAATGGTTTTCAAATGAAGTGATAATGAAAGGTGATCATTTTTGATATTTTCCCTTACATATTGGTAAGGTATTGGATAGTAGTAACATGTCAAGTCTACTTGATGTGTGGTATAATAGTGATGAGACACCTTGACTTATTACTGCTTTACAAATTCATCCATCCATTTTCTATACTGCTTATTCCTGAATAGGGTCACAGGGGAGCCGGTGCCCAGCAAGCAACCCCGAGCACAAGGGCAGACAGGGCACTACTCCATTGTAGGGAAATCCCTTGGCTTATTGTTTATAATTAAAATTGCATTACATTTATGTGTCTTATCAATCAGTGGTTTGTGTAGACATGGTAGAGACCCTGGGCCATGCTCGTTTGTTTGAAAAGGGGAGAATAAGACCAAGTTCTATTTAAACAGCATATACTATATATCCCTGTAGACCGGGCCTAGGACCACCCCTGCTCTCAAGAGTACTGTAGATATCATATCTGGTTACTTGGGCTGAATCTCAAATAACTCCTTGCTTCCTTTGTAAAGCACTAGGTCATGCTTTATTTGTCTATTGGAAAGTTATATATTCAGGGAAATATAATGGGTATTTCTCTTACTGTATGTTTTGCACAGAATAAATCAGTTTCACGACACCCTTTGTAGCCAAACAAACCAAAGAAAATCATTCAGACTGGATCATATACAATAATAAACACACATAAAATAATCAATATTAACTATAAAAGCTGTAAACGTGTCAGGATATAATGTCAAATGTTGATATTAAAAATGAAAAAATCAATTAAGAGACTTTCACATCTTGTCTAAGTTGTTTGGTCATGTTACGTATGGAAACACATTTCATGGTTTAGGGTTGTTTTTCTGAGCCTTACTGACAAAAAAAGTATTATGGGATCAGATGATGTTTAATTAAGCTTCAGGGCTGGGTGATATATCAATATTTATATCAATATCAGGATCTAAACAGAGCAGGGTGTGGGCTGAGGCAATATTGTTGTATTGAGTTTTAAAGTTTATAAATATCATTGTGTTTCTTGCAGAAACCTTTTTTTGCTCCATTGTTGTGCTCCGACCCTGCTCTCAGCTCTACATCTACTCTGCTCCTGTCTGCCCCCCAATCTGTGTCCTCACAGACACAGCATAAGACAATAAGTCAGCTCTAGCATGACTTATTACATTTTTTTTTCTTCATTTCTTTTTAATACACACTTTATAAATATAGTTTAACTGTAAAAAAATAGACAAAGGATTTCATGGGGTGTCCTAATTTTTTTACATTGTACTTTATGACATCATATATATTGTATATTGTCATTCATCTTAAAAAATATCAGGATATGATTTTTGTCTCAATATAGTAATCTTAAGAAAAGTAAAGGAACTTCTGAATTAAATGAATTCACCTGATGAACAAATCTGGGGTAGCTTTTTTGTTTGGAATCAGTAGAACGTTTAGACTGATAAAGAACTTTAATACACCAAGAACCTTCACAGTAATACTAATATCTTTTTACAAAGATGTTTTTTTATTCAACAGAAAGTGGTTCTTCTCTGGCATCATTCAGAGAACCCTTTATGTAGCACCTAAGAGTGCAGTGTAGGCTGAACTGCTTCTGACTGAGCTGAAAACCATGTGTCAGCCATTTGTTTGACTGCAGGACCTCATACTTTTGAATGAATTGTAGAGCAAATTCCAGACTGGTGGAGTTCAGAGCTCGCACCATTCATATTAGGTCAGACAGTGGAGGTGTGTTTTTTCTTGCAGATGATTTTCTGTAGTTTTTTTTTTTCCAGTCTTATCCTGTGGAGTCATCTTGGTCCCGTTAAATCCTCCCTTAGAATTTTAACAGACGAGCTTGATGGGCTGTTTAATTACAGATCACTTGAATGTAACATAGTTCAGGCAAGTTGCTGATACTAGGGTTGCTCTTCATTTTATTACAGTCTTTGGGCTCAGACAGATGGATCAGTTCAAAGGGTCATGATGGATGCCTTGTTGGAAGGTTTGCCCTGAGGTGTGCTCACTCTAACACTGGGGATAACACAACGTGGTGGTAAAGAGCATTACAACAACTTCCTCTCAAGCAGTCCTTCATGACTCATCACTATGGGGCACAGATTGTTTCAGCTTACAGTTACTTATTAATTTAGTTTAACTCTACCAGGCATATAAAAGTTTGCCCCTGGTAAAAATGACTGTTACTGTGGACAGCTAAGCAAGCTAAAGATGAAATGGTTTTAAGAAGGCAAAAAGTTAAAGACCATTTTTTTTATTTTATGGTTTTGCATTTTTAAAATCACAAAAAGTAAAGGTCATGAAGCAAATACATTTCCAAAATGGATCCTACAAGCAGCTGTCTCTGAATATTTTCTTTGTCTTGACCTCCATTGTTCGTGTTAGTTCCTGCCATTTCTTAATTACATTTCAAACTGGGGAAATGGCCAACTGAAAACACTCCTTTCTAAAACACTAGCTTTCTCCTGCTTTTTGGGCCTCAACCATTTTGATTTTCAGAGTGCTAGGCAGCTGCTTAGAAGAATCCAATGGCTGCTGTTTTTTGGGACATGATTAGAGGAGTCTTTATGAAGCTTTGAAATTTGCATCACCTGACCTTTCCTAATGATAATCATGAATAAGCCATGACCCTAACAGGCCAATTAAGGTCTCAGACCATGCTCCATGCTCTATGGTTCCTTGCCTTTTTTCACGCTAAAATTGTACAAAAGTGAAATAATACACTGGTATTGCTTAAAATGTTAAAGTTTTTTTCACTTTTACATTTAGGTAACAGTCATTTTAACCAGTGGTGCCCAAACTTTTGCATACCACTGTGTATATTAAAGTGAAGAATGTTTTGTCTTCTCCTTTAAAGGTGCTGTTTCTAAGGTTTTTTTTTTACAACAGTAATGATCCACATCTAAAAATATGGGGCAATTGTCTGTGTTTTTCTCTTTCTTTCCTTCACTGATGTTTAAGCTAGCCTTTGTCTGCAGTGACCCCTGAGACTGAAAGAAGTCAAATAAATGAGGCCGAAACCCCCTACTGTCACTCACCCAAACGGCAGACTAATGAAGGAGGGTTTAGGGTCCGACCTCATGAATAATTAGTCAGAACAGCAGGGGTAGCGTGGATCCCTTTCTTTTGTTTTTCTTTCTTTTTCTTTGTTTTCTTATGGTCCAGGTGCATAACTGAGCAGAATAACAAAGGAACACACCCAGGTTAGGCTGGGCTGCGTGGAGGGAGGGGTTGAGGTGTGTGGGGTGATCTGAATCTTTATAGTGTTTTCTTGGAAAGTATGCGAAGCAATTTATGCTCTTTTGTTGTTTGAGAAAGTGATTCGATTTCATTTTTGGATTGTATGTCTTATTCCCAGACATATGATCAGTATGTGGTTTGTTCTTCACATAATATCGCAGAAGACTACAATCAGTAAATGATGAATTTCTTTGTGTTCAATGATTTTCCTTAACAACATGCGATATCGTGGTCAGATGTTTTTGAAAACTGATATTGCGATATATTCTGATATATAAAGAGAGGAGCTTTAACCAAATTTGACCAGACAGTAATCCAACATGTCATGACATTAATAATGCCCTCTGTGTAAACAATATACATTGGGCAGATCTAATTCAGGTTGATCTGTCATAGAAAATTATTTTTACCTTTGTATTAAGTAGCAAAAAGTTGTAACATATAATTAAATAGCCTTACATTGCATGTCTTGCAATGTGAAAATTGCGTATGCCCAGATTGTGATGACGATGCTGAAACAATGTATTGTGCAGCCCTAATCAAGTCATTTTTTATTCAAAATAATGCTGTTCAATATTAAACCTTTAGGACTAATTTGCTTTATAAACCATCAGTGTTAAAGTGTGGCTGAAATAATGTCAGTTGTAAGTTCAACATTGAAAAACTGTTATAAATAATGTTCAGTGTTAAACAGTTGTGAAAAGGTTATAAAGTCAAGCTAAAAAATTAATAACAATATTGAAACAATGTTGCAATATCAACGTTGATTCACTTTTCAAAATCAAAGATGATTCTATGTTGACTCAAACATGAGCATTATTCTGATGTATGGTGAAATTAGCACATTTTCAGGAGATCCTAGGCTACTCATATTTGTCTTCTGATTAGATGTAAGTGAAATTTATAAGTAAGCTAAAACAAAAACACACTTTACATCATAGAAATCCTGTTGGGAAATGATCATCCAGAGTGTTTTTGAGCTGACAATGGAAACTTTTGATTATGACTTAATGGTAATTGTTAGATTTACCAGGATTTACTTCAAAATACTTCAAAGTAGTCCAAATTAAATAACATAAAACCCCTTAATGTCCTTTGTTATGTATGTATCAGTATTGTCTCTTCTCAAGACCTTTATTCTTCATATTTTACTCTATAACCCAATATCAGTGATTTATTAGCCCCGCCCCCTCTCTCTGATCAGTGAGAGTCTGTATGCACGTTGAGTATGTACACGTAGACAGAGCAGTAAACATGCACTGGAAGGTCCTTTGGCATTTAAACTGAGATTTAATTCAGTTGAAAACAAGTGAATTTTAGCTGTTTTCTCACTGATAATTGATCACACAATCATGAGTCCATGGTTAGATAGTCTAGTAGTTTTTTGCGATATGTATCATGTCTGTAGTTTACTCTGATCCTGAGTTATGGAGCCTAGAGAACAGCGTCTAACTGCCTGCAAAGTGCAAATGTTGGGTTCTAAGAGTGAAAAATAAAAATACCTGTTGAAATCCCTGTTCATGGTAAAGATCAGGTAGATGAGTGATGGGAATCTAAAAGTCCTTTGGTCCATCAACTTTTACTGTTGGCCTGTGATCTGTCTGTGTTTTGTCTGGGTCTAGACGAAGATAAACAAGTGGATTTTGGTCAAACACTCAAGTCTGCTGTGGATTCTCCCAAAACCTACATACCATTTACTGTCATCCCCCATTTTTAAGCTAAGGAAAGACCTTCACCCTCCCCCACACGTTAAAAAGCCCCCATCTGAACAGCATGTCCATAAAACATCACAGCATATCTACTTGGTGATGTGCAGACAGGGAACACCTGTGTGGATGGGGGTAGAGCAGGTGGTGTCTCAGGCAAGAAACACCCCTGGCTTGTTAAGTCTCAATGATCTTATCAGCAGTATTGGTGCTTAAAAGTGAGGTTAATACATGATTTTTGGCTTTGAAATGCTTAAAATCATTAACTGCTAATTATAATTAATCACATTTGTCTTGTGGCTCAGTTTTGACCTTTTATATTTGAAAAGGGTGCATTTATGTGTTTTATAGTCTTGTAAATGGAAAAGTTTGGGTATGTTTATAGAGTAAATGGCAGGTCCTGCACATTAGAATCCACTCCTGGACCTGCCTGATTCTGGTTAACAGGTCCGATTCAGAACTGTGCTGCTTTCTCTCTGCTTTCTGTCAAAGTATCATGAATGGACCAATAGAAACGCTGCCTGACGACTTGGGGAAAAAATCTTTTTATGTTGACTTTCATTGAGAGTTAAGTTTTTTGTGTGACAAGATGAAAAATGTATGAATGAATTTGAAGTGTAAAGCTTTACACTGTATCATAATGCTTCAGAAATTCTCTGGAGTTAATTTTGTGTCAAAATATATAAAAAAATGATAAAATGTATAAACAACATTCTGTTGCTCTGAATGCAAAACAAAAACAACGAGTCAAATAGATTTTTTTAGAGATGCCTCATTTTTTAGGCTTACTTTATTAGTCTTTGTTATTTATTTACATTTTGATTTTGCCAGTTTATGCTCTCATTGTTTTGTTTTTGTGGATTATACTGATAAGGTTTTGGTGCAGTGGGTTTTAGAAAAAGGCATTCTCCTTGAATCTCCATTAGTCAACTGATTTCGGACTGATGGGTACCATGAAAGCTCATCTGAGGCATAGCCACACCCGCCCTGCCAACTTTAAGCTTTGTTCCAAATGCTATGCTGAATACTTCAGCATTTAACATTCATACAGCAATTTAACATAATGTTTTTATCAATTTTAAATTGAAAAAAAAATCTTCTTACCTGCTGCTGTACACTGAAACAGTTCCTTCACCGTGTTTGGAAGAACACTTAAAGTTGGTGGGGTGGGTGTGGCTAGGTCTCTGATGAGGTTTATATAGTTTATCTATTTATTTATTTTTGCATTTGCAACGTATCGTTTTCCTTTTGATTCTTAGAATTTTGTTTGCATTTTGCATTTTTTATGTAAAATATTTTGCAAAAAATCAACTCCATATACAACCACCTCTGCTTTTCACTCAGCGAAGTTTGGCTTCTTTTTGTTTTGGAAGATTATACCAGTCAAACCAGTCGACTGTTTTGTTGAAGATATATCACAGAAGGACACGTGTAGTAGATCTACTGCACAAGTTAGATATCTCCCTTGTTTTGACATCAGCATTGAGGAAATCTTGTTGTTTTTTCAAGCCAAACCCAGAATGTGTGAATATGCATGTACAGTAATTTACATATTTAAGTACATCTCGGAATAAAAGCACAGTAGGCTTGGTAAAGTCGACAATTTTTCTGCCTCTTAGCAGTCTCAGTGCCCTACTTTTTTGCCTCCGAGTCGCTCCGCTTCTGGGTTTGACAGTACTTTTAATGTTTAATGCCCTTTGATTTTCACTGGAGACACATCAAGGCTCTCTACGAGGCTTGTTGAAGAGATGCTCATCCGTGATGGAAAGGCGGACTGCAGCCCTCTTTACACACACTCCAGAAAGAGAAGGTCGTGAGGAGAGATTCTCACTACAGGGAGGAAAGAAGAAGTGAGTTTATTGTCAGCCAGAGGTCACACCATTTTGATCGGGCTTCTCTGAAGACACACCTCTTTTAAAGCATGGTTTCTTTTGTTGTAGCTTTTTTTCACATAATTAAAGAAGCCAATCATAACAGTGTCTTAATTGTTTTTTCATAGTGCACTGCCAGAATTCTACAAATATGCACCATCAGGGTGTTTCAACACATTAGTTTGTTTTACCTATTAGAATCCAAGATGCACATTTTGCAGGCAGTTATATGATATGTTCTAGGCTTCATAACTCAGGATCAGAGTAACCTACAGACATGACACATATCATAACACACTGTGGTACCCTATCTAACCATTATAGTCTCATCATTGATGAGTTATCAGTGAGTAATCCAATTCAGAAAACTGAGTTACAACTGAATTAAATCCCAGTTTAAATCCCAAGCCTTTAAGTGTATGTTTACTACTCTATCCACCTGCATGCAGACTCTGACTGATCAATGATCGGGGGCAGGGCTAATGACATCACACATTTCAGAATAAAAGTCCTGAGAACGGATAATACTGATATATATATATATATATGTACATAATGAATGAGCATTTAGGCTGTTTTTTGTTTTATTTGGAATGTTGTCAAGTATTTTGAACAATCTATTGCTATAAATATTCTTGTTAATCTCATCATTACAAATCAAAATTCTCTTTTACGAACACTCTGGATGATCAATTTCCAACAGTTTTTATTCTTTATAAGCAAGAACAACTATTCTTTTTATCAAAACATGGTCAAATTCATACAAATATTTACATTCTCTTATATTTTTACATCTCAAATGAAGACAAATTTGAGTAGCCTTGGACCTCCTGAAAATAATGATATCTGGCATGTGTGACTGTCTCTTAAAAATATTTTTAGAATTTGTTGGTAAAGAAAACTGTTGGTACATTTCAAACTATGAAAACATCCCACAAAATTGGCCTTGGGTTCTAAAGGTTAAAAACTGCTTCGCCTTATCTTAATACCTCTACGTTTAGCAAAAACTTTGAAGATGTGATGATTATCATTCCATGAACATGTTAGTTATGCGACCATACGCACCAGTATCAGAAGACTTTCTGCATGTTGCCACAAGTTTCAACTGCAGACGCTCCGTTATCCATGCTATTGGGGATGTGGGACCTGCTTCCTTTGGGCATGTTGATTCCTGTAAAATGTGCCATGAGTAGTCAAGAGTTTTCTGGGTTTTCTAATCGTTGGTGGTCTGCTTGTCTTTTTTTCCTGTGAGCTATTTTTATGGAACCGCATATATGTGTGTGTGTGTGTGTGTGTGTGTGTGTGTGTGTGTGTGTGTGTGTATATATGTGTTTGGGAATTCCAGGTTGACAGGTTATAACCTTTAGAACACTAGGCCAATTTTGTGGGACAGTTTCATGATTTGACATACTTTTACTAACCAAACAAATGTTTTAAGTATTTTTAGGAGATGGCCACACATACCAGGTGTTGTTATTTTTGGGATATGCTAGGCTCTACCAATTTGTCTTAATATGCGATGTAAACTTTAAAAAATTGATAAAAATGTACTTGCAACTACAGTCAGGACTAAAAAACACTTTACATTTCAGAAATCTTTTTTTATCAGTTCCTTTTTAAAAGGTACTGTATTAAAATATTACACCCTGTTAATATGTGTAATAAGATGTAGATGACCTCAAAGTGTGAAACTGTTGTGAAACACTTGTGAGAAACCAGTTTCACACTTTGAGGTCATCTACAGTCACCAGTGTGGATTTGGGATACAAACACTGGGTTTAAGAATATTTTATTTAACCTACAGGTTATTAAATAAATATGGTTTCAGCCTCATTTTTATCATATTCAATTACAGTTCCTAACTGAGGGACTTCTATTGCATCCATGTCTCCTCTGCAAGATCTTCCATAGTTCATGTGGGCTGTCTAACTTGACAACTCTGTTTTAACCTGCTCGACTACAAATGGCTACTCTCGCTGACTACCAAGACAAGGTGTCATTTACCTCTTAAATCCCAGAGTCAACAATCTATTTTTTATTTCACATTTCAAATTCAAAACATTTCATTGCAGTATGGAATATTTTTGGAATATCTCTTAACCTTTGGTTCAGGTTGGTGGATTTTGTTGTTCAGTTTGAATTCAGTTTTGTATTGTAAGTCAAGATAATGCTTCATTTCATTATTATGACTTAGAATTTAACATTTCTACTGTATTGTGATTGCCGTTGTCCAAAGAGCTTCAGGCATCTAAGTCTTGTTGTTGTCCTAAAATGTAGAGCCAGTAGAGTGAATTGACAGCTAGTTTCTTCCAACATTTCTTGCGCTAAAAACCTCATTCTTTATTCTGGTTTAAGTACTTTTAGGCTTGGGGTTGTTATAGAAATATGGCTCATGATCAAAAATGGATGACTGGAGCCATTTCCTCATAGTACATCATCGCTGTTGTTCACTTAAGACACTGTTCGTGTTGTTTTAGAGTAACACTACAAAGTAACTGAAGCAGGGGACTTATTTTGTGTTCTTTGGAGCTGGTCCCATTTTCAAGTTAACGCAGGAATAGAAATCTTGATGTTTTTTCCTGTACTTTAAAGAACACTTTGTTTTCTCTGATTTTCTCAGATTCTCAGGCTGATTTATGGCACATAATAACACACACCTTCAGTTTCAGTTCTACGGCACAAATCCAATAATTCTAGAGTACCACCATTTAAAAGTTTATTTCTTTTGAGAATATCCCTCATTTCCTCAGTGGACCACACCCAGTGCTCTTAAAAAGGGGGATGGAGGGGAACCTTCAGCCTAAATAATAAATAGCGCATCGTCCTGGAGGCCCTTAGCTGCCTCTGCAATGCAGGTAGCTTCAGAGAAATTGGGGTCAGAGAAATAAAACACCAAACCTTGACTTTTCCACACAAGAATGCTGAGTGCTCATTTTGTAAACTCACTCTGTCCCTGGCTGCCTGTCACAGATTTGGAGCCGGTTAAGATGATGATGATGGTGTCCCCAGTCTCCGGTCATGGATGAGCACAGTTCAGCGGCTTTTCACTGAGATAAGTCCTTGGAGATGAGCTGTTGGCTGCTGTGCTGTCAGACACCTCTTTTAAAACATGCAGTATTTAGCAGCTTTGGAGCAGGACAAAGACGGTGGCAGAAGCCTGAACCTGAGGCGGGTCTGCTGCTTTCATTTTCAGAGAAACATTTCAGTCAAACATCTCATTTACCCAATTCTCCCATTACCACTGATGTAGTTAATTAACCATGGCAAGCCAAGTTGTACACTGGCATTAGGAGGTTAATGTGACGCTCAAAACCAAAGAGTAACTGCGTAACTGAGTAACGAGTGTGTCTAAATCATTGCATCCTTGCTGCAAACCATGTCAGGTTGTTAGATAAGTCAACTCAAAATGCACAATATTCTATGTACCGTTAGACTGTCTATTTATAGATTGTTGTATTTGGAATTACTTACTAACTAAAACAGTTTGAAGTGAGCTTAAGGGTGTAAATTATGAGCTACAACAGTGCTAAATTGTAAGCTTCCATTTTTTGTTTCATTAGAAATATAGCTCCAGTGTAAAACTTCCTTTAGAACTTTAGGTCAATTTGTGGGATGTTTCCATAGATTGACATACTTTTATTCACCTAGACTACTTACATTTGCCTTCATTTGAGATGTAAAAATAGTTATGAACAAAAATTTACTTGTGCCTACAATTTTGTAAATACATCTCAGAAATTCTGTTGGATCATCCAGGGCGTTTTTGAGCTGAAAGGACAATTTTGATTAGTTATTTGTAAGGATTAGATTGAAAATATGTTCAATAATAATTTGTTCAAAATATTTGACAGTAGTCCAAATAAAATAAAAAACATCAAAGTCCTTTTTTTATTTTTGTTACTTATGTATGTATCAGTATTGTCCCTTCTCAGGGCTTTAGAAATTTTAACATGGTTGTGATTTGTGTATCATTTCTGTAGGTTACTACACAATTTCAGATTGTATTTACCTCTACTTTAGTGTCAGCATTAGAATCAGTTAATAAAGGATTACTTTGTTTTGTGGCGTCTCTAATGCCGGCTGTTTGGAGTAGGATTTCAGGCCCAATTCATCAGTCTCTGAAAGACTATCAGGTAATATCAGGCCAAAAACTGAAAGGACCAGTCATGATGCGCACTGTTATCTAATGCAGAGCTTATGCAGATTTCTCCTCGTAGAGATTGTCTGCTGGAGAATCTCTGATCTGGGAGCCCAGCCACCAGTCGAGATTATGATGGGAAAAAAAGTGTGGGCCAGCTTTATTTCAGGAAAAATCAGCCTAAATAACAACAACTATTTAAAACATCTCTAATTCTGTCAGCTTTCTCTCCACTTAATGTAAGCACTTTAAAAATGAAGTACGCTGTTACAAAGACACACTCTCATTCAGAAAGCTGTCGCATTGGTGTGTTCTTGCACCCTCAGCTTAGCGGATTAGGCTTTTCCACTGTTATATTACATAATTACCACAGATTACTACAGTTGTGCACCTTACAAAATGATGAAACAGGGTGACCCTAAGCTAGAGCTTAAATCATTGCCTAAAAGACTTGTTTTGGGTTTTGTTGTCTTCAGTTGGGTTAGAGCATAATTTGGGTTTTGGGTTTAAATTTCATGTTTGTCTTTTCTTCTTATTAAACAGATCTATATTTCATAGATATCTATTTGTGTATTATCTTGTATGATGAGTGAAAAAATCAGTGTGAAATTTTGCCAATTTTGTGTTAGCTGTTATCTTTATGTAAATGCTGCAGCTTAGACATGAAAGAGTTCTTTCTGGATATGATGATGGTGAGAAGTTTTGCTAGGTTGAGGCAAACAGCCTGGTCTCAAGTGGACTTCATACATATGTGACTAAAAGACCGTTTCAGTATTTGTACAGTGTGTAAAAAGTGGAGTGTGTTATGCCCTTTGTGCAGATACCACCCAGATACAACCAGTGGCATTTAAATAGCTGAACTCCAAACTCAATCTAAACTTGACATAACCTTAAGCATAACCATAACCATAGCATAAACGTAACCTAAATTTAACCATAACCATGACCTAATGTTAACCTTAACCCTAATAATAACCGTAGCATAAAACTTAACCCTAACCATAACCTAAACTTAACCCTGACCATAAAATAAACTTAACCAGAATTTAACCTTATCCATAAACCATGATTAAGGGCATAACCAATGTGAAATTCCTACCATTTCTGCATGAGTGTCTATCCATAAATTCTTAAAATTGTCATTTTTTTAGAAGTTCTATAATGGAGAAAAGTAGCATGATGTGGCAAAACTGTATTCTCAGTTGGTCTTTGAGCACATGGCAGGCTGGCATGACAAGTGTGTATTTGTCAGAAGAGTGCCACCAGTGGAAGGGAGCTTCTTGTGTTATAGTAAATGTATGAAATTTGCTAAATTTGTTCACACAAATGTCACATGTTCCTTGGGGAGCATTTTTTGTGGGCAACACATTTAAAATAAAAAGCTCCAGGCTCACATGTTGTGTCTAGGCCCAGTGTGGATATGCATATATAGCCCAACCTCAACAGATTTTAAAGAGGTAAAAAAAACTCTGTGTAGCTGAAGAATACATAGGGGTAGGTAGGGGTAGCCTTAGAATCTTGGATTGAATGATAGTTGAGCAGGACTGACTGTAATCTTTTGAAGCCTACCCAAAAGGCATTCTGTTTCTGCCACTGAATGCACAGTTCTGCAGTTCAACAATGCATTTGTACTTCTTTAACATGTGAGGAACATGATGATGAAATATACACATCAAACAGACATTGATCTTGATATGGCCAGCATGAATGTGCACTTTTCTGAGGCCATAAGCTAATCATCCTCTGAGCATCCTATTTAGATACATGCACTGTTACTTAGTTGGTCAATGAGTCAGGTGTGTTGAGGCAGGAAAAGCACAAAAATGCAGAAGATCTGAATAAACCCACTCAGTCAAACCCACTCAGCCCACCCCCCCAACCCTCAGGAAGGTTGGGAAGAGTTAACTCGTAGAAAGACCCTCGATGTGTTGTGGTTTGGCATTCTTCCCAGATGGAGTGTAGCCACGTTCCACAGGCAGTCTGAGAGGTGTGTGTGTCATTACTTCTGAAGCTTCTCTCCCACTTCCTCTCCTCTCAAGCATCCACCAAACCAAAACCGCAGCGTGCGCTCCGGTCTATGGAAAAACTTACTGAAGTGGAGTGCTTTGAGCAAGTCAAGTGAATTCTGCTAATGGCCACTTCACTGATCACATAGCCAACCCTGGATATCAGAAGGGGTCAACTTTAAGACTCAAAAAAAATGTGCATATGCTGTGGTTCAGTGCTTGGAAGTTTGTGAAATTGAGTTTTTCTGCATCCTTTGACCTAATAAACAAAACAACAACAAAAGTATGAACTAAGTTTTGTATTTTTGCTTTCAGTTTCTGTATAGGTTTATATGTATAAGTATATATAAACTTAAATAGCACACACAAACTCAGTTTTGTTTTATTACATGCATTCCATGCCTGGTTTAGCAGTTTAGCACAGCTGGGATTTAGGGGCTGCAGCCCAGGGTCACATCCACCAGGAGGCCCAATGAGCATGAGTGTGATATGCAAATGCAGTAAAATTCTAAACAGTAAATGTGCTTAGGTTATTGTGTTATGTTAAATCATTTTTTTAGTATTCAGTATAGTTCAGGATAGTGAGTTACTGAAAATGTGTCTGACATTTATATGCTAATATTACATTTAATATTACATTCATTAGACAAACCAACATTTGATCTGATACTGTAACCTAGAGCTAATATATCAGCCTCCAGGTAGCACATAAGCTGACATGGGAGTCACTATACAACAATACAACAGGATCTGCTTCAATAAATAGCTATACAATGCAATATGTTACATCATTATATGCAAACATGTTAAACAGTGCAGGGTTGTTGTATTTGCAGGTGTTGCCACAAGTGATTAATTAATGAATGGTATTGTTGGTCTTGATCAAACAGAAACAGGCTCCAGATGCAAATGCCACATAGAATCAGCTCTAGACCCTGATATGCACTTTAATGTCACAATCTCAATTTAGGCAGGATTAAATGCACATGTGATCATTGGATCATTTAGTCTATTACAGGTACTTCATATATTCATATTATACCACTCAGCAGTGTTCTGATAATAACTTCAGGTGGATGGGGCTTTATGCTGCTACCCAGTATTTAGTCACCTAGTGTTTTTACCAACATTAAACAATTTCTTAATCATAAAACAAGGGGGAGTCCCAGCCATTTACCTGTGCTGGGTTAGGACTGCACAATATTGGAAAAAAATGAAATTGCAATATATTTTTCTGTGATATTTATAACAATATAAAAAAATACAGAATTTTTCCTCTAAATTTCACTGTACATCAGTGATCCAGTCTGTCAGGACATTAATAATGCCCTCTCTGATTGCAAGATTGGAATAAAAGCTTCAGGTCAGTCTGTCATGGAAAATCAATTTTATTTTTGTATCAAGCAGCAAAAAAATGTAACGTCATTAAATTTGCCTTATATTAAAATCCATGTCTTGGGATGTGAATATTTACATGTGTACTCACTATGTACTCAATATGTACTCATTTACATAGAGATAAACACAGTTGCCATTCAGAATATGAGATCAGACATTCTATCTGTGTGATTACAGACCATGATCTCAAATTCATCTATAAAGCATCACTTTATATACAAAGAATTACCAATGTCTCATTTCTAATAGCTTGATGATTAGTACATTTGTTTGCCCACTGAGGGTCTTGGGTTCGAAGCCCTATCTGGATGGAGTCTGTGTGGGTTTCCTCCCATATTCTTAAAACTTGGATATCATGTGAACTACTGATATCTGCTATAAGCTGGCTACTTTTAATTGCCCTGGTGAATTAGTGTGTATGTGAGTGCTCAATGCATTCCTCCAGGTGAACGGTTGTTTGTGATAGAAAGTACGCTGTGTGCGATTGGCTGCTGCTTCAACCATGCTGGTTGGTGTGTTGATTGTAATGTGTCCTGGGCTATTTAGAAAGGTGCTATTTAATAAGTGTAACCTCAATCATTCAGATTTTTGGTTCCCCCATTCACTTATGGAGTTCACTGTATGCCATAAAAGCCAGTCAGTGTATCAGAACATAATAATAAAGGAGAGAGAGAGAGAAATCCCTGTGTTCTGTGTGTTTTGTGGGGAAATGCCATGATCATGAGAAGAACAGACGGAGCACTGTGTGTTTGGCTGTGGAGATGTGAGAGTGGGGTCTGTCACATGGTGCAAGAGCAAGGGAAAATGCAGAGGATAGACTTGGCTGACTGAGATGCAACAGAGGGAATAGACATAATTAAGACATGAGGGAGTGTGTGTGTGTGTGTGTGTGTGTGTGTGTGTGTGTGTGTGTGTGTGTGTGTGTGTGTGTGTGTGTGACAGAGACAGAGAGATGCTCAGAGAGAGGGTGAATTTCTGAATGTTCACAACAAGGGTGGGAGATACTTTGGAAATTGTATTTTGGTACATTTGTGGAGGAACTGTACCGCACTAAAGTACTAAGCTTTTTACTTCAAAGCATTTTATAGAAATCTCAAAAACCCAGACAATCTCCCATCCAATCATCCATTGCAATTCTTACATCATTCATTATCACAAACAAAAGAGACACAGACGTGAGACCCTGCTGTGCAAGCCAACACAAGAAGAAAAACCTTGGGAGAAACCAAGACTAAAGGGGAACCCATCCTCCTCTGGTCGACAGCAGATACTTAAATATCATTTGCAGTTTTATCCTATGTCTGTTCTAGTTTTGTCAGTCTGCCCTGTATATAAATTTATTTCTATAAAAACAATAGATATCAGGTATTAGACTAACTCCAACAACCTGAGATCTGCATTTTAGTACAGTTGTGTGCCCTTTTCTAATCATAACTTGTGATCAGCAGATCACAACCTACAGATATGATTCACCTATAATACACTATATTTGTGTATTACACCTACAGATGTGATTCACCTATAATACACTATATTTGTGTATTACACCTACAGATGTGATTCACCTATAATACACTATATTTGCCTTGTGACTGGAAGGTTGCCAGTTCGATTCCCTGAACTGTCAGGACATAACTGAAATGCCCTTGAGTAAGGTACTTAACTTCCCAGCTGTTCCCTGGGCTCCATGGATAGGGCTGCTCACTGCTCCTGGCAGGTGTGCTCACTGTCCCCTAGTGTGTGAATTCACTATTGTGTATGTATGTTTGTGTGGATTGGTTAAATGTGGATGACAAATTTTGCTGTGTCCTGCACAGTGGGTGTTTTACATATTTTACTTCCCCTATCCTAGTATCATCATTGTGTGATGAATTATCAGACAGTAATCCAGCAAAAACAGCTAAAAGTCATTCATTTCCAACTGAATTAAATCACAAAGGAGCTTCCAGTGCATGTTTACTGCTCCGTTCACATGTACATGCTCAACCTACATACAGACTCTGCAGGAGGGGGTGGGGCTGATGACAACACTCACCCACATATTGGGTTATAGAGGAAAATCTGCCTTTACTCTTTCTATGCTAGCACAATGTTCAAATTTCAGAATAAAAGTTCTGAAAAGGGATAATACTGATACATATAAATAATAAAATAGTAAAGAACACCGAGGTTGTTTTTTATTTTATTTGGACCGATGTCAAATATTTTCAGCTCAAAAAACATAAAAAAGGTTAGTGTCCAGCAGCATTTCTGGGATGAAATTCAGTCATTACCTCAGCCACTTTTCCCTGAATATGGTCACAGTTAATCCAGAACCCACTTCGAGCCATCAAGCACAAGGCAGGGTGCCAGTTGCAGGGCGCCACAGACACACTCACACCTAGCATGGTCAGCTCTGTGCATTTTTGCAAGGCAGGAGGACACATGGAGAACACACCACAGACAGAACGTCTCACAGACAGTGACCCATGTGACACATGCACTACCTGTGGCACCACTGTGCTGCATATGGTCAAATTCAATTTAAATTTTCTTTATTGTTACATGTAAAATGAAGACAAATTCCTTGCATCTCCTGACAGTAATATCTGGTATATGTGATGGTCTCCTATAAATATGCCTATAATTTTTTTTAATATATTTTTTGGCAAATAAAACTAAGAAAACATCCCATGAAATTGACCTAGAGTTCTACAAGTTAAACTGTCCACAACTATGGCAATGTACGTCACACAGTACCAAAACAATGAAACTTTTAATTTGTTTAAACATCATTTTTACACTTGAATTAATGGCACTGTTCATAAAGCTTTATAATGCATATATTCCTGGTATAAACCTATATAATGGGTCATTGTAGTAAAGGTCAGAATTAAAGTGGTGAGAAGACATCAACACAAAATTGCAGTCATTATGGTGATGCTTGTATCAAATACACCTGCTTGAACATATATCTATATCAGTTATTATAAAGGTTGCATTTGTCAGTTTGACCCCTGTATATTATTGTGTCTGTGTCAATAAGCAGTCGTATAAGCATATAGTCATATTGTATTGTATGACCTGCATTATATTAATGCACTGTGTATGTGTCTGTAACTGATAAACTACAGCACATAAGCTGTTTTGATGATCAGTATGATTTCTGAGGTTTCAAATGATAGATCCTTGGTGATGGCATTTTTGTTTTCAAAGAACAATAGAAACAATGGTTTCTGAATGGGAAACAATAACAATGGTTACATTTCAATTTACTCATTAATTCATCAGCTTCTATTATATTATGCACTGCTAAGTGAAAGAGAAATTGGGATTATGTGCAAGAGAGAAAGTAGGGACTGAAAACAACCTACAACTATGAGCACAGGAGCATGTGTCCTAAACTCGAAGCACATCACTGTGTCTGGTTGGTTAATATGGTTCAACATTGACTTATAGCGGAAATGTTTATTTTGGGGTTTTGAAGCTTTGGTCTGAATATTGGTCATTGGACAATATCAGATCTTCTCCACAGCCCTCATGCGGTTTACTTAAATATAAACAGCCATAAACCATTTCTCACCAAGGAAAATTCTGTGTTACAGTTGAAGGCTGGGAAATTTTTGCTCGTCCAATTTTAGCCTGTAATAACAAACACATGCTTCGGAGATCGGAGCAGCCGCCAGAAAAGCAACACTGTTATGTAATTGTCCTCCGCTGACAGTTTGTTTTCCTCTGAGAAAGCAGTTTCCCATCAGTGTCTGACCACGTCCAAAAACAATTCACTACATTTTACAAGCAAAGGTGCCTCAGTTTACCTGCCCGTGCTCCACCCACAAATGAATTCTTTCACAGCAGCTATTCCTTGGTTAGAGGAGCTTTAGAGATTGTCTGTCCAGTTCAGCTTAATGAGAGACCATTTCTCAGTTTTGTGTTGATAAAGGCACACTCTGCCCAAAATGAACATTGTGACCATTCCTGAGTTTTGCACTGTTGCAGAGTTGTTAGCGTTGTTGTGTTGTACACTGTTGTTGAGTTGTACACTGTTACTGAGTTGTACACTGTTGCCAAGTTGGACACTGTTGCTGAGTTATGTGCTTATGCTGAGTTGTATGCTGTTGCTGAGTTGTGTGCCATTGCTGAGTTGGGTGCTGTTGCTGAGTTGTACACTGTTGCTGTACACTGAGTTGTGCATTGTTGCTGAGTTGTGTGCTTATGCTGAGTTGTACACTGTTGCTGAGTTGTGCGCTGTTGCTGAGTTGTGTGTTGTTACTGAGTCGTGTGCTGTTGCTGAGTTGTGTGTTGTTACTGAGTCGTGTGCTTTTCCTGAGTTGTGTGCTGTTACTGAGTCGTGTGCTGTTGCAGAGTTGTGTGCTGTTGCTGAGTTATATGCTGTTGCTGAGTTGTGCATTGTTGCTGAGTTGTGTGCTTATGCTGAGTTGTGTGCTGTTGCTGAGTTGTGTGCTTATGCTGAGTTGTGTGCTGTTGCTGAGTTGTAAACTGTTGCTGAGTTGTGTGCTGTTGCTAATTTGTACACTGTTGCTGAGTTGTGTGCTGTTGCTGAGTTGTGTGCTGTTGCTGAGTTGTGCGCTGTTGCTGAGTTATGCGCTGTTGCGGAGTTGTACACTGTTGCTAAGTTGTGTGCTGTTGTTGAGTTGTTTACTGTTGAATTGTGCAATGTTGAGTTTTGTGCTGAAATTAGGTTGAATGGAGTTTTTGCCAACAATCTGTTAAAGTTGTATTACAGTTGTTATGAAAGAAAACATCTGAGAACAGATGAGTGTCTTTATCTTATATTTAATTTGATTGATCTACCCGTGGGTATAATTGAAGAAATGTAGAAAAAAAAGAAAAGAAAATAAAAGAAAGAAAAGAAATGATGTTGTTGCTCAACCAGTAAAAGCCATGTTGTCTCTTTGTGTTCTCTCTTCACTGCACAGGTCTTGGGAAAAAATCAGTGGGTAAGTTGTGTATTAGAGATGTAGCTCTTAGCAGTGTAGGTGCTAGTACAAATAGAGTAGCACAAGTGTGTGTGTGTGTGTGTGTGTGTGTGTGTGTGTGTGTGTGTGTGTGTGTGTGTGTGTGTGAAAAGTAGTAGACTTGTGGGTTGTGTGTATGTTGGGGCTGCACAATACACAAAAAAATGATTTTTTAAAAGTTATTACACCATCAGCTTTAATAATAGTGATATTTCTGAACACAAATATGACAATATGTTTTATTGAGTGATAATTATGAAAAATTTAAATGCTTAGCTATAACTAAACTATGTCAAAATTGCAATATGTGTCCAAAGTAATGTTCTCGACTGTATTGTGCATCTCTAATCAAAATATGATTTCCTCCATCCCCCTGTAAACACACCATTTCTGTTTCTACAGTGATAAGTGACATTTAGATCCATTTGGTAATAGATCAAACTGGGTAAACATGCATTTTTTGTTTGTTTGGATTTGGAGCTGCAGGGCAATGAGTGTTTACAATTTATATATTTTTATATGCATCTCTAATAAATTAATTATTAATACATTAAATAAATTATGTGATGCTTAACTAACATTGTTATGTAATCATCTTGATCTAACAATCTGAAGTTGAAGAAAAAACTCATTAATGTAAATAGAATTCATCTCAGTTGTATTTTATTGTTTCTTTGAAAAAAAGCACAAAAGAAGAAGAACTACAGAAGACTTGAACTCCAATATGGTAATAAAACATGGCAGCACACAGAAAGCTGTGGTTCTACACACTGATCCGTTTTACTATGTGCAGTGTGTAGATCTGGTTGCATATTTGTGTATCAACCAATTGATTTTCATTCTGCAGCAGGATTAACCACGAGGACAGGGTTTCTCAACCTTTTCCACCTCACCACCCCTCTGTTTATACAGTAGGGAAAATAAGTATTTGATACACAGCTGATTTTATAAGTTTTCCCTCCTACAAAGAATGGAGAGGTCTGTTATTTTATCATAGGTCCACTTCAACCACAAGAGATGGAATATAAAAAAAATCCTGAAAATGTCATGATGTGTGATTTTTAAACAATTTGCCTTTTATTGCATGAAATGTGTATTTTTGTTACAGAAACCTTTGTTTGCAATTACAGAGGTCAGATATTTCCTATAGTTCTTGTCCACATTTGTACACACTGCAGCAGGGATTTTGTCCCACTCCTCCATACAGATCTTCTCCAGATCTTTTGGGTTTCAGGTCTGTTGCTGGGCAACATGGAGTTTCAGCTCCCTCCACAGATTTTCTATTGGGTTCATTTTCTATTGGCTTTTCAGCAGAACAGCTTTCCCAAAGTATGATGTCTTGGGGTTGTACTCCTTCAATTCATATGACTTTCTCCCATGCCTCCACTTGATCGTCCAGATGGTCATTGGTGAACTTAAAACAGGCCTGGACATGTGCTGTTGTGAGCAGGGGGACCTTGCATGCCCTACAGGATTTTAATCCATGATGGTGTAATGTGATCCTAACAGTAAACTTTGAGACGGTCAAGGTCCTCCCGTGTATTTATGGCCTGATTACCAACGTTTTTCAGAATCATTCTTACTCCACAAGGCGAGATCTTGCATGGAGTCCCAGACCAAGGAAGATTGACAGTCATCTTATGTTTTCTAATTATTTCCTCAGCAGTTATTGCATTCTCACCAGGCTGCTTGCCTATTGTCCTGTTGCCCATCCCAGCCTTGTGTAGCTTTACATTTCTTCCCCTGGTTCCTTAGACAGCTCTTTGGTCTTGGGTATGGTGGAGAGGCTGGAGTATGATTAATTGAGTGTGTGGACACACTTATACAGGTTCTTATACAGGTTCATACATGTAATGAGTGCAGAGTTGGGGACCTTCTTAAAAAACTTTGAGGTCTTTGAGAGCCAAAATTCTTGCTGGTTGGTAGGTGATCAAATTCATATTTCATGCAATAAAATGCAAATTACTTATTTAAAAATCATACAGTGGTTTTGTTACTCACAGTTGAGGTGTACCTATGATAAAAATTACACACCTCGCCATTCTTTGTAAGTGGGAAAACTTGCCAACTCAGCCGTGTATCAAATACTTATTTTGCCCACTGTAACTAGAAAACAAGAAAAGATAACTCAACATTTGTGGGTTGTACTTGTGGATGATTTTTTGCCTTTTCTGAGGAGCCGTGTCCCCATTCTTTCTTTAAGCAAATTCTGCTTCATCAGGCACCGTCTTGCTTTATTTGTAGATTTGTGCTGCATCTGTAGAATTATGTACAACATTACCTGCTACTTGAATAAAAATATAAAATATAGTGAAATAAAAAAATTAAGCTTTCTGTTTCTTGGTCATCTATTGGCCTCTATTTACACATGAGCCCTTTTGGTAATTATCCAATAATTCACCATTTCCCCACTTTTTCTATAATTACTGGTAAATTCCCTTTCAGAAGAGTGTGTGTGTGTGTGTGTGTGTGTGTGTGTGTGTGTGTGTGTGTGTGTGTGTGTGTGTGAGAGAGAGAGAGAGAGAGAGAGAGAGAGAGAGAGAGAGAGAGAGAGAAAGGGACCTTGGAAAAGTCAATCAGTCAGCTTACAAGACCTCTACATCATATTCAAGAACATTGAGGAAATTCTTTGGCAGTCTGAAATCTACTTCACCCCAACACATTACGCTTTATCTTGTTCATGGCTTGTGAGTTGTGGCATGTCAAGGTCATGGTCAGACGTCTGTCTGGCCCTGGAGCTAAAACAGAGCTCATTTGCTGCTATTTGCTGTGAAAAGTTGGACAAAAAGAAGTGAGCCTACATTTGTCTCTTCTGAATACCTTTCCCGAACAGCTGTTAGGTAAGTGTTAATTAGGTTAAAATGCTTCAGTTAATGGTGGTTTAGAATGCGCTCCATTCCAGTGTCAGCAGCCAGAAAGACTCTGCTGTCATAGAGAACAAACTCCATTTCATTTCAAATGCATGTATCATTCAGACATGGTTTTTAGACCAGTGCATTCATGCATTTATATGTGCATCCAGACGTGCCCTAATTCTGCACTCTTCAGTGCAGCTTCAGCTGCAGCCTTCCATTTGCTTTGCCCATTGCTCAGTTTCAGCTGCAGTTTCATTCAGTTGTTTTGTGTTTGACTTTTATAACTTTTTTAACATTTGATCTATATTTTAACTATATTCAGAGATGGATGTGATAAACACATAAAACTGAAGAAATATCTTGAAATAATTAATACATTAATACATTCCAATTTTCTTGTGAGGAAAAGGTTAGGACACCCATGCCCTAATAGCTGGTATTTCCTCCTTTGGCTGAAATAATGTCAATTAGATGTTTCCTGTATCCATCTACCAGTCTCTGACATGAAGTGAAAGATTTTTCCACTCTTCCATGCGAAATTCTTTCAGCTATGTAATGTTTCAGTGTCAGTCATAGACAGTCAGTCATACAGTTTTATTTTTTCCTGAAACCCCCCCTGATACAATAAAGATTTCATAGTGGTTTCTATGATGCAGAGGTCTCCCAGCCCTGCTGCAGCAAAGCAGCCCCAAACCATGACACTTCCATTGCACTTGATTTACACCATGACTTTCTAAAAATTACATTTTACAAAAGATTTTTAGTTTCATTAGTTTGGTCAACTTGTTTCTTCAATATTGTTCAAAGGAAGATCAAATGTCCATATGATTAAATATATAATAGTCAAAGGTGACGTCCTAACTTTTTTAAAAGTCTGTATGTATTTATTACATTCAGTAATGTAGTTAAATTGTTTTCATTCTGTGAATACCAGATTCTCAACATGAACATCTCATGACTTGCTTTGGCTGAAAGCAATGTGTCCTGTTTCCATTACCAGCATCCAGTGACTGCAGGTTTTAACAATATAATATAAATATTGCATTATGTATACAGTGAGTGGGTGGAGCACCACTGTGGTTGTATCCTCTCGCTCTTGCTCATTCATAGTTTGGAAACTGTTGTTACAGTGGAGGCTCTTGGGGTAACTGTAGCTTCTACTTTCACTATCCATTGTTCTCCCACAAGCAATGTGCAAAAAAGTCAGCTGAAGGTGATGCATGGATTGCAGTTCATTCTGTAATATAACATGCACTGCTTTGGCCTACAGAGAAACTAGACCCATATGCCAGAACCACAAAAATGTGTCTATAATAACATTTCCTCATTAATATATTAAATGTAACACATAAGAGCCACTCATGACATCTATGTAACAAAGACTGTTGTAATTAATGTTTGCATGATTTCTAACCACTCTTTAGCTCTTAGACGTAAAGCTGCATGTTTACATTCTGTTTGACTGACAAGCAGTGCTGTATTGTGCCTCATTCAACAATCAGCTCACAGAAACCCCCTTCGTAGCTTCAGCACGAATGGGTGGAGCTAATCTGCTGTAGACTGCATAAGTGTAGGTGTTTTCTGATGAATGAAACAATGTTTGCTGACTCACTTATTTCGAGAGGCTTCAGTGAATTTCAATTTCCATAATATGGAAAGTTTACATGATGCTCAGCAGTAAAAAAGACAATATGCATAACATTGCTATTAAAGTACAGTGTTTTAGGACCTGTATAGACGATTGTGTAGATACAGACCTTTCATTTACAGAGTGGCACACACACACACACACACACACACACACACACACACACACACACACACTTTGAGCCTAGCCTGGCTCATTATCTCTGGAATTAAATGTTACCACTTCAGCACTGAGGTACAAACAGCAAATTAAAGCAATTTCTAGCCTGGCTTGTGAGTAGGGCAGAGTAGACGGCCCCTCCTCTCTGTGCTGTCAGCATGGATACTCTCTCTGGATAATGCTCCAGCTTTTTCCCCCACCCCTCCTCCTCCCTCGCTCTTCTCCTTGCTCTGCTCCCTCTCTCATGGGAATGTGATGTATCCTTCAGGCATTGGCAGCATTGGTGGAAGTTGCATTTTACATTTTAAGATGACCAATGGTGATGTATCTTTAGTGTAGGGGTGTAAATCTGTATCTGAATTCAGTTTTAATTATTAAATACACACTACTGCATACATATTGAGTACGTGACTGGAGAAAGTAAGTCCCACTAAGCAGTAGCAGAATATAGAATTTGAGAGAGAGACAATATAGTATTAGCTATTTTCTGCTACTGCTTTGTAGTTACTCCTGTCACACTGTATTTGTATGTATATTGTGGCAAGGCAATGTATTGATATTTATATCTATATTGGGATATAAACATAGCAGGATATGGGCTGAGGCAGTATCATTGATGCTGATTGAAAATGTTTGTTTTCAATCTTTTTTCTGCTCACTCACTCTGCTCCACCCCCTGCTCTCAGCTTCTCCTCTACTCTGCTTCCCTCCTATCCCACTCACGCTCCCATGTAGCATCTGAAGTGTGCTTAAAATTTAGTGTGTAAAACTTAGAATTAATGAATATTAAATTGTTGATCTTCAATATGTTTAAATATAATAAAAAGATAAAAGAAGGATTTCATGGGATGTCCCATAAAATAACAGAGAGGAAGAAGTCATGCCCATGCTGTTATTTCACATAACATAACACTAATGCATTAATACATGTGTTGTTTAATTCCATCCTGAAATGAATTGTATTATAGTCAGTTGTATCAATGCATTTGAGGTCATCGTGTTTCAGAGTGTTTTACACACTGTGAGGTTGATGTTAATTCACGCTTTTTTTCTGAATTATGGGGGGAAGGTGGAAGTGGTCACAACATTGACAGTGTGGCTTTCATTTTGGGGCATTTAAATCAAAGCTGGTTCCAGACTTAGTGGTGTATTTTACGAGGGGTTAGCTGAAGCTGGTCATGGGCTGGGCGGTGTGTTTTTGTGCGGTTTGATGAGCGTGCTGATGTGCAGCAGGCTGACAGCACAGAGATGCGCTGCAGGGCTGCAGGCGAGTGCAGATGCTCCAGTGGACATCGCAGCACTATGGCCAGCAAATGCACTCTGACTGTGCCACCTAGCATGTGACCAGAGAGAGAGAGAAAGAGAGAGAGAGAGAGAGAGAGAGAGAGAGAGAGAGAGAGATAACTGTCCTTAAAGCACCTCAGGGTTCTTCTGAAATGCAGTATTGGCTGCAGTGTTTTATTTTTTCCTCTTACACAGTTACAAAATTCAGTTCACATCATAAATAGGAATTTGCTAACATACCTTTTAAAATTTCCTAGAGTTCCTTTAGAAAACTGTGCACAAAGAAAGTGCACAAACAGCTCCTCCCATCTCATTTTCCTCTATAACACAATATCTGGGTCGGGGATGTCATTGGCCCCACCCCCTCTCACTGATCAGTCAGAGTCTGCATGCAGGTTGAGCATGTAGACCTGGACAGAGCAGTAAATTGCAGATTTTCAACATTAATTGGTTGAAAAATATTGATTGAAACATTTTCACTTAGTTTGTCACCATGTGAGCAAACTGAACATAATATTTTATAGTTTTTTTGGTTTTAAAGTAATCCAGGATGAGATGATGCAAAACCTACGTAGGACCATCTGAGCAACTTAACGCAGCAGTACTGTATATCATGGTGTCACCTTGAGATGGTATGAGGGTATGAAAAGGTGGATATTGCTCAACCATGATTGATTTCATTTAAAGGACTGATTAGATAAAAGGTCTTCCTACAGGAGGGGTTTGGAAATGGTTACATCACACATCAAATGATGTGATTTTAGTGATTTATGACCAAAAAAGTTATTTGAACAAAAAATCAAAACATCAAGAATCTGTAGCTTTTTACACTTTACTTGTAGAGACTTCCACTCATCCTGAAAACTGGAGCATATAGAAATAGCCACCTCACTCGCCTGACTGTAGCAAATCCACATCCACCGTGTGATCAAGTAATTGAAGGCGACTATTTTTACTCAGTTGAATAATTACAGATGTGCTGAACTGCAATTAACTTGCCTAGTAATTTCCAATGGGTCTCCCCCCTCCCCTCGGTACAGCCTGTACGTGCATGTACAAGTCTGATTCAGAGCAGCACATTGTATTTGGGACGTGTCCCACTGCATGAGGTGCAGGGGGCATGTTGCTCTGGCCAAGCATGAAGTGTAGTTGGGCCATATGGTTTTAACAATCCTGAGAAGGAGCTAAGGTCATTATATTTATATCTATCCGCTGCACCATCTGCTGTTTGCTGTGCCCGTCAGCGTGGTCCAGCACACTGCACACAGAGGAATACTTCCGCGTTTTGAACCTAATCTGTATCTGCTGCATCTGTAACACACAGTCGATTACCATGGATAATCATCAATATTCGATGCAGATAAGAAAACCAAGAGACTCAAAACACACTATAGAGGTCAATGGGCTCCAGCATCTGCCCACTTACTGTCCACACTAATCGAGTGAATGCGGCAGATGTAGGTGATAAAGATGAAGACGTCTGTTGTCTGCTGTACAGTACAGTTTATTAGGAAAATAGCTCAGTGATTCTTCATTTTTTTATCTCTCTCACACCTGTCTCTCACTCCCTTTCTTGCTTTCTTCTTTCTAATCTGTGTGTTCATAATCTCTATTTTCATATATTATAATCTGTCTTTTTATCTCGCTCCCCCTCCGTACAAGATCTTTGTTGAGACAGAAAAAGAAAGAGAGAACTTGGCCAGTAGTTGAAAGTCCCTCTGAAATTCTGTGAATTAAAAATAGATAAATAAATAAAAAAGAATCATTATTTGTTCTGTGGTGGTTTGGTGCTTTGCACGTTCACCTTCCAACACTGGGCTCTTGGGTTCTAGGCCCTATCTAGGTGGAGTTTCCCTGTTCTCCCAGTATCTGCTAAGGTTTCCTTACACATTCCTATAACATAGGAGAATTGGCTACTTTAAATTGCCCTGGTGTGTAAATGAGTGTATATTTGAGTGAATGTATGTCTGTTTGCTCAGATATGGATTGGCACTCTGTCCTGGATGGACCCCCCCCAGTGCTCAGTGGAGTCCTCCAGGTGGACGGATGTTTCCGTTACGTTGTGCCTGCTATTGCTTCTCGGCAGTGTGTGTTGTGTGTGCATCCTTGGCTAACTTGAAAGGCACTATATAAGTGTAACTTCATTCATTCATGAGTGTGAACACTATTTTTTTAGCTGTCTTTTCAGACATTCAGACATTTATGAGTCGTGTGGAAAGCATGCTTTTGTCTCCAGCAGTGTACCAAAACATAATTACTCAGCCTGTCTTTGAAGTGGCACCATTTCTGCTTTTACAGCCTGCAATCACCTAAAATAAGCCTAAGTGATCTAGAACCAATATTGTCTGTTTCACAGTAAGATTTGTAAATGGTTGATGATAGATGAAAATCTTTTCTCTTTTAAAGTAAATGAAATGCATGAGCTCTGTCTGGGCTGGTTTGTTGGTTCAGCAGACATAACTATTTTTAGTGCATGTAGTGTGTTAATTTTCTAAGTCGCTCTGGATGAGGGCATCTGCTATATGCCTCAAATGTAAATGTGTGTTCACACAGAAATGATGCAGGAGTGCTGGTGATGTTCTAGCACGTCTTCTACGAGGGATTATTATTTCAGCATTTTAGTTGGACTACTGGTATCTGTAGTAACTGTCGTACTAAATGACAGTGGATCAAACCAACCAAGATGACCAATGAATCTGTGTGTGGGGCCACTGTGGTCTGCAACAACAGTGGGGTGCAATTTTGTACAATGCTTCGTTAGAGGTATTTTGGTAGATTTTGCAGATATAGTTAAGCATGATTTGTGCGTGGAGTGGGCAGGTGTAGGTATTAAAAATCAAGACTGTGCAGATGTCTGAGGCCCAGCTTAACTGTGGAAATAAGTTGTTTGCCAATATATACAATATTTCAAATGTGAGTTAGATTATTTTTATTGTTTAAGATCTCTGTAATTCAGCATTTCTTTGTAATATTAGAGTGTTCTTCACGGTTTCTTGTTATACTGATTGTAAACTGTTTTGGGCTAACACTTAGAACCTGAGAACCAGTTTGCAGGCAGTTAGATGCTGTATTCTAGGCTTCATAACTCAGAAGCAGAGTAACTGACAGACATGATACACATATCATAACAAACAACAAGACTACAAGGAGGCTTCCAGTGCATATTTACTGCTCTGTCCACATGTACATACTCAACCTGCATGCAGACTCTGACTGATCAGCAAGTCATGAAAAGAGATCATACTGATATATACATAAATTCAAAACTAATAAAGGACATTTAGGCTTTTTTAAAATGTTTTTTTTTTTATTTGGGCCACTGTCAAGTAACTTAAATAACAAAACAAAATTTTGTCAATATCTAATCATTACAAAGAATTCATCCAAATTCTTGAATTTTTAGCTCAAAACACCCTGATCAATTTTCAACAGGATGTTTAGTCATTATATGCACAAATAGCCAAGGATCTCCTAAAAATAACAATATCTGGCAAATGAAAATACATCAAACAATGAATACATCCCACAACATTGGCTTAGGGTTCTAAAGGTTAAGTAACTTCTTGGAAATGTGGACCATATGGTCACTAACATGCAAGCTCATTCCGCTGCAGCTTTGGAGTTTAGAACTTCTAAAGGTGCACAAGCCTGTGTAAGTCGTGTTTTGGTCTGCTGTCTTCTCCCTGTGTTTGCCAGGGTCCACTCAGCTTCATTAGCTGTCATACTCGCCGTGGTGCTAAGCCCGTTAGTGGCCCCTGCGTGGGATGAACCTCGGCCCCGCTAATCTCCAGATTATACAGAGGTGATTGAGTGTTCCTATCAGATTATGTATTTAGCGCATAAGGCACAGGATTGGTCCATGTCACAAGCTAATTATCCAAGGCTCATGTGAGCGAGCTTTGAGCTGGAGAGTTGCTGTGTGCTTCATCTCTTTTGGAGTTCTGCCCAACAGGGTCACACCTCTACTGATAGCCCTGAACACAATGCCACTGGTCTTAGCATGTGACTCGTTCCGGCTCTGTTGGTTGTAGGTTTAGGAGTCCTGAAGAAATACTAGAAAAAGCAACACAGCCATTTGTTCAGCATGTCAATATATGTATGTCCTAACATTCTTCCTCCCACCCATCTTTCGAACAAGCATGGTGATCCCCCACATTGTAGAGATGAAATGAGTATGGGTCCCCTCCTTTTTTTGATGGATGAAAAGAGTGCAAAGCCCCCCCCACACACACACACACACAACACTCTACTGAACAGACAAAATGAGCACAACCCCGTCGACCAAACGAAATCCCTTGGGCTAAGACCCAGGTCTTGTTGACGTCTTTCGAAACTTAGGCCAACTTTGTGGGATGTTCTTGTAGTTTGATGTACTTTCATTCAACAATAAATTAGAAATGTATTTGTAGGAGACAGTCACACATAAGATAATTTGAATATTTGTATGAATTTGACCATGTTTTGATAAAAAAAAAATTTGTGTTTTTTGCTTATAATGACTAAATAATACTTTGTACATCAGAACTCCTGTTGGAAATTGATCAATCAGAGCCAAAAAATATTTTTGAGCACAAATGCATGAATTTGAGTTATTTATAATGATTAGATTGACCAGGATTTTTACTAAATAATGAATATAATAATAGGTTGAAAATACTTGACAGTGGTCTAAATAAAGTAAAATAAAATAAAAACAAAATGTCCTTAATTATTTTTTTTATTATTTATGCATGTATCAGTATTAAAGATATGGATGGATACACTTAATTGTCCTCTCACATGGAAATTTGTCTTGCATTCACAAACTCCAACAATTGGATATCATCAAACATATAGGACACAGGTAACATCTGCAGGTTAAGACAGAAAACTGGCAACCTGTCGCATGATCTGATAAGCCATGGTACCAATTGTTTGGTGGTGATGGTAGGGTTAATCTTTGGCTCAGACCCCATGAAGCCATGGACCCCAGTTGTCAACAAGGCACTGTGACGGCTGGTTGTAGTTCCATGCTGGAGGTGTATTTTCATGGCATGGGCTGGTCCATTAGTCCACCTAAACACATCAGTGGCCAGTGCTTACTAATTCATGTCACCTTGTCATGAACACACTAGCCAGTGTTCAGCCTCCCTCACAAGATAACTCCTCACAGCCTATACAGATGTGAGCATTCCCAAGCCAATGTAAAGTTAAAGGTAAAGTATTGCAATTTTTTAAATGTTGGAGAGAGAGAGTTAAATGTAACCAACAGTGGTTAATTTGTCCATGTCTGTTAAATATTCTGATGGAAGCAGTGATGATGTGAATGCATTACCATGAACAGTTGTTTCTCTCTGTGTATCTTTTGTTACTGTTTGTGTTAAACTGACAAACTTTTGCAAAAAACCTTTTAAGCTCTAGTGAACCTTGCAATGTCCTTTTCTCTCCCAGATCTGTCTATTTCACCCCTCTTTTTCTTTCTGTCACCCTCTTGTGGGTCATACTCCAGGCCTCGATGCTTTTGGTCTGAGGAGCATGTTATTCAGTAGTCTTCTGAGCAGATCTTTTGTGTGTTGGGACTTGTGCGGGACCCCACACATGGCAAGTATTTGGTCAGGGGGGCGTGGCAAGTTTGAGAAGGGGGCCGAATGGTGAGGGGGTGGTTGTCTGAGGTTGAAAGAGAGGCCCTGAGACCAGGGATATTCCACACATATCCAGTAATTGCACAATTATGCTTTTTATATATAAAAAACAATGTATATAAATATATATTTTTAAAAATCTACTTATTCTGTCAGTATTCATTTATGTATGACACTGTTAACCTAGAACTGTTTATAAAGGTAAACTGTACACTAATGCCAGTGCAGTCCAGGCCATTTGAGGACTCTCTCTGCCTCTTGGCCCTGCGTAGTCTGTCCCAGTGTTCCCCCAGCTGGTTTGCCCCTGCCTGAGACCTTTGGAAATGTTGAGGGTTGAGTGCTGACAAAGAAAGGGGTGGAGTGTAGAAACACCAGCCTCCAGTTGGCTGCTTTGAAAGTACACATCCCAAGACAGAAGCACACCCACATTTAGAGTCATTCACAATGAACATTCTCAAAGAGCATCTGGTCCCTGGCCTTTCACAGAGTCACCATAATAATGAGCATCACTAATTACTCAATCAGACACAATCACTCAGGAGTGTCTGGCTAGTCATCTGCTCCACTCACTTTTCAACTTCCACAGCCCTTAAAGTGACCAAAACAGACCTCAAATCAGCTTTTTGTTTAATATTGTTTAGGAATAAAACAGTGGACAACAGGAAGATTGTGCTGGATATATTACAAAAGCTATGACAATGAAGAATTTTTCATGATTTTATGATTAATATAATTTTACACTTTATTAACAAAATACATGCTACAATAAAAAACAGCAGTAGAAAAATAGAAATATAGAAAGTACAGCAGTTTTTTCAAGCACAAAACTAAATGCAGTAAACATTGTAATTTGAAGGATGGAGCCTAGTTTGAAAGTATTTCCTTCCTCTGTGTTTGTCTTAAGGAAAAGCTGTAGTTCATCAGAGCTCATCTAAAGGAAACTGGGATTTATCTCAGCCAGAAATGGTCACAAAATGTACAATTTACAAAGAGCTCTTACACTGGCATTAATTAATTTATGTTTATCTGCTACAGAGATTCCTATTCTATTTGTAGTTATTCTCTACAAGGATTAGAAGCTGTGTGTTAGCAGCGGTTGGAACTTAATGTGACTGAATGCATTAATTAGAAAGAGTGTCCACAAACATTTGGACATAGAGTGTATATGTTGTTTGCTGACTTGATGTCTTGCTTATGTCTTGACTATCTCACAAGGCAGTTTAATGGTGAATGGTGCCTTTAACTTGCTTCCCACATTCTTTGCACATTGTCACTCTTATATCCCAGGACTTTGAGCTCCCTCTACCATGGACGGTGGTCCCAGTGAAGCTCACCAATTTCATGCTTGCGTGAATCTGATGTTGTGGTGAATCACAAAAAAGGGTCTGTGTTCCAAATGAATGTAATACAGTCACTGGCTGTGACTGAAATAGACTTTTTAGTTTATTTTGTACTGTACTGTAGTATAGTAAACAGATATTTGTGGACACTTCACATAAACAAACAGAATGTTTGGACGTCAGTGTGTGAGATGTGTTTAAGGGGGTACACACACAAACTGAATTCTGAATTAAAATTAGTAAAGCTCTGTGCTGTTCATGGAATAATCCTTAATTAATTTACTTACAATCAAAATCCTCCCATTAATGAACTAACACTATGGGAAAGCATCTGAACAGTGTCCAGTGGCTTGTAATATATATACATATATATATATATATATATATATATATATATATATATATATATATATATATACTGGCATCGTCAGCTCCATTCATTACGATTGGTAATGAAACTCAGGGCAGTTGCACTTTTGTCCATATTCAGATGTTTACAGTAAATTTTGAGTGAATATTCGGAGATTATATTGGCATTAAAAATCATGTTAGAATTCAATACGATTCAGATACTGGGACCACAGTTGTTTCTGTCAAATCTAAAGTACATTTGTAACCCGAGTACCCAATTTTGCTCTCAGTATGAGGTGTGAACAGAGATGTCTGTGTATTTCAAGAATGAAGGCATGTTGGTTCAGACGTTCATAAAGACAATGTCCACATCAGTGTATACAGGGTATAAAAGTTGTGTCTATTTATCTACTTGTCAAAAACCTGCTCTCACAACTCCACAATGTTTACTAGAGTGAATTTCACTTTACGATTAGGACACCCAGAGAAAAGTGGCTGATGTACTCATTAGTGCCCTAAAATGTAAATAGGGACCCATTTCAGCCACAGCTACTTTCTGTAACTTTCACACAGAATGTCTGCATAATGGAACAACTCTTATTGCTCGTGAGTTATTATTCACAAGTCTGAGTCAAGGCACAAGTCTTTAGGGATGAATGCAAGTCAAGTCTATTTGTATGTGATTTAAGTGTGACTCAGACTCGAGCTGCTAACTCGAATGCCCCTCTCTGCTCTCTCTGTATGAGCCATGAACAGAGATGCCTGTGTTTCCCACGAATGAAGGCACATTGGTTCAGATATTCATAAAGACGATGTCCATCAGTGTTTACAGGATATAAAAGTTGTCTTTCTATCTAATCATCAAAAACCTGCTCTCACAGCTTTCATTGTAATAGTAAAAACTAAATTCTACACCCAGAACTGCTATGTCTTCATCTTCTGACAGACGTCTTGTCATGCCTTAATGCCTCGGATTAGGCAGCTTTAGGAAATGATATAGCACAGACTCTGACAGTGGCATGGGGTCAAAAATGCAGCCCCTGAGGTGTGAGGATTAGAACTAAGCTAACACCCTAATACTGTCCTTTGCCCGTATGTTGCTAAGCAGTAGCTGTAATCTTGTACTAGTGAAACCTAAGTTTCTCAGCGTAATGCGCTCTCTCCCTCTCACTCTCACTCTCACTCTCACTCTCACTCTCTCACTCTCTCTCACTCGCTCTCTGTGGACTGTATGTGTGTGTATTTGTTCAGTAAGGGGAAACCCAAACCTCCATGTTGACAGATGGCAGGATGAGACCCTTCAGAGATTCCTCTGTTTCTATGGGAGCAAATGAGCGTGCCCAGTGCGCGACAGAGCAGCAGTGTTCAGATCTGCCCTCTACAACCTCACCCTGCCTTACAGTGACCCCCTGTCACCCCCTTAATCACTCTCCCTTGTTTCATCTGTGTCACTGTCTTTCAATCTTTCATCTGTGTCCCTCACTGTCTTGCTCTCTGTCCCAGTCTGGCGCTTTCTGTTTCTGGATTTTTTTGGACTGGCCTCCTCCCTCACTCACTCTCAAACCATTTTAAAGTCTGCTTTTGTCATCCGTTCAGGTCAGTATTAACCCACAGTTCAAAATTGCATATATAATTACATACATTACTGCATAGTGAGTTACAGTATACACTTAAAATTAAGAAGCAGCAAAGGTCTGTTTGTCTGTTGCAATACAAGAAACACTTTCCATCCCATCTTATAATCACTTTAATGAGTTTAACAAGTATATAAAAAATAATATTTAAAAAAAACTATAACATTTACATTTTCTGTGGGGTCTGTGAAAGTTATTCACCCTCACATCCCATTTACTAAAATCCACTGAGCTCCATTAAGCTCCCAAATCCATTAAGGTTATTTATAAAACTAAACTAGGTTTTTGTATGGCATAGCCTTGAGATTTCATTTTGACCCCTTTATTATTGAATGTATACAGTCTGTATTCTGTTTCAGCAGGTTTACCTCTTCCTCTTAACTTTTTCCCATGCAAAAATTGTAACAACAAATTTCAGGAGAGGTTAACCTGGGAAAATCACAGCTCACAACGGATCTGAGGGCAGTGCTGCCTCTGAGGCAGAACAAACACAACTGCTTCAGAAAATAACCAAAGAAATAGTCAGTAGGCAGAGCTTTAGAAATCGTGTCTGCTGCTCAGAGCTTGTGGGAGAATTGTATGAAAGGTGTGCAATTAAAGAAATTACTTTTATATGGGGTTGGTTTGTCAGAAAACTGCCTGTAAAAAGTAGCCTCTTTGCTTCTAAGGCAGCATTTTACTGCATGACATTTTCATGTGACGATGTCATGTTCACCCTAGAGGTGTGTGCCAGTTACTGGCAAGCATTAAAGAAAACATTAGTTACAAGCCTTAGAAACCACCTGGCTTGTTTCCTGGCTGATTGTCTTAGAAAGCAATTCTGTATAAAAATATTTGAAAAATATGATGAAAATTTGAAAAAAAAATGCAGAATTCAGAATGATACAACTTTCATCTACATGAAAGTTTGAGGAGCAGATGCACATTTCTAAAGCTCTGTCTACTGGTTATTTTAATTGGTTCTACTCTGAATCAATTGTGTTTGTTCAGAGCTGACTTCAGGAACAATTTGAATTCACACAAGCATAACCTAGTCATTTTACAGTATTACATCATCAGTCAAAAACACAAGATAAATATTATGTAATAGTAAGCTACCTAAGTGAGAATGTGCATTGAAAGTATAGATATTAGAGCAGCCTTCCTCAAGGGCACTTTAGTCATGGCCTACCAGTTCAGGGAATTGAACCAGCAACCTTCAAGTCACAAGGCTGTATCCCCATAACAGTGTGACCATGTCCTTGTTTCTACATTCACTGTCCATTTTGTGATGTGGTGGCACTATGCCTAATGTCTGAGGTGAGGTGATGCAAAGCCCCCTGGCATTGAGGTATGGTGCACTAAAACTGGGTCTCCTGAATAATGGAGCTCCATCCAGTTCTTTTGGAATGAGCTGGGAATAAGATGGAGTGGTGATTAACAAACATCTTGAATAATGCTCTTGTTGCTGAATGTAATCAAATCCTCACAGCAGTAAAAGTCTTCCCTGGACAATAGGGACAGTTACTTCAACAAAAGCAGAATTAACTTCTTTTTACCAGTGATTTTTGTAGAAACAATGAATGAGTAGATGTCCCAATACTTTTGTCCATATATATTTTAGGTGTGTTCGTACAATGTTAAAGATCTAAAAGTTACTATTTCTGTGTGTGTGTGTGTGTGTGTGTGTGTGTGTGTGTGTGTGTGTGTGTGTGTGTGTGTGTGTGTGTGTGTGTGATTGCATCACTCTACCCTTAATGGGGTCTTATTGTATGGAACCTATTTCCATGTGAACACCCAGTGCAGTCCAAAAATAAATAAACGTTCAAAACTATGGAGCGGCCCAAGTCACTAGCTACTCCCCCTGCCCCCCCTCAAATCTGCTCCATGGGGATTATGCTCTACATGCAATCCCTTCCCGCTTTTTTAATCTGTGTTTATATCCATGGCCCTCTCAAACATTTCTAGGCAGCCAATGGAATCCCGACCAGATTATCTGCATACCCCTCAACCACTTCCAACTTCTAATAACAAAATGGCTTGTTGTCTTTTTCGGTTCTTTATTGTTGCTTTCAGACATGTTTGAAATGCTCAGTGTACCTGTGTTTGATTCAGGTTGAGGGTTGATTTGAATAAGGGTTGATTTGTTCTTATAGGGGCTGGGAATTCTGGGTCATGAGTCCAAGAGAGCAAAATTGGCCATGAATGAATGAATGTACACTTATATAGTGCATTTCCAGGTAGTTTTACAATCAGCACTCTTCATAATCACACTCCGGCAAGAAGTAGCAGTCAGGCCCACGCAGCATACTCTCACCGGAAACAACCGTCCACCTGGAGAACTGCACTGAGCACTACGGGGTATCTACAGTATATCTGTTCACCTCATATCACTGTTTTTGGAATGTAGAAGGAAATCCACAGAGATACACAGAATCTCCACCCAGGTTGGGCCTCGAACCCAAGAACCCACTGCTGGGAAGTGAACATGCTGTCATGTCGGTCATGCTCATCATGCTCACTTTGGGTGGGCACTCTCTCCCCATAACACACCTAGTGCAATGCTGGCATCACTGTTGTCTGCCAGCTGTTGTATTATAACTGGGGACCCGGCACTTTCCTCCAAGCTTGTTGGCTGCCCAGGCAGTTCGAAAAGAGGCTGTGACTGACTTCGCATGTGTCAGAGGAGGCATGTGGTTTTGTGGTGTTGGGAGCATTGTGTGTGATAAAAAGAGGGTCCTAACTGGATTTGGTAAATGCTACTTCTAATGTTGTAAAAAATACACTGTTAGAAAATTGGAAGACCGTATACATTAGTGGTCTCCAGAATGATTAGACGTGGCTGAGTTGGGTGAATGCAAGCAAATTTGAGGTTTTTGAAAATAGGCATTTGGGTAGGCACTGACCACTGCATCAAGACCATAGAATCAGCATGGACAGAGGTGATATGTCCCCACCAATATCCAGCGATTACTGAATTGTCCCCACCAATATATTGATCCCCTCCAAAACCAACTAGAGGTAAGACCAATGAATCGCCTCTCCCGTTGCCAGTGCCATTGCCAAGCCATTGCACAGCTTTCTGGAAACAAGACCTGCTTGATGTTTTAAAGATGTTTTGACCTAGTCACCCAGCCATAGTTTGGATCTGTTCAAAGTGTCTGAAGTTCTTAGGCTTTCCTTCACATTAACTTCAAGAACTGACTGCTGACTTGATGCCAAGTATATCCCATCCCTGGGCAGGTGCTGCTGTAATGAGATAATATAGTTCGCTTGATCTCTACGTTTAATGTTGATTGGCTGATTGGCGTACCTAAGGACAAGGGAAGGGAATTGGGTGTGCTGAAATTTTAAACAGCATATTGGTAAGATAATACAAGTGGAATGGGAATGAATTGTGTTTTTATCTAAAAAGACATGTGACTGCAGATTAATGTACATGTCAATGCAGCTACAAATTAGCACTCTAACCATATACTAATACTAATACTAACTTTGGACTGTCATACTCATATTGAGAAAACAAATGAGAAATCAAACTCCCTCATCAAACGCCAAGCTGTCACTTCAAGCACCAACCACCAAAAAGCCACTTGCAATGACCCTTGATTGGTAATTAAGGGGCATCAAATCCTCAGAAAGCCTGACAGTTTACAGTTTTCAGTGGTATATTTGTAACCCTAAACCCTGTGACAGTTCACAGGATGACAGAGCTCTTGTGGTGTCAGGCCTAAGCCTCATGAGTTGCATTGAGGCATTAGCTGCCTATTACTCTCAGTTCATTAGGTCTGAGGGTGATGAATGTCCTGTCGACTAGAAATACTACAGCCTGAATGGTTTTGCCTGTACAGAAGTCCATGTGAAAGGACTTGAAACTGTCGGTCACATTCCCACCTTCTCTAATCCTACCATCCTACTAGTTCATTGGTCTGCTCTCTTTCTAACGATGTTCAACACTAAGCTGAGCTCACCACACCATATATCCAGAAGCTCCTCCTGTATTTACAGTTGTGGTTATGGCTTTGCTCTGGGAAAGCAAAACATTATGTTGTAGAGCATGCAGAGAAGCCAGGGAATAAACACACTGCTCCTCCCTCTCTCAGGGAAGCAGATTTACTGAAGGCAAGCTCGATACTGACCTGGATCTTCACTGTATCATGATTAAACAGGTAATTGTTTAATTTGCCATAGGTCATAATGCAATTTGACGGATAAAATATGGAGAGATAAGCTCAGTAAACCACCTGGCAGACTGGTTGTAGCTTCAAAGGGCTCATATGATGAAAAACATCTTTATTAAAATGTTCTAAACTTACCATTCACCCCCAGTTCATGTTGAAACTAAGTGAAAAAAAAAATTGTGACATCACAAATTTCATGTACATAATTGTCATCCTGAGAGGTTCGGTAACGGTCATGTAAAAATCATGTTTTTGGATCTTTAAAGTGTTGTATGTTGTCTTAAATGTACCATGTGTACTATACTATGTGTACTAAGTACTATGTTATGTCTATATATGGGCTTGTACTTTCCACTCTCTATTCCAAGCCATTTATAGTGCCTTCCTTTAAAGAGAGGATGAAAAATGGCTTGGGGGACAGCTGTTTTGAATACAATACACCTACATCACCCAGGATTTAACTCAGCCAATAAAATAGCACTGTTGTGGTACCCCACCAAAAGCTCACAGAAGCTGCCTTGTGGCTTGTTACCCAGAGTAGACCATGCAGTGCTTCACAATGATGGAGAGTTGTTCGCAAGTTGTGGACTGGATGCTGAATAGTGTCCGGACCGGACTTGCCATATGCAAGCATGCTGTTAAAGCCTTGTTGGACAGCGGGACGGCCTGGCAGGCAGTTTGGGTGGAAATCCTTCCAAAACCTCTATCGGTCAGGAGGAAACGTTTATCACATGGTGGATTAAACATGTGTGAATGAGTTTTACTGCAAAAAAAAAAAGAAACAGGATTGTGAGGAATTAATCAGCCACTAAGTGAATCATCTAGTGTGTCACATTTTGTCTTGATTTTTTGTATGTACTTTTTTTGGGACTGGAACATGCATACTTTGTGAGATCTCATAAACAAAGCAGGGTTTGTTGTGGATTTGTGGATCATTTGGTTTTGTCTCCCAATGGACAAACAGTGCAAAGATACTCTTGACATATCAAATGTGTACTTTTAACGACAGCCTTAAAAAGTATATTAAATTTATGCTCCATAATAATTCAATAATGCAAATCTTCACTGTAATGAAGATTTTGTGAGAAATTCACCAATAAATGTTCCAAAATGGCTTTAAGTAAAATCTTTTTGCAATGACTTCCATTGAAAGTTCCTGTAAAGTAACCATTTTACAAATATGGTTTGGCTGTGACAGCAACAATATAAATACCTTCATTGAAAAAGAATCCAACACAATAATTAAAAAATGAATTAAATCCCAGTTTAAATGCCAGTAGAGCCATCCAATGAATGTCTACTGTTCTGTCCATATGAAGGGAGGGGCTGTTTGCTATCATTCTTTGTTCAGACAGCCTTCAGATTTCAGAATAAAAGTCCTGAGAGGAGATAATACTGATACATACATAAAAAACTAAGATAATAAAGGATATTCAGGATTTATTATTAAGGATATTTTTATTTTATTTCATTTGTCAAGTAACTCATTATAAATAACCTATTTTAACATTACAAATAACTCATCAAAATTCCTCCATGTTTCAAAGGGATTTCTGAGCATGTTTTTTTATTCCTTATCAGTATTTTTTTAATAGGTAGGTGCCAGTAAATTTCAGCTACAGTAGTTAGTCCAGTATATTTGAGCAATGTCATGATAATACTGAAAACCATGATTTTACATCTACAGTTATTGAGTTGTCCCTACACCCCACTTTACAACATTGTCCCCTTGGAGCTATAAGGTTCTGTCTGCATACTGAGGAGTTTAGAGTTTAGATATTGAGCATCAAAATCTTTATAGTCACGTTGAGGGATATATGACAAAAAACACCTCACATAATTAATACGTTGTAACAGAATAAAAAAATATAAATCACTTGGTTTAGAAAAAAAATGTCAAATGGAATATTATAGGTTCAATGGAACGAGATGTGTAGGTAGTGCAACTGAGTGGTTCAGTGATTATGATCTTATGAGGCAGTAAATCAATAAGATCAATCTGAAGACAAGGATAGCTCAATAAGAAGCCGCTTTCATGGACATCCACATCTTTCCTTCTGTGTGGTTTGTGTTGATGAGGCAGTGGTAGAGGCAGATATGAACAGAAGGACCGGATGACTAAATAGCTGCAGAGGAGGAATCGTGCAGCACTAAGTTAAAACCAAGATGATGTGCATGTTTTTTTTAAAGAACTTTTAGAAATGGATGATTCAGTAAGCCATCTCCGTTCATAGCTTCGTGAGGACACTTACTGGTGTGTTAAATGACTCAGCATCAACATAACTGTCCAAATGAGTGACAGCATGTGTGACAAAAAGGCAGGTTTGAAAACATGTTAAGTGTCAATTAACAAAGATAAAATGTTAACACTTTAGATGTATTTACAGTTACATTATTAATTACATAATGATTTACTAAATGAATTCTGTCTCCAGCTTTGAGTCGGTACTTGCACTGTTTTCTATTTATTATGGTATCTGTAAATGACACATTTGGCTCAAAACATGAAGGTTTTTTCATTCATCTGAAAGGTGTGAAATCATAAGCAAGTTTAGTACTGTGCAAAACTTTATTTAATTTATTAAATTCAGGCAAAACAGCCATAAAGTGTTTTATGTCTTTGTTTGAAAGAGACATTACTGTGGAAATATGAACTGTTTGAAGCCAAAAGATGATATATGGACTAAACAGCTCTGAAGAACCTGGATTCTGAACAACAATGCCTTGTAGACCACCAAACCTGCCCCATCAGATAAACAGCACTGAAATCAAGAGAGAGAGCGAGAGAGAGAGACTCCACTCTTGCATCAGGCATAAAAAGTGTACAGTTGTAAGTGAAAAGGAAGAACATTTGAGAACAGCCGATCAGAACAATAGTTTGACCATTGAATGTTCATTGAATGTGTATGAGATGATTAGGATGGTGAGAAGTAATAGTTGCTCCAACTTCAAACACTGACCTTTGGAGGTTTAGAAAAAGTCTTCCTGCAGATTCTTAAAGAAATACTTAAAATGAATCTCCTGAAATAAGTGGAAATTGTAATAAAGAATCATCTGATATCATGTTTAGTTGCTGTTTAACATTAGAACTCTAGTCTAATTTTGTGGAGTTTGTGAATAGTTTTATTCAGCAACAGAATTGGAAAACTATGTATAGGAAACAGTCCCAGGTGTATTACGTGTGTGTGTATATATATATATATATATATATATATATATATATATATATGTAATTATTAGGCTGACAAGGATAAGTATAATAATAAAATTCTTCAAAATACTTGATAGTGATCTAAATAAAATAAAAAAAACAACCTGAATGTCCTTTATTCTTTTTGATATTTAAATATGTATTAGAATTATTATTCGTTCTCAGCACTCTAAATTTGAAATTTGAACACTTCCTAAGCAGAAAATGAGAGCAAGCTGCCCCTTCCTTCTCGTTTTCATATATATCCCAATATCTGGGGAGTGATGTCATCAGCCCTGCCCCCTCTCATTGATTAGAAAGAGTCTGCATGCAGGTTCAGCATGTACATGGACAAAGCAGTACACATTCACAGGAAGATCCTCAGACATTTCAACTTGAATGTAATTCAGTTGGAAAGACATTAATTTTAGCTGTTTTGTTTTTGCTGATAATTCATCACACATTGATGAGACCACAACATCTTAGAAGCTTGTTATGATATGTATCAGTCTGGTTACTCTCTGATCCTGAGATTTGAAGCTTAAGGAATGGCATAGCATGGGTTCAATATATCCTTTTTCCTGGTGCTGAAAAATGAAACAGTTAGATTTAATGGCCATTTCAACTGGAAATGACATAAGTGAAGGGTATCTTTCTTCTGAAGAGTGCTGTGATGTCTATTAACAGTACACAGTGGCTGATGGGGTTGGGGTGACGAGCACTGCATTATTAAGACTTGTGAGATGCAGTAGAGCAATCTACATGGCAGCGCACAGACAGCGAGGATATATAGGTCACTGTGTGATGGCAGTGGCAGCGGCAGCTCGGGGAGGTAGAAGACACACACACACACACACACACACACACACACACACACACACACACACACACACAAGCAATTTGTACAGAGTGTTTAGCCATGGCAGCCCTTGGTGTGGTTGATGTAAGGCTTCCTCTTTGGCTCTTGTTGAAAAGGGAAAATGTGTCCTTAGGACCAATTGTGAGAAATATCCATCACAGAATGAACTCCTGCTGGCCTATTCCTCCGTTGGCTGTGTTAAAGATAGAATATGAACGCAAGATGAATTTCTTTTTGTTTCTTTAAAATGACCAGAGTGATTGGAATGTTCTGTATGCTGATGGATCTAGGAAACCTTTATAGCTTATTTTGTTTGGAAAGCTGTGCTCTGTTTCCGTATCTTAGAATTGCAGAAAGGGGAATGATATAAAGTATTGTAACCAGTAACTACAACTTGAACCAGACCTCACTTCTGGAGAATCTTTAAACGGTTTTGAAAAATGAGTTCAAACATGACTAAACAGTAAAGCACCAATTAATAAACTGAAAAGAACTAAAATCACACCCTGCCAGAAGCCATTGCTCTTATTAAGATGTAATGGTTGCATGGGCTCAGCGGTCTAATGCGGTAGAAGCACTGTGATCTGAGGATCGCAGGTTCAAATCTCAGGTCATGCTGCTTTCCATCAGAGTCTAAGAGAGCAAAATGGGTGGGTGGATGGCACTCTCTCCCCACATCACAATGCTGGTCGGCATTGCACTGCGTCTGTTATCGTTACATTGGCTGCCATAGTTGCCCAGCAATGATGCAATGGCAGCAGTTCAAAAAGAGGCGGTGGCTGACTTAACATGTATCGGAGGAGACTTGTGCTTGTTTTCACCCTCCTAATATCAGGAGAGAAGAGTGCTATCGGGGTTGGGTAATTAGGGTAATTCCAAATTGGAGGAGAAAAGCTTTAACACAAAAAAATAGATATAACACTTATGTAATAATATTATCTAATAATTTGTTGAACCCTCAAAATTCGACACCAATACATGTTGATATAAAAATGACATATTACTGCCATTTTATTGCAGTACTATCAATATATCAAGAGGTATTTTGTGCAAGTATTACAGACAGAAATCAATATAAAATAAATATAATTATAAAAGAAATGTCTATTAATAAAAATCTTTTTGTCAAGGTGACTGCTTAAGGTTTTTTTTGAAAGTCTTTGAGTTGGCTGGCCATAAAATCCCTATTACTTAGGCTTTGTTTATTAATAAGCTATGTTTATAGTATTATATGGCCATTGTTGATATGTTATTAACTCAGTGAGCTCTCTTTTATTTGTATATATTTTGTATATTTGTAAGATTATCAGAACAAATTTCCAAATGTTTGTAGACATCCAACTACTATTTCTTCTGGAAATCAAGGGTACTCAAGGTTATCTAGAACTTGCTCCCCTTAGTAAAATAACACCATTTTCTTCTGGGAAGCAATCAGAAATATTGTACCATTGTTGTGTAAGGAATTGATTGCACAGTATTTAGAAGTCAGATGTAGATGCTGGACCAATCAATTTGATGTCTATGTATTTTTGATCATATATTTATTTGTTCAATTTTGTCATTTTTTTATTTTGTCAAATAGACTGCAGTCAGTCAGTACATACTTTATTTTCAGCTAATTAATTCCAAATAATATCATGTTTTTAAGTCCAATATTTCTGCTTTATTCTATACTGCATACTGCAATGCATGTGTGTGCGAATACGTGTTCTTTGCCCAGTCTATTTTCGTTGGTGGTGGTAGATGTTTCCTCCTTGCTCGTGACCTACATTCTGCAGGTGAGGCTCCCCTAGATGCTCGTGATAAAACTGCAGCCTGCCGTTGAACACAGAGACGCACGCTTGCCACGCTTGGCTGGCTGCGCAGCTTCCTCGCCTCTCCACTACAGGAGTACCATTAGAGTCCAGTGAATGGGAGAGGGAGAAAGAGAGAGAGAGAGAGAGAGAGAGAGAGAGAGAGAGAGAGGGAGAGACAGAGAGAGGGAGAGAGAGTGAAAATGAGAGAGGGAAAAAGAGAGAGAGAGAGGAGAGAGAGAGAGAGAGAGAGAGTGTATGTGTGTGATTGTCAAGGCAGTGGAATGAATTTACAGCACCAAACTGAACTAGGGCAGAAGGGTTTTTTAAGTGCACTTTTTTTTATTTATTTATTTATTGTATTTATTATATTTTCTGTGGAAATTAAAAACATCAGCCATCTCATTGCGAAAGCACCGTGAGATGCCCTAATCTTTAAGCTGTTTCCATAGTAACCTCAGAATGCAGGAGTGGATGAATGACTGTCTGGATGAGGAGGAATCTGCACTTTATTCAAAAAGAGATCCTCAGGTTCAAGGTGGAGGCTGTGGATGAAAACATTCTGGGCTTGTATGGGGAAAAAAAGAAACATGGCCACGTGGAGCTGAAATCAAGCATCTTCAGATATGTTCTGAATGGCTGCAATTTGCTGTTATTTCAACAATAGTCAGTATTTGACCACAGAGCCACTCAGAGCTGGATATTTTTGGTTGGTGGTCCACATTTGGTCTTGCAGTGACACGAGCAGTTATAAACAGACCGCGTTATGGACTGAGGCGATATTGTTCATATTGAGTTTTAAAGTTTTTAAATTACATTGTGATTCAATTTTCTTTTTTTTTTTTTTGCTGCCTCGTTCTGCTCCACCTCCTACTCTCAGCTCCACCTCAACCCTGCTTCTTTCTGCCCCCAATCGTGTTCTCCAATACACACTATGGAGGGGGCATAAGGCCAAAGATCAAGACAGAAGAAGGATTTCATGGGATGCCCGTAGTCGTATTATAAGTGGTATCCAAATAAAATCCGGTTTGCAGCAGTCCTGTGGTCAGACGCTGACTGAGGAATGGGGTACAGGGGAAAGACTGTTTAAGAAGAGATTGTCTATATGCAAAAGTTTAAAACCCTTCCATGTGGAGAATTTCTTGACTTATTTTCCATAATCAAGAAAACATAGTCATAGGTTTGGAGTACCAGGTTATTTGCATATGACTAACCTGGAAGATGAAGGAGCCCAGAAAGTGGCAAGAGAATATCTGACTTTTTTAGATGTTCTTGTATAACTTTTAATGCTGAATTTTGTGGTGAACATGCAGGGAAGGCTTCTGATGAATCTTTCTAACAAATCTATAAGCAGTTTTCTCTGCAAGATTCATTGGTTGGTAGTCTTTTCCCAATAATCTCAACATAGAGCCTTGACTGGATTCTTTCAGGAATGTCATGTCTGTGCAAGGTTCTCCACCACGCTGGAGTCTGGAGCGAAATCAAACAGGGATATTAATTTGCATTACTAACTACTACTACTAATACTAAGTTCTCTCTGAAAGTTTTCTTGACCTTTTAAACCCTAGCTTGACCTGCACCTTTGCTGTTTCTTAATTATGCAACATATTTAACAGCTATCTGAAAATGCTTTGCTGTCTACTGCAACTTCTGCAACTACTGTCTACTGTTATCTAATAGGATCTTCTCCTGTTTCATTGGCAACAATTATTTTAATGGTCAGAGTGCCAGGCAGCTGCTTAGAGGAGCTCATGGCTAATGATTGTTGGAACAAGGGAGTTCTTTTAGGAATCAGAGAGTGTTTCCAAGAACACCAATGCCAACAACGCGAAGAACGGGCTTGTGTTACCTTGCAAGAACACAAAGACTATTGAGATGTGTTGTGTATTAACGTAGATATCACAGGCAGATATACAAGCCTCGTGATGTTTGTATTAAATGAACTGAGATTTCATAGCTTCACTACCCATTTGTCACCTCATTTTTCAAAAGTAGAACCAGGTGCATCATTAATAAATTAGCTTTGGGTCTGACAAGCGTCTTTTTGCTGGGTATTTCTATTCATTTTTGCCGGCAAGTCACCAATCGATGAATCCTTAATTTTGGTGCCGAACAAGAACACATCTGTGACAGTTCTTGGTAAAAGCATTCTTTAGGATTGATATATGTACAGCTTGGACAGTGTAAGATGACATCAGGCAAGAACATGAGGACAGACAAACCCACAAGGACACATATTGTGATTGCATTGAAATTTGCTTCCCCAGGCCTCTCTTAACCCTTCCTAACCTAAAAGTTATCTGAAATCTGTAATCACTTGTTCCAGTCAAACATGTGCATGGTGCTCTGTTAAGTTTTTTTACCCTAGAGATGTACAAAACAACAATAATCCACTGATGTTGCCTAAATTATAATGTTCATCTTGTACTCACTTAACACTTAACTTTGTGGCCAGTTACATACCATTGCTAAGGCTTCTTATCTCAGGATCAGAGTAACCTACAGATATGATACATATATCATAATAAACTGTCAGACTTGCAAACTGCAAAACTGCCTTCTATAAATACCTTATAAAATGACGTCAAACTATGAAAACATTCCACAAAATTGGTTTTGACCAGGATCACACCAGTTAATAACATGTTAATTCTACTTGCTGGCTAGTTGTGTTGAAAATGTGCCATTTTATACTAATTGTTCTCTTTTTTTCTCAATTTTTCCATGTGGGGTCCCGTCCACCTAATTTTCCTTGGATTGGATATGTCTGGTTTTGCTGTGCCATTGTGCAGGTAAGTACTGAACATTTAATATCAGTGTAATATATTGAGATGATAGTGATTGTTCAAATACTCCACCTGAATGCACCTGAGAGTTATGGGTAAGCTGGTGTATAGTGTTAACCTTCTTCTAGCCCTTCATCTCTGGTCACTTTCTGACCACAGAGCCTGTCTTGGCTGGATATTTCTGGATGGTGGACCAGTGCTCTCAATCTAGCAGTGACTCTGACGTGTGTAAAAACCATAATGATAATGCTGTACCTGATACACTCTTAACTGCACACACACACTCACTCACTCACTCACTCACTCACCATACAACTGCCATATGAGTGTCATTGAGGTTGAGAGTGATTCACCACCAAAATCATATCTGTGATCAGAAACTGACCAATGATGATTGAGTTTGAGGGTGACTAACTAATTGGGTATGAAATGAGAAAATAAGCTTCACCCCCACTCAAATGTTTTAGAACACTGGCAGTATTACACAGCCCAAGCAGGCATGGTCTTCTTATTTTACCATCTTAGTACTGACGTTCTTACTTCAGCTCCACCTGTCAGACATGCAGCTCCATGTCTTCTCTTTACAGCTGAAACTGAGTGTTAAACTGAGCTACATGGCAGAGATGGGTATTCCAGATCCAGCAAGTCAAAATCTACCCCATGATTTTGTTCTGGCTGGTCATTTGTAGAATAATTACAGCTGTTACTCCACCTTAAGTTCATATTGATAATAAAGGCTTGGCAGGCTGAGCTGCAGAAGAACCACGCATAAAAAAATAAAAGAAAGGAGTCTGGATGAGATGCTGTATAACTCCACCCTTGGATTTCTTCTTCCTGTCCTCGTCTTGCACTCTCATTAGCTGTAGCAGATTTAGAGTCCAGATATCAACAGTTCAGACAGCAAACATGCTAGTGATTTGTTGGGTGTGTGTGAGGCCCTGGTGATCTCTCAGTGAGCTCTTGGATCAAGTCTTTCAGCAGTTAACACCTAGCAACCAAGCCAGCACTGAGCAACACATGACTTGCCCCTGACCGGATGCTCTTGTCAGCGATCTCCAGTTACTCAAAAATCAGGGCTAAAATCGTGTGAACCTGGTGTAAGTCGCCTAAACCGTTCACTCTCAGAAACTCATCTTCTGATGCTGCTGTGGATTTGAGTGCGAAACCTCTTCCTGTCGCAGATTTCTTCAGTTTTCTCTAGTTTCCAATCTTCAGTCATTAGATGGAGAAGGAAGCTGTACTGAGCACACTTTTATCCAGAATGTCTGTAAAGGAAAGTGTTCCACTGTTAACAGTTAAAATATGTTTAACTAAAGTATGTTTCTTTGTAAAGTGTCTTTTTTTGTCATCATGCGGTGTTGTGTAGATACTGTGGTAAAGAGTACAGTAACACTCTGTTTGACTGTGTTTATACAGATTAACGGTTTGTAAATTGTTTTCTAGGCTTCATATCTCAGGATCAGAATAACCTACAGACATGATACACATAATTATGAAACCCTATCTAAGCATTAGTGTTCAGTTATGAGTGTGTAATACAGCTCAGAAAATAGCATGCAGTTTAAATGCCAAAGGAGCTTCCAGTGCATGTTTACTGCTCTGTCCATGTGTACATGTTCAACCTGCATATAGACCCAGACTGATCAGTGAGGGGGGGGGGGCTAATGACATCACTTATCCAGACATTGGGTTATAAAAGAAAATGAGAAAGGTGCTTTGCTCACAGTGCAGTGTTCCCATTTCAAAATAAAAGTCATGAGAAGGATTAATACTAATACATGCATGTTGTTTTATTTTATTTTATTTTGACCACTGTCTAGTATTTTGAAGAACTTAATAATTATCTTTGTTCTTTACAAATAATTTATCAGAACACCCTGGATTATTATTTTCCAACAGGATATCTGAGATGTTTTTAGTCATTTTAAGCAAAAAAAAAAAACAGTATAGGCGCAAGTAAATGTTTTGATCATTTAATTTAGAAATTTTAAATTTTAATATTTATTCTGTTAATTCTTAATTGAATAGGATATTCTGAAAAATAATATCTGTGTGGCTCTTATAAATACATTTCTAATGTTTTGGTGAATAAAAGTACATCAAACACATCCCACAAAATTGGCTAAAGGTTACTTTTGGATTGAACTCTCATGAAGAGAGCATGTATTATCATCATTTCTAGGTTACGTTTTGTACCAGATTATGTGTGCGTTGTATGGCTAATCAGTGATGATCCTTAGCTCAAGTCTGACCTCAATAAAACACACACACACAGACGCACACACACACACACACACACACACACACACACACACACACACACACACACATACACACACACACACACATATACACACTTTGAGACAGGCACGTGTGGTGTGGTGCTTTGAGGAGTGTGTGCACCTTCTCCAAATGAAGCAGGGTGAGCTGCTGCATCCACACACACACACATGCTCAGCAGGGTGCACCGCTCCCAGCATATGTGCTGGTTTCCATGGAGACAGAGAGTTAAAAATAACATGGGCGACGGCTTTCTTGTACCATTAGCCAACAAGCCTGACACAAAATGTCACACACACACACACACACACACACACACACACGCACACACACATACACACACACACACACACACACACACACACACACACACACACACACACAGCAGTTGCAGTGAGATAAGTCTCTATCTTTCTCTCCCTCTCTTTCTCTCTCTTTCTCTCTCAGTGTCTCTCACTCATTCTCTCATCTCTCATAAACATATACTCTCTCTCTCTCTCTCTCTCTCTCTCCCACATACAAACATATACACACAGGGAAGATTTCTGTCCGCCCCATGGGTTCCGCAGTGCTGCTGCACGACGAGACTGCACCCCACCCCGCTGCAGTGGCATGCTTACACGTACACACACACACACACACACACACACACACACACACACACACACACACACACTCACACACACACACACACACACACACACACACACACACACACACACACACATGATTAGCTGCTCTCAATATGTAGGAAATCTCTCCCTCTCTCACTGTCTCTCTCCATGTCTTGCCCTGAAATGTGTCTTATTTAGTCACAGCCATCATTTTGGGGCAGAAGTAGCACACAGCATGTGAGACCCTGCTGTTCTGACCCATAACAGTCCAATAATCTGTGTTAAAGCAAAAGAGTGCATAACACACAATGTAGCAGCCACTGATATTGCTATAGCTATAATACAGAAATTAAGATATATATATATATATATATATGCATGATATGAACTATATATATATATATATATAATAGATGTAAACTAAACATCAGCACATTTAAAGTGATTTTATGGATTGTAATCATGTGTTGTGTTAATGATTCTGGTTCTAGGGCTGTGTTTTGGCAAGAACATGGTGATACAATATTACAATAGAGGGGCTAAGATTCAGTATACTGATATTCAGTTGATATTGTTGTGATTTTTTGTAATACATTGATCAACCATAACATTATGAACACCTCCTTGTTTCTACACTCATTCTCCATTCACTCTCCTCGTATCATACAGGAGCAGTTTGTAGTCCTATAATTACAGACTGTAGTCAATGAATTTCTCTGCATACATCAGTTTATCCTCCTTTCACCCTGACCTTCAATGGTCAGGACCCCACATGACCACCACAGAGCAGGTATTATGTGGGTGGTGGGTCGTTCTCAGCACTGCAGTGATACTGACATGGTGGTGTGTTGGTATGTGTTCCGCTTATATGGGTGGATCGGACACAGCAGTGCTACTGGAGTGTTTAAACACTGTGTCCACTCACTGTCCACTCTATTATACACTCCTGCCTAGTTGCTCCATCTGCTCAGTTTGTGTTGGTCATCCTCTAGACTGATATTTCTGGGTGGTGGATTGCTCTGTACTGAGGGGCTTAAACACTCCAGCAGCACTGCTGTGTCTGATCTGCAACACATTAACACACCACCACCATGTCAGTGTCACTGCAGTGCACTGATTGGTAAAATATCCAAGATCACTGGAATTCAAAGAGAGTGGAATGGTCCCCCCCCTTATCTTAAGTTCATCAGCATCACTACTATGTTGAGAGTGTCTGTAGTAATAAGACTGAATTGAGACCCAGTGACTACATATAGTCTGCATGTGTACATTTGAAATGCACTCCATAGATTATACAGATGTGTTAGGTGGACGTTCTCCCACTTGGTCAACTCGAGCAGAAAAACAAAGATCCTTCCCACCATCTGCTATCTGTTCAAGTTTTTCATATTTCTGTGTTTTTTTATGACTGCTCTTCCGTGAAACTGTTCTGTATTGTATGTTCTGCAGAGAGTGCAACGGTGTGTTTCATAGACACAGAGATACAGAAACACACACAGGCCTATGCACTCAGTTGTTTATGTGCTTTGGAGAGCATTAAGAAGCCTTTGTCTTTTTGCATTTACACTCCCAAATACATGTGTTTTCGAGGCTGTTTCTCTGGTTTCACATTGGGCCTCATAATCCTACAAATGCTGTATTTACAAAGAACTCCAGAGCAGTGGTTTTCAACCTGTGAGGATTGACCTGCAGTGTGTTTTCTATTTTGCAAAGTAAAAATATAGTATGATTAATGTTCTATTCATAGATCTGCAGTGATGTTCAGATCAGGGGACTGTGAGGACCATGGTAAAACCTTCAGCTGTGCCTTCTGAGGTAGTCTGTTGTGGAATTTGAGGTGTGTTTAGGGTCATTATCCATTTGTACAAGCCATTTTCTTTCCAAGTTTAGCTTTTTTACAGATGGTGGTTGGCTCCCATATTTTCCTGGAATTTCATTGATTGTATTCTTCTCTCTACCTGTGAAACGTTCATGCAACACAGCCCCAAAGCATAATTGATCCATCCCCATGCTTAACAGTAAGAGGTGTTCCTTTCGTGAAATTCTGTGCCCTTTTTTCTCTAGACATACCTTTGTTCATTGCAAACAACAAGTTCTATTTTAACCACAGAACTTGTTTTCAAAAGATCTGTTTAGATGTTCTTTTGCAAACTTACACTATGCTATCTTAAAACCTCCTGCGTTGTGGAGCTCAACCATTTTATTTTTCAAAGTGCTAGGCAGCTGCTTAGAAGAACCCAATGCCTGCTGTTTTTGGGGACATGATTAGAGGATTCTGGGTATTTATAAAGCTTTGAAATTGGCATCATCTGGCATCATTCAAGACAGTGAACAAGTAATAACCCTAACAGGCTATATAAGGTAGGAGACTTTGTTCAATGTAGGTTTCCCATATTTAATAATTAAATCATCAATCTTATTTACATGCACAGGCATAAAATTTGCAAATATCGCTCTGTGAAGATGAGTTACATATTATATGTGTGTGTGTGTGTATATATATATATATATATATATACACACAACATCCAGTGGTGACAAATGCTTAAATCACTCCAGGTTGCAAACACACTAAGGGGTCATCTGTAAAGTGTGGATACTGTTAAATGGTTGATAAAATTTTTGTGTTTCAAGTGGGCCAAAGGTTATGGACTCAACAATAACAATAACAACTGAGCAGACAGCTGTCCAGTTACTTATGGTGAACTTAAATGGTTTCCATGCCTGTTCCTGGAGTACTACTACCCTGCTTGTTTTAGTGTTTTACTGCTGGAACACACCCAGTTTAGCTCAGAAAGAGCTCATCAGTTATTCATTAGTGAAATGAGCTGTGTTAGAATTAAGGGTTACTCTAAAACCTGTGGAGCACTGGTACTCCAGGACCAGGACTGAGAACCACTGGAATGTACTATTACATATACATATCTTTACATGTGCCTTCTGAGTTTAAAATTGTCTGTTACATTGGTAAGAGTAAAAAATATTTAAGCACTATTTTATTTAGGCACTATTTTGCCACAGTCAAGTATTTTGAGGAATGTGTAAATATAAATATTCTTGTCAATCTAATCATTACAAATAATTCATCAAATAATATAAAATGTTTTTTGTCCTTATAAGCAAAATAAATGGGGGGAAATTTTTGTTGTCTTCATTGCATCTCAAATGAAGACAAATTTCAGTAGTCTTAGATCTTAGATAACCATATCTGTAATGTGTGACTATCTCCTATAAATACTTTTCTCATTGTTTGGTGAATAAAAGTGCGTTAAACTACAAAAACATCAAAATTGTGCTAGAGTTCTAAAGGTTAAAACCCTTTTTATGTTTGCATGGTCTTTGTTTTATGGCAGAACATTATCTCAGCACTATTGTAAAACAGTCTCAGACATTAAACCACAACATTCACAACCATTTCATATAATAACTTCATGTCATTACCACTATTGTGAACAATTCACTTCTCTAAAGTGGCACATTTCACACCGAAACTCCTTTTGAATATTGTGGTTGATCTAAAAATACAGTTGTACAAAAATGTTATGCTTCCAACTGTTTTCCTTTTATTTCTTGACCAATCACAGTAGCACAACAGTATCGGGAACCTCTCTCCTTGTTCATGCTTTTTTAATCACCTATTTCATCTTGTTTGAGGCTCTTGTTCTCGTATTGCAGCTTTCTGTAATGCAAAGGCCAGTATCACAACAATTAACAAACAGTAAATTGTGCCTCACTACCTCACATGTGCACACACTTGCAGACCAGTGGAACCCACCCTGACCCAGGAGACCCCTGAGCACCGGTGTGTGTGAAGGTTTATGAGGTGCGTGGGAAATCAGGCGCAACAAATTAAACCCCTCAACAACCCACCACCATAAACCCACCAATCAGAGCATTCTTAGCACTCACAACAAGAGACCCTAATGTTGCCTTTTCATGTCTGCATAGGGTGGGGTCCTAACAGCAGTGGAATGCACTGTGTAGGGGGGTTAAGGTTAGTTCCTGTCTTTCACACACCCTTTCATCAGCCTCGCACACTCGTCTCAGTGACTAAGCACGTCGGATATTATAGGGATGAATCTTGTCTTTAGTAAAAAGTAGGTAAAGGATACATTCATAAATTGTTTACTTTTATTGTTTAAACTTTTAACACATCTCATATTTAGCAAGGCATCTTGTTTTCACCTCATGGAAGTGTAGAGTTGGGTATCTGGACGCATGACTGCATGAATTTCATTTTGTTTATTAGTATCAATGCTGTGTAACACTTACCAACTTGTGCTGCAGCCATCACCTGAACTCAGCACCATGTCCACTCCCTCCCACCAGGGGGCATCTGATGAATTGTATATACACACACACACACACACACACACACACACACACACACACACACACACACACACACACACACACAGATAGATAGATAGATAGATAGATAGATAGATAGATAGATAGATAGATAGATAGATAGATAGATAGATAGATAGATAGATAGATAGATAGATTATTTTGTGATCTCAATTTTACAGTAAAAGTAGTTCAGGTTTTATGATGAACAGTAAAATAAATAAGCACAGTATTTTTATAGCAGTCTTTCATCATCCAGGGAACCCAGATAGGGCAGCAGGTCATCAACCACATCAGCACATAATGGAACAGACATCTTTCATTTCCTTCCTTTAAGCACACACACACACACACACACACACACACACACACACACACACACACACACACACATACAGTCATGGCCCGAAAGTGTTGGCACCCCTGAATTTTCTCCAGAAAATGAAGTATTTCTCCCAGAAAATGTTTGCAATTACACATTTTGTTATACACGTTTATTTCCTTTGTGTGTATTGGAACAACACAAAAAAACAGAGGAAATAAAAGACAAATTTGACATAATTTCACACAAAACTCCAAAAATGGGCCGGACAAAATTATTGGCACCCTCAACTCAATATTTGTTTGCACAACCTTTGGACAAAATAACTGAAATCAGTGGCTTCCTATAACCATCAACAAGCTTCTCACACCTCTCAACTGGAATTTTGGACCACTCTTCTTTTGCAAACTGCTCCAAGTCTACCATATTTGAAGGTTGCCTTCTCCCAACAGCAATTTAAAGATCTCTCCACAGGTGTTCAATGGGATTTAGATCTGGACTCATTGTTGGCCACTTTAGAACTCTCCAGCGCTTTGTTTCCATCCATTTCTGGGTGCTTTTTGAAGTGTGTTTGGGGTCATTGTCCTGCTGGAAGACTCAAAACCTAGGACGCAAACCCAGCTTTCTGACACTCGGCCCTACATTGCGACCCAAAAGCCTTTGGTAATCTTCAGATTTTATGATGCCTTGCACACAGTCAAGGCACCCAGTTCCAGAGGCACCAAAACAACCCCAAAACATCTTTGAACCTCTACCATATTTGACTGTAGATACTGTGTTCTTTTCTTTGTAGGCCTCATTCCGTTTTTGGTAAACAGTAGAATAATGATTAGCAACAGTGCCATGGGTTGTAAACTTCTTGATTATGTTGCGCACCGTGGACAAAGGAACATCAAGATCTCTGGAGATGGACTTGTAACCTTGTGATTGTTGACATTTTTCCACAATTTTGGTTGTCAAGTCCTCAGACAGTTCTCTTCTCCTCTTTCTGTTCTCCATGCTTAGTGTGGCACACACAGACAAACAATGTAAAGATTGAGTCAACTTCTCTCCTTTTTATCTGCTTTCAGGTGTGGATTTTTAAAATGCCCACACCTGTTACTTATCACAGGTGAGTTTGAATGAACATCACATGCTTGAAACAAAGTTATTTACCCTCAGTCTTGAAAAGGTGCCAATAATTTTGTCCAGCCCATTTTTGGAGTTTTGTGTAAAATTATGTCAAATTTGCCTTTTTTCCAATACACACAAAGGAAATAAACATGTGTAGCAAATTTTTTTTCTGGGAGAAATACTTATAGAATATACATATATTCTTTTTTTATCTATTTTTAATGGATCTGTGACCCAAGGAACAGTAGAGTACCAGCAGAAGATGATCGAGTAAAAGGTGGAATGTTCCAGAAGACCTTTATGGGTAACTCGTGGGTAACTGTGTTTTTCTTTCTACAGAAGTCCTCACCCATGCCAGTTCTGATGATGGAGGGAAAGCAGGTTTCTTAGGGTCACAAACTCGAACTAGAAACCTAAAAAGGAATTAGATTTAGCACTATATACAGCCTGGGTCAGAGCTAAATTGTAATAACATGCTCCAATATACCTGTTGATGAACAGCATCAGCTCTATGTATTATACCCTACCACTGCACTACTCACTGCTCAAATGACTTAATGGTAACATTTATACTTGACTTTTGTTTTAGAAACTTAAACTGTGAACAAGTGCTTTAGATTCAGTCTATCAAAAAGCATTTAAAATTCTTTAAAGAGTACATCCACGGTCAGTATCAGCTGGTCTACCATGCATTTGAAAATGCATCATAAGTAGTTCAAGAACATGCATTTGAAAGTGGAGCTTAATGAGGAGCTGGCAGGGTAGAAAGCAGCCTGTCAGAGGCTTTTCTGATACCAAAGAGAGTGTTCACGTTTTATCCCAGTAGTTCAGGGAGAGGCACAGAGAGTCCACAGAAGGCTGGTAATGCCTAATTAAATCATAAAAGACTTAATACTTTTTTTAATAAAATAAAAATCAAGAGATCAAATGTGTTCAATCATTATAATCATTCATAGAAATGCACAAAAACATATTGCAGGGGATTTTTTTCACAAGTGCTCATTTCCACGATATTCACATCAGCACTTGGAGAATTGAAAGGTAAAATGAATTTTTACTTAAAAAGTTGACAAGGGCTTTCTTGTGGGCTGTTATGTTTCCTAGTGAGAAAAGGGCAGTATAACCCTCCAGCAATGAGTTGTGGAACAGTGGAAATCATCCTCTGGAGTGATGCTTATTTGACGTTAGTCAGGATGGTGATTTAATGCATGCCATCAAATCCTCAGAGCAGTGTTGCAGCAGCTAGAAGAGGATGTTACTGAAGCAAAGGGATGGCTGGGTGTGTGTGTGTGTGTGTGTGTGTGTGTGTGTGTGTGTGTGTGTGTGTGTGTGTGTGTGTGTGTGTGTGTGTGTGTGTGTGTGTAAAAACTGTTAAAGGCAGTTTGTTATTTTTGTATTCTATTGTGTTATTAGTTCTAGTCCTCCTCAGTTGGCTCAAAAAAAAACAGTCAGCATTCCAAGCCCACCCAAGCAGTCCACCCGCACACATGCTTATTAAATAGCGTTCAACCAGGAAACACATCGTCCACAGTGGCCATCTTGGCTCTAGCCCACGGCTCAGCCTGTAGACGTGTGTGGATAATGGGCTGCGTGGAGAGACGCAAGCTGGCAGCCACAGTGGACAGGCGTGTTGGCCTGTGTGAGAGTGAAACACTGTGTGCCTCCTTTGACCATGCTAAACCCTCACCTACTGATGGAGCCACCCGTGCCAAGGTCACGGGCGCAGGAGCGGCCGGCTTAACGGGGATTAAGAATGAGGACAGCATTATTCCTGGCTCGGAGAGCACGAGGGCACACACACACAAACACACATACACACACATACACATGACCATACAATTTACAGATTGGTACAGAGTGGGGTTCTGGCCTTGTGTTATGCTAATGGAGACAGGAAGGTGTATCTGTGCTTTGTTTTTGCAATAAAGCTATTGTTTAGTGATCTAATTTACATACTGGCCCGCAACCCTACATATATTGCTGCGCTCCAATCACTGCACTGACATTTTAACTCCTATCCAATCACTGCACTGACACTTCATCTGCACATTTACATAACTGCTGGACAATACTGCTCCTCTATCCAAATCTCTTTACACAGACAATACTCAGATCTTCTATTCATATCTTTGCTCAGACACAACTTATACATGAGCACAAGAGCCTTCATGTGTAGTGTATTGTCACGATTCTTATCTGCATTTACTAATTACGTAATGATATTCATAACGACACACTTCTGTAGTTCAGTACTTTTAGTTTATAATTATTGTGTTTAATTTATCTCCTATAACGTTTCTTAGTAAGGCTTGAGTACTGTGCTTTTTCTGCTCTTGTTTTCTGCTGCTATGATATGTGACCTAGATTGATCTATATCTGTCTATCTATCTGATTGATCTGTCAGCTCGAACACACAGTGGCATTCAAATGTTTGGGCACCCCTGGTCAAAATGACCGTTACTGTGAACAGTTAAGTTGAAGATGAAATGATCTCCAAAATGCAGAAAGTTAAAGATGAAACACAGTTTCCAAAATGTTTATCAACACTAATGTATTATTTTGTTTTTGTACAATTTTAGAGTGAAAAAACAAAAGGAGTATCTTGCAAAAGTATGGGAACCCTGGGAGATTGGACACACTTAAGTTTGACTGAGGTCTCAGACCTTAATTAGTCTTTTAGGGTTATGGCTTGTACACAAGCATCGTTAGTAGAGGCCAGGTGATTCACAGCTTTATAAATACGCAGACTCCTGTATCCTTGTCCCAAAATCTGCAGCCATGGGTTCTTCTAAGCAGCTGCCTAGCAGCTAAAATTGTTCAAAACCAAAATAATACACTGGTGTTCCTGGAAATGTTGAAAGTGTGTTTCATCGTTAATGTCATGCCTTCTGCAGATCATTTCATCTTCAGCATGCATAACTGTTCGCAGTAACAGTCATTTTGAAAAGGTGTGCCCAAAATTTTGCATGCCACTGTGTATAGGCAATACTATTTAGTGTGCACTGTTGTGTTTTGATGCTAATTGGTAGTTATAGGCATTCATTAAGTAAGTTTCTACTTTGTTTGTTTACATAGTTTGTTTGTGTTAGTTTCTAATGATGGAATGATTATAAACTGCATTTTAGTAGTACATTTAGAATACTGTTGACTTTCATAAGATGCTTATATAAGAATTGCATAATATTATGTAAACCTTTGCATAAACACATGAATTTGTTGACCAGTTCTCACTCTGCATTTATGTCTGTGTGTAGTTTGTTGTGTCCCATGTAATCTTTCAAATGTAGCCATGCTATGGTTGCATAATGCAGTATAAGAATGTTCTCTAAGCCCGTATCTATGCTTGCAAACTTGACCCTTTCTTTTAACTGTAGGCCTGTTGAGTGCACTCTCTACACAACTTCCTCTGCAGGCTGTAACATGCAATTCATTTGTAAACTGTAATTATAATGTAATTCAGAAGAGTTAACTGGTGTTTTCTCATCTGAACAATACAGAAGCAAATGTCTGTCTGTTGTTTCTATGTATGAGCTGTAGCTTTGGCTGCATAGTATTAGCAGAAGAGCAACGTTTCATCATGCATTAGAAAGTGCTGTCCTTCATTCTGTATGTCTATATACACTATGCATCCAAATGTTTATGGACACACCTTTGACACTTGTTCATTCTGGACCCCTTCTTATTGGGACTCAGTATGTGAGAGTGTCTGGATACTTTTGTAATCTTTGGTAGCATTTACAGCAATTAAACTGAAAAGCTTAAGCAGAATGAGAAGATATGCAACCAAGACAAACTCAGCAAAGATGCCAGAGACTGGTCTTTAGATAAATGGTCATCTGTTCCCAGCATTGATACATATTGTTACAGATGTTATCACTGCTGCCTCTGACTGAATACTCACATAATTCCAACTATCCTTATTACAGTATAAGTGTATTTACCCTTGAAGAGTTCTGAAGCTACACATTTCATGGGTGCAGAATTTGTTTACATCTTGACAAAAAACTTAAAATGTAAACTGCCTGTAATCAGTCAAACCTGTGATTAAAGTGTATCCGCCTTTACTGTCCTTAAACTGTCCTCCCATTAAAGCAAGATGGTACAAGTATGCTGGAATGACAATGACAGTCCTGAAACATAGCCCTAAACTGATCCACAAACACTATCTAACCCCTATGTCCTGACATTGGGCAGAAAGTGGACTGCAGGATATTTAACAGTCTTTAACAATAACCGGGTTCTAATGCCTTTGAATTTGTTTAGTTATAGTAATTGATATATTGGCTCTGTATACTCTAAATCTCTTACTGTCAAACCATAGTTACTGGTGTAGCAAATGTGATACATTGGATACAAAGTCTCTTATATACAGAACTCTTTAACAGGCTCCTTGTGGGGTGCTTTGCTGAGCAGGGGAAACCTGTTTCACAGGTGACTCAGTGGAGACTAATGTTATGTGGGATCTGATCATAGTGTTAGTATTAGTCTAAGCTTTCCAACATTTTTGGCTCTAACATTAATTTAAGGGGTTGCCAGCTCTCCTTGACCCACCCAGAGCAGTCTACTTTAGAACACACAAAACTTGCACATCACATGATGATCATATCATCTAATATAAAAGTAACAAACAAAGGCAGTTCCAACAATATGCAGAGAGTAGGTTTTCACTACCAGTTAGGTAATATTCATAACACCATATCTGCACAGATGACATGGGCTAGCCTTGCACTGTGGATTAGTCCAAGGCTAGACACACACACACACACACACACACTTTCAGTCAGCTCATTCACTGGCCCATGAAGGGATTAAGAACAAACCAAAGCACTGGGCTATACCACTTGTGCCCGACTCATTGGACAGACATGCGGAGAAGGGGTTGGATATTAGGGCCTACAGATGTTGCAGATGAGCTTGTGTGTGGGGGCATGTATGTGTGTGTGCAGATGTAGCCATAAGCTGCATCAAACAAATGTGTGTGTGTGTGTGTGTGTGTGTGTGTGTGTGTGTGTGTGTGTGTGTGTGTGTGTGTGTGTGTGTGTGTTTGCGCGTGTGTGTGATTGAAACTCCAGTCGCTGAAGGGCAGCTGAGGCAGCAATGAGAACAGAAGAAAATAACAAAGGAATATATTGCAATGCATTATAAATAGAATATACTGTAATTCCTTTTCTACATATTACATTATTATATGGGGAAACAGACTGGCAGACAGGCGACCAGACACACAGGACTTTATCTTCAGGACCATGGCTCTAGCCTGCTGTGTTCCAATCAGATCCAGAGGTACTGTACACCCCTTTATTGTTCACTCACTGATCTACCATTAAAAGCATATTGTTGTAACTAAAAACAAAATTAGAATATTGAGAAACAGTTCATAATTTAATTCAAAATGTTAAACTGTTAATTTTACAGTTGATCAATATGGTTCATATCTGGGAATGTCCTTATTCAATTCGAGTCTCCTAATGCCAAGTATTGAGCTTTGAGTCATGAGTATCAACCAATACCCTTCTGATCCAATGTCTGTGTTTGTATTAATAATGCAGCCTTAAAGTTTATTTAAGATGTGCTTTTAATCAATACTGAAGTAAAATCATTTTATTTGCATTAATATTATATATAAAAATACATATTGGATTTATTTGGTCTTTAAGTGACAATAAAACAGTGCAGGGGTGGGGTGGTCAATCAGTCTGTTAGGGCCCCTCACTTTTCTGTGCAGAACCCAGGGCCCCAGGTACACAGTTCCACCTTTCTCTCGCCTTCCAAAACCCCTGATCATGCTTATTCAAATGTTCCTTGGAAAACTTGTGATGCTGAATTTTGCGGTCATATTTGAGGAATCACGGCAGAATAGACCACTGCACCAGCAATTTCCAGAAGGTTCTTAAGGCAAACAGCATGTGTCTCTGATTGTATAGTTTATGTCAGTCTGTAATTTTTGACTGGATTACCCTGGTGTACAGGGAATTGATAGTGCAAGTGCTGGTGATTTTGTGTCATGAGCTGCTAAGTCACCATGCTGTTTGTTGTGTCTTTCACACACACTGCCTGTCTCAGTTTATGTCTCTGTCTGACATGCCGTGGCATGCCGTAGCGGACACAATAAATTACTGCAACGTGGCACGGTAAATTACAGAACACTGGTGACATCAACACACTGTTGTCTTCCTGTGGTCACGGCTGTATTCAGTGTCAGTGTGCTGGGCATGGTGTGATTAAGTGTTCTATATTCACCTCTGGTCAAATTTTCTATTAGTGTACACAGAATGTGGTATTTTTTGTTTTACAGGGAAGAAAAAGGAAGGTTTGGGGCATCTTAAGATATTTGCAGACTGTGCAGAGGCAGTGCACTGTTCTACTGTGCAGCAACACCCACACAAATATTACCCTCTTTTGAACCTCTCATACATCATCACTAGATACAGTAATTAGCTGTAGACGTTTGTACAGGGGTGGACAATGAAACTGAAACACCTGGTTTTAGACCACAATAATTTATTAGTATGGTGTACTAGGGCCTCCTTTTGAGGACAGTACAGCATCAATTTGTCTTGGGAATGACATTTTTTGGATACAACCGGGTTAGCACCCGAACATCCCTTTCAGACAGCTTCCTCTTGCATCCACAGTTAATCCTGTTGGATGTGGTTGGTCCTTCTTGGTGGTATGCTGACATTACCCTGGATACCGTGGCTCTTGATACATCACAAAGACTTGCTGTCTTGGTCACAGGTGCGCCATTATGTCACCCATAATGTTGTGTGCATTGCAGTATTTTGATCAAAACTGTGCTCTTACCTGCTAATTGTACCTTCACACTCTGCTCTTACTGGTGAAATGTGCAATTAATGAAGATTGGCCACCAGGCTGCTCCAATTTAGCCATGAAACCTCCCACACTAAAATGACAGGTGTTTCAGTTTCATTGTCCAACCCCTGTAGTTGTAGATTGTGAGCAAATAAGCTCCCTGGAAAAAGGCATCTTGGTTGTTTTCACCCTCCTGTAGACAGCTTTGCATGAGAATGATTGGGCTATAAATACCTGTCAGGTATGCACAGTGTGTGCACAGACATAGTGGTTGGTGTGGTGCAACAGATAACACATGACAAAGCCATCACACCATGTGGGAGACTGGGATATAATTCCCAGACTGGGAACTTTGCTGTGCTGCACCAATAAGAGTTACATAAAACTCCTAACACTGGCCCACCTCTGTAAAATGAGTTGTAAGTCAGTCTGGATAAGAGCATCAGCTAAGTGACATAAATGTAACTGTGTGTCACAGGATTCATAAGTTGAGAAGAGGTGGAAAAGTACAGACCCATTAAAGCCTAAAAGAGCTAAACTAAGGTTTCCTCCCCAAAATGACCATCTCTGCTCTCCCTTCACTGCTAACCTGCACACAATGCTGACAAATTATAATAAAATCTGATAAAACCTCCTGAATAGTTGATGGGCAGGGCTTTGTCCATGAGCAGCAAGCTGATTGGCTTTTTGTTGAAGTGCAGAACTTTATCTGTAAACAGCAAACGGATTGGCTCATTTTGTTGAAGGGTGGGACTTTATCTGTAAGCAGCAAGCTGATTGGCTCATTTTGTTGAAGAGTGGGGCTTTATCTGTAAGCAGCAAGCTGATTGGGTCATTTTGTTGAAGGGTGGGGCTTTATCTGTAAGCAGCAAGCTGATTGGATCATTTTGTTGAAGAGTGGGACTTTATCTGTAAGCAGCATGTTGATTGGCTCATTTTGTTGAAGGGTGGGACTTTATCTGTAAGCAGCAAGCTGATTGGATCATTTTGTTGAAGAGTGGGACTTTATCTGTAAGCAGCATGTTGATTGGATCATTTTGTTGAAGGGTGGGACTTTATCTGTAAGCAGCAAGCTGATTGGATCATTTTGTTGAAAGGTGTGGAAGCTTTGCTTTACTGCAGAGATTTTTTCTCATCTGCTGTGGAGCCGCAAGAGGACAGTAACAGAGCTGCATGTTCCCAACCCATGGTATAGGTGCTGCAGGCCAACAAATCAGCCTGTGCTGTGCTATGAATTACGTGGTTCATTCTGAACGTGTTTCATATTGTCGCTGTCCAATGAAAACCACATTCATAATTCTTTATGAACAGACTAATAGAAATGCTCTAAAATTACTTTTAATTACTCATATTTTACATTCACTTCCATTCAATGAATAGGAGTAAGAATATTTTTGCCTTCTCTTGTAAAGTCACCATTTTGGAGATACATTGGACAGTGACAGTGTACTCTACTTTTTAGTTTAAACAAGCTTTTTCCCACTTTCCGGAAAGAAGTATCAGCCCATGCTGCAGAACATTTTATATGAACTGTAGTGAGTGAAAATAATTATCTCCAAAAAAGGAAACACATAAAAATAATACTTTAATAATAAAGTACTTATACTTAGTACTAAGTACATAAGTATAGTACTTCATTACTGTCGGCCAGTGACTGATGGCTAGCCAGAGTTTAGCCTACATTTGGTGTAAGAGCTATTGCTGAGTAATTAAAGGAATTCTAACCCCTGTGGGACGGCTGATGTAAGCAAAGAGGGTGTCTGAGTGGAGGAAAGCTTGCAGGCCTCTAAAGAACCAACACTTTTGATAAGTTTGGGATTTAGATTAAGAGTAAATCTCTGTAAGGCTCTGATGGGTTGGAATGAGGGAAAGGGTTTTGCACGAGTGTGTTTGTGTGAAGGAGAGAGAGAGATGCCCTACATTCAAATCTCCTCCCAGCTATCGTTTTTCTTCTTTTTGTTGTTTTTGCGGAACTCTTTTGTAGTGCTATAGAAATGCAAAAGCATTGAAATTATGGCAAAAAATATATGTTTCCCATAGTTAGCGGCAGATGTATGGTAGTGCATGTGCTGCTGGTATGAAGATATCAGGCACAGCGGTATTCCTGCTCAGTCTGTATGTGCATGTGAGTGCATGAATGTCCCAGCACTGCCATGGTCAGCAGAAAGACAATGGATCAATGTCCATGCCTTAGCAATTGTGCTGGGGCTCATTTGTCCTGGACCATGGGTCAAGTCTCCACAGAGGTCTTTACACTGTTTCCTGTGCACAAATGACATGCTTTCAGCTTATCCTAGCCCTTCGCCTGATCTAGTGTCAAAGGGCCAAGGTCACCCTGCTTTGTGTCTCCAAATTACAGGCCTTCTGACTGAAGCCTCTGAAGCATATTTCTCATGTAATTGAATTTATAAGGCCAAGGCCTATAAGATCACTGTGTAAAGTGATCTTAAGTAGGCCTTTTATAGGAAGTTTTATGAAAGGAGGATGTAGGAAAATATAGTCTTAGGGCATTAGCGAGAGAGGCCAGGGCTAATGATGTCAATGACCCAGATGTTGGGTTACACAGGAAAATGAGAAAGTGGACTGTCACTGCTCACACAGTGTCCAAATTTCAGAATAAAGTACCTGAGATGGAGAAATGCTGATACATACTTAAATACCAAAAATAACAAAGGATATACAGGTTGTTGTTGGGGTTTTTTTGGACTACTGTCAAGTATTGTGAAGAACAAATTATTATAAATATCTTTGTCAATCTAATCATTATAAATATCTCATCAAAATTCTTGCATTCAGCTCTGGATGGTCAATTTGGAAAAAAAAGATTTCTGAGGCTTAAAGTGTTTTTGATCAAAATATAATATTATCATCTCAGATGAAGAAATATTTGAGTAGCCTAGGATCTCCTGAAAAGAACAATATCCAGCATGTGTGATTGTCTAAAATTATTTTCTCATTTTGGCAAATAAAAGTAAATCAAACTACATAAAAATAACTTTAAAGTGTTACCCACTGATCTGTCTCCATACATAAACATTGTGTGGAAGAAGGTGGGTCTAATACCTGTTTATTTAGTGACATATTGACATTTTCAATGGCCATTTAAAAAAAAAATTCAAAATACGTCTTAAGATTTATTTAATCATGTTTATTTTTCATTTGAATTTAACTTTAATGAATTTCATTCAAAATGGAATTTTGCTTCAAAACAGTTACTTAACCCTCAAACCTTAAACCGAACAACTGTGGATAGACCGATATGGCAGTTGATGCCACAGTAGACTGAATGTCTAAACAATGGTTAACTAAAATCAGTGGAGTTTAAGTGGTCTTTAAACAGATGCAATCACAGTTCCACAGCTCCAGTTTAATGCAGTGCGATTGTTACTCCAACCAGTACTTGGCACTGGGCAGGGTCACCTTAGGCTCACTTACACCTGCTCCACTTCATCTCACTGTCTTCAGGGCTTTTCTCCGAAGTTTATGAAAACTGTTGTGCGCACATTAAAGTCTGTGATTTCACTATTTCACTGCATACTGAACAGCAATAAAATGCAAACTGCTGTTTTTAATTCTGGAATCTGTAACAGTCAGTGTGGGATGTGTAATGACAGGAAGTGGGCAGTAGCTTTTTGAAATTATTCAGTTACATGTACTCTATGAAAATATGATGGTCATGTTTGTACTATCCTGAGTGCTTACCATATCATCTACATGTCAGTAGTTATTTGGATCAGTAAAGTCTGTATCAGATGGTTGTAATCCCATAAAATAAACTAGGGAACGTTTGATTGGCTACTTTAATTCAGTACTTTTGATTGGTTGTTTTAAAAAGACAGTTGTCAGTAGTTCAGATTGTTTTCAGTAGTTCAGACTGGCTATTTTAATGGGACAGCTGTCAGTAGTTCAGATTAAAGTAACCAATGAGACAGTTGTCAGCAGTTTTGACGTTTTATTTGAATGAAAAAATTGTAATTGATCGGAGTAATTAGTGATGTAATTGTCAGTAGTTGTAAATGGTTTCTTAGGAAGATATTTGTTAGTAGATGTATGTGCTTTGCTACTGGCAGTGAGTCTGCTCCTGACTCACAGTGCTGACCATGCACCTGCTGGAGAGAGAGAGAGAGAGAGAGAGAGAGAGAGAGAGAGAGAGAGAGAGAGAGAGAGAGAGTGAGAGCATAATAAGAGCAAGCTCGCAGCTCTCTTCTCTTCAGTCGTATGACTGCGTCCCCTCACTACTTGTGACTATCCCACAGCAGAATGGGCAACTCACACAGAAAGGCACCTGTTTGGGGCCGAGAGAAGAGGAAGAAAAGGGCAAAGAGGAACATTAATATCACAGGAGATGGGACTGCAGGTAGGGGGTCTACACTTTTAATGTAGAGGGGTTGTAGGACAGCCTCCAAACTGGTTCATGAGTTCATGAGATTTGCTTTGTGTAAACTTTATAAACTTAAATACATGCCTTAAATGTTATTTTCATAGTGTTCACAGAATAAGAATAGACATAATGGACATAACCCTAAAGCTTAAAGAGGTCAGGACTGTTTGTTAGTTAGATTGTGAGATGTTGCTGTTTCAATTACAACAGTCTTCTTCCCCTCAAGCACAAAAAGACGCCTGCTCCCTTCACACGGACTTTGTTTTTGCACAAGCCGTCCGTCTTTTGGAGCTGAGGTGGAGCGTGTTCAGTAGAGGTCATGTCTTTGCTGGGTTCTTGATGACGCCAAGCAGAAAAAGAGTGTGCTGAGTAATAGAGTGCGTTCACAGAAACACTGCAACCTCATAGCTGATACACTCATTAAACCACTCAGCTGGGGAGGTATGAGGAGGGTGTGAAGGTGATGGAGATAGTCATGTTTAACTGTGTAGTGTATTTTTAAATGAGCTGCTTTTAATATGATTATTAAGATAAAGCTTTCTGTGTGGAAGAAGTGAGAGAGAGAGAGAGAGAGAGAGAGAGAGAGAGAGAGAGAGAGAGAGAGAGAGAGAGAGAAATGATAGAGAGAGAGGTGGTGCAGGTGGAAAGGAGGACAGAAAGGAAAGCAAGAGAGAAGCTGAATGTGGTGTAATATGAAGGTAGAAGAGAGACAGGTGAAGGAGATAGAGGGATAAAAGAATGGGTAGAATTGAATTATAGGAATATATTATTATTATTATTATTATTATTATTATTATTATTATTATTATTATTATTAGAGCTGCCAGTGAGATTTGTGTGTAGGATTGTTTAAGAAATTGAGGCCTTAGGCCTTAGGAGACCTGATGTAATCAAAAATAGACTTGGGTTATATTTGTTGTATTTATTGAAATGTGGAAGAGCAGAGCAAATAGGCTACACTAGGTGAGTGCACAGAAATATCTGGAAAAAGTGATTTGTAACTTTGCATATATACATTGTACTGGTACTATCAATTCTGGTGGATTAAATTTAAATCCCAGTTTCTACAATTTATAACAGCATACTGTGTGTTGGTATCAGCACTGGTAGTGGCAGATACATGTATATAAATGTCAGCCATCAGCATTTCACACAGGAACGCATCTCGCCCTCATCTGGAACTTTCTTAAGCTGTCGGACAGCAGCATTGGCGTTCAGATCTAACCACCCTTCAACATCTGCCAAGCACTGAGACCTGCACTAAGTTGTCAATAAGACGTCAATCAGGTATGTTAGACGTGAGTTCTCTGTTCATTGACTGCAGTCTGTCAGGCAGAGCGTCCGACATATGTAATTAACTCTTCCAGCGGTCCACACAACATTAAGCTACCACTAATAGCCTGTACTGAATATACAGTTATTACATATTGTGGCTTACATGGATCGATCAGATGAATACATGTAAACAATCTCTGATGATTAGACCTCATTGAAAAAGCAGTCTAGACTGAAAATCTTCCTGCTATGTGCTGATTTGCAGATATGCACTGTATGGGAAAACACATTGGGACACTTACACATTACTTCTACACTGTCTAGATACAGTAAGTCCAGAAAAGTGCACTGAACATAAGTTAAATGTTGAGTTAAATGTTGCCTCAAAAAATGAGTTAACCCAAAAGTGAAGCTGAATTACTAAGATTTTTAAAATAGTTTAAGGTTTTCCGTTTTTAAGAGACTGCTATTATTCTGCCAAAACAATGGCAGTATCATTTTGTGCTAACACAAAAGTGAACACTACAGTACTCAAACAGTATAGACTCAAACATATTAGTGCAATAATTATGAATCGCTCCTACAGTCTACAGTCCTGAGGTGAGGCAGTCAAACTTTGTATGGAATTTAACTGCATGCCTATGAGAAGGAAACATGGGGAAACAACTACACACTGAGGGCTGGTGTGGGGATGTAAATGTGCATGTGAGTATGTATGTAAGTATGCCTGAAACCAATGAGAAAGGTGTGAATTCTACTCATCAAGGTTATGTTGCACACCTGCTTCTTTTATGTGGGCTTTTTTTAGCTGGCCCGAGTCAGTTGTATCTGACTAAACTCAATTACAGTAAGTTGCTTCAACTGGAAGATTTGAAATATTTGCTCAAATATTGTTGAGTAAAATGTGGCTTTAATCCAGTTTCATGTGCAACAGGTTTAATTTTTTAACACTTGTGGGATTATATTGTACTGCAGCTTTTAAGCATTGATATGGAATCCCAATTTGCAGCTATAACAGCCTTCACTCTTCTGGGAAGACTGTCTACAGGATCTTGGAGTGTGTCTGTGGGAAGTTTTGCCCATTCATCCAGAAGGTCATTTGTAAAGTCAAGTTCTTCCACACAACTGAACCTTGCTCTGTGCACTTGGGCACAGTCATGCATCTCCAAACTGTCTACAAAGCTGGAAGCAAACAGTTGTCTTAAACGTCTTGGTTTGACAAAAGATTTGAGCAGATCTTTCACAGAATGTCAGTCAGTCTCCTGCCATCAGTTTTCATAAAAATCAAATGTTTGAAAATATCAGAAGGCCAATGATCAGCTCCAGGAGCTTGACTTTGGTTTAGGATTGACTCAGGATCGCTGTGCAAGAGGTCGCCTGCTGACAAGGAAATTGTTTACAATTGGAAAATTTGTCAAAATTGGGGTTAAAATCAGGCTAAAAGTACATAATGTGCACCAACTTAACAGGCTTCGGCCAACCCCTGAAAAACAACACCATAGCATTTTCCCTCCTCTGCCAAACTTTACATTTGGCACAACACAGTCTGGCAATTAACATTCTCCTGATATTCATCAAAGTCATCCATCAGACTGCCAGGTAGAGAACTGTGATTCATTACTGCACAGAACATGCTTCCAGGGTCCAGTGGTGGCTTACATCACTCCATCTGTTAGTTGTCGTTGGCCTTGATGATGTAAGGCTTGCTTGCAGTTGCTTGGCATTGGAAACCCATGCCATGATGCTCCCAGCAAACAGTTTCTGTGCTGATGTTTATGCCAGATGAGGTCTAGAACTCACCAGGTCTTGAGTCACTGCTCCTTAGTTCTCTGCAACTAATTACTATCTGTAATTCTATGTGGGCTGACACTTTGAGGGAGTACATTTCATAAAACGATTAGTTGCACTGGTGGCATCCATTTACAATGTTTACAATGTTTATAAAGCTTGATTGCATATGGGACATAACACTTGAACTGGGTGATTATGATATGTGACCCAATACTTTTGTCCATTTAGACAATGTAGATATGTGGATCATACAGCAGGATAGTGTGTGTAAAATAACCTTATCTGTTCCTAAAGTGGTTGTGTTATACATTGCATTTTATGGTAATACATTATAATTATGAAGCTCATGCCTATTTTTGTTCACCTATTTTTCTGACATTATCATATGCAAACCTACTGTGTTTCAATCGCCCTCTTGCTCCTTTTATCTCTCTCTCTCTCTCTCTCTCCTTCTTGTTTATTGGGCAGGGAAAGCATCTCCTGTGTTATTGTTGGTGATTGTGGTCTGATAAGGATCTGCTAATTCACTGTAAATTAGATATGAAGGGTTGCTTAGATACGGATGACTCTGGGCTATTCAAGGGGACGGCCGCGTGCTGCATACTGATGGGCAGATGCTGCTTTATAGAGGGAGAGAAAGGAGAGGGGAGCCTCTCGGAGAGAAAAGAGGGATGAAACGGCCTTGTCTTTCATTTCTCACTGCTTAACAATAAAGACAGCACATCTTTCTTCTTTCGCTCGCTGCGTTGTGGTTTCGGAAATGGTGGGTGAGAAGTTCCACTTTTAGACCAGCTGTCCACGACAAATTTAGATCTCACCGCAGGTTGTTTTTGTCTGATTTTGGTGAGTGTGTGGTTACGAGGATGGTTTTTCTGGATGACTGATGATGTAGAAATATAAAATGTATAGTATGCAGTGAGCTGGAGGCGTGGACCTTCGAGAAATCTCACAACATTCTAACTTGGTTGTTTGTGTTCCTCTCTCTCTTTCATTCTGCAGCGGTGTCTAATCTAGACATTGAGAGTAAGTTGACTGCACACTACCAGGCCCCATGGCACCAGCAGCACAATGTGTTCCACCCCAGCACACGACCTCCATGTCTGGAAGAGCTCCACCGCCATGCCCAGCTCAATCTGCGGGCCCTGCACAGAGGTGAGCTAATATAGAGTAACACAATATCAATATCCCCAATATCCCCCAGTTGCTGGGGTTAGTGTTCCAGTTTTCATTCAGAAGTTTGGCTACCTTTTTAGGAAAGACTGCACACATGGCTGATACAGAAAAGCACACACAGCTTGTATAGTACCAGTAAAGAACTATTACCTTTAGCTTTCTGTTCTCAGGTGTGAGCTAGACATGTATAAAGCCCTTCAGTATTAAGCTGTGGAGCAGTGTAACTGTGTTCTCTGGAATGATGGTGCTCCATCCAGTACTTTTGCAGTAAGTTGAGAAGTTTGGGATGAGGTGTGATGGTGATCATCCAACATCCTGATCCTACAAATGCTGAATGCAATCAAATCCTTACATCAGTACAATGTGAAGCTGTTCCTACACAGTAGAGACAGTTACTTCAACAAAATAAGGAACAATAGATTGTGTAATTTAACGCTTCAAACCCAAGATCCACACTTTGTGGGCAGTTACTAGTTACTGTTTTCTAGGCTTCATAGCTCAGGATCAGACATGATCTACATGGTACACATATCATAATAGACTGCAATACTTTTTTTGCTCATCGCACATCGTTGTGTGATGAAATATCAGTGAGAAATCCAGCTTGATTACAAATTCACTTGTTTTCAACGGAATAAAATCCCAGTTTAAATGCCAAAGGAGCTTCCAGTGCATGTTTACTCCTCTATCCACGTGTACATGATCAACCTGCATCAGTAAAATGGGGAGAAGCTGATGACATGACAGATCCAGATATTGGGTTATAGAGGAAAATGAGAAGGGATCGGCTGCTTACGCTCTTTCTTTTCTCACACTGTGTTTTGTTTAGTTTTTTTTTTGTTTTTTCAAAATAAAAGTCTTGAGAAGCGATGCTACTGATACATACATAAATAACGAAAAACAGGACACTAAAGTTTTTGTTTAGACCACTGTTATGTATTTTGAAGAAACTTATTATAAATATCCTTTTCAATCTAATCATTACAAATAACTAATCGAGGATGATCAATTTCCAACAGGATTTCTGAGATAAAAAGAGAAAGAAAAACTTTCTTACAAAATTAGTCAAAACATAGTCAGATTCATACAAATAATTACATTTTGTTAATATTTCCATCTCAAAGAAAGACACATTTGAGTAGCCTGGCATGTGTGACGATGACATTTACATTTCGTTGATCTTTATTTACCATCTTCTAATTATAAAGCTATAACAGCAGCCTGTAAAACAGCTTATGTTAATGTTGACTTCTTGTCATCATTTCTCATGAGTGGTCTTGGCGTAACTCAGCCGAAATCTGCTGGGTTTGTGTTCTGTGGTGTGTAGCTGGTCGTGTATCTGAGCCACCAGCCCACAGAGGCCATGGCAACCACAAAGCAATTAGAGGCTGCTGAAACAGATGGGAATCCTTCTTGGACTATGTCTTAGCAAATCTTGCAGAATGGTTGATCTAGGCTTTTCTCCATTTTGGGGGAGTAAATCAGCTAGTCCACCAAATGTGCAGCTTGCACATCTTTCCTGTTGTCAGCATCGCCAGTGAGCATCCATAGTGCCCCCACCTCTTTACTCTAGCACAGTGGTTCTCAGTCCTGGTCCTGGAGTACCAGAGGTTTCCTGCTGGAACACACCCAGGTTGGCTCAGCAAGGGCTCATCAGTTAGGTCATTAGTTGGATCAGGTGTGCTGGAATGAGGAGAAACTTTAAAAAAAGCACAGCAGTGGTACTCCAGGACCAGGATTGAGAACCGCTTCTCTAGCATATGTGAATCAACTCTTCCCATGAAACTCAAATTGTTGAAACAGGTCTATGTGAGCAGAGAAAACAAAGTCGGAAGTTCCACGAAGGGCCAGGGTGGAATTATTTCCGAGTACACTATTCTCGAGTACAAAAGGCCAATCAACCTTGGTTGACCTCACATCAACCTGTTGTACTGGAGACCACTGACACACACAGAGGTATCCTTACATGCTGGCTGTTGAAAAAAGGTTAGATTCAGCTCATTGTAATTCATCCATTCATATAACATAAAATAAATGTGACATTCAAGCAATGTGAAATCCAGGCCAATGGAAGCCACCCAGCACTTGGCGTGTATGCAGCAAGAAAGGCTGCAACTGTTATTGAAACACAACCAAATCACCGCCCTCTTGTGGCTTTCTGCCGCAATCATTACACCCCCTCTTCATCCAAAATACAGAGCTGCCATCTTTCCTCATGCAGACCCATTATATTTCACATTAGGATTCTAAACAAATGGCTTTTTTTTTTTAGAATTTCTCACACTGTCTCAACATATGTTTTGGATCTATTCTGTGTAAATACACCAGAATCACTTGGCCTTGCAAGAAGCAAGAAAAGCAGCTGTGTAATATCTGACCAAGGCTACCCCCCTGTGTTAGAATGCTGAATCTCCAATGCAGATGTTCATGTTCATCAGCTTCATAAATCTTTCATCAAGGCTGTGTCTATAAGCATGTGGTCATTTGCTTTTCCAGAGAATAGCAAAAAATTAAGATTAGCTACTTTTGAAGTCCCATTGGTTTTCAGATAGACTATAACTGTGTCACTTTGTGTGGGGGCTCTCATACAGATCAGCAGCAGCGTCAGCGTTCAACCAGCAGGGAGCGGAATCGGGTCACCATATCCATCTCTGTGGCCCCACCAATGCCCACATTCCCTTCCCCTCACTCCCTCAGGAGGCGGGACCAGAGGAGCCGAAATGCCTGCATGGTAAGAGACATGGCTTGCAATAACATGGATTATAATAAATTCTCCATACTCTTCCATTGCCTCTGTGTTCTGCATGGTGCGGTGTTTGTGATGAATTGATTACATTAAAAATGAATTGACAGTTTTGGTATATAAAATTACACAATGTGGACGTCAGATAAAAAAGGGGAAAATGTAGGATATGAGCCCTTTAAACAGTAATAAGGGTGGGGGGTATTAGTGTGCAAATTGGTGGTCTATACCAGGGGTGTTCAATCTTATCTGTAAAGGGCTTGGGAGGCATACACAAATTGATCAGTTGTTCAAAGACTGGCCAGTTGATTAAATGAGTGGAATCGGGTGTTGCAACCTGCAGGTAGAATATTGGACACCCCTACTCTACATATTGTAAGCATTTTCTAATAATGTTTTCTATTAATGTTTTCTACATTGTCTTTGGTGATACAGCAGGACAGAGCTGAATTTCAGACAATGCAAAGAAAGGTAATTCGTGTACAGTATCATTGTTTAGTAGATGTGGGTATTTCAGTTCCAGTAAGGGAAAATTTTGATTGTTATTTACTGGACCTGAAATGCCTCCCTCTAGTGATCTGACTGCTATCTGTCACTGTCAACCTATGTCTGAAACAGCACCCTTTTTACAAATCAAAGTATATTGAAATTGTGCTGTTCTGTATTCAGTTTTGTTGTTTTGTAAACAGTAATTTATATTAAAGCACTACTAATGTATAATTAAAATTATACAAAGCTACACTTAATTTCTCCAGTCTTCTAATACAGTTTAAGCCTGAAGGGGTGTGTTTGTGTGTGTGTGTGTGTGTGTGTGTGTGTGTGTGTGTGTGTGTGTGTGTGTGTGTGTTTGTGTGTGTGTGTGTGTGTGTGTGTGACAGATATGATATACAGAATTACAACTTAAAATACTGTAAATTAAAGCATGGTGCAGGTAGTGTCACACAGCTCCTGGATCTGTGGGTTCGTGTCTGTGTAGGTTTCCGGTGGGTACCCAAGATTCTTCCCGCTGTGTTCGGTAAATCGTGGCCTTGCTAATTTGAACTGGCCATTTTTATCAATATACAAATTAGATTCCTGGTACAATTCATCTTCAGATAAGATGAATATGTTATTAATAAGCACAGTGGTCATATTACAGGAATTATTCAAGCACTTTAAATGTGCTTAGTGTTCAATCAGGCAGATCAGACTTATGTATTAAAACTGTGATAACTGTGATAATAACATGTGACCAGTAAACCCAGTATTTATATTAAGTGTAGCTTAGTATAATTTGAATTATCAGCTTATTAGCAGAATTATTAGTGCTTTAGTAGAAATTAGTGGTTAAAACTGAACTTAAGTAGAGAACAGCACCATCTCAGTATACTTTGTATTTTAGAATTGTCACCTCACAGGAAAAGGAGAAACTTTATTAACTTTAAATGGAAGTCATAAAATAATTTCATTCTGACTCATTTTTGATCATTTCTATTGGTTTATTCATAATGAGTGAACAGTTATCAGAATAAAAATGACAGTGAGGGTCTCCTGTCTGCTATTTTAATCCAATGACTTATTTACTAATTATTAGTTTCAGTAAGGTCTCAACCGTCCTCCTTTTCTCTGTATGCCATCACTCCCAATAGGAGAGGACCACCAGAGAGTCAGACATGCAGACTCTTCCTAGGAAGGTCATTCAGGTGCAGTTTGCTTTTATGGTGTCAGGATGTTTTTATAAAGCATGGATATCATTTCTTTGTTTATTTAAGTTCATTATCAGTCGTCCTTCCATTTTTACCAGTGTTGTTTCTCATGTGTCCACTCTTACAGTTCCTACAGTTGTGTTTCTGTGGTTGCATGTCGTGTCACCACCATTGTTGAGTGATTTGTATGCTTCATTTTACAGACGTGAAAAGCATTATTTGTGCCAAATATACTTTCCACATGTTTATGTTTATTTTTACATTGATGATTCATGTCCAGAGCATTGAGATTTGCTTGCTGCCTCACAACATAATCAATTTCAGCCCTTGTTTTTCCCTTTAAGGGCACAAGGGATGTTTTTTAGAGTCATTTTAAATAAGGACTTCAGGAACAGAACTTGTGTAGAGTTTATTGCCAGAAAAAAATTCAATGAACTAAATGAATTATGAAAATAGAGGAGGGGACAGTTTATTGCACTTTTCCCAAGCAATAAGAGGAGCGACAACAAGAATTTCATTGGTCAAAACCAGCTTGTGATTGACTGAAGACTTTTGTAAGCTTTGTTGCATTGAAAATCTGTAAAATCACTATCAAGACCATATTTCAAAGTTTGGCTCTAAGCTGGTTTTCTGTCTTGTAGCTGGCCATTGTAATGCACTGTTGTGTTAGCATGCGTGTAATATTTGCATTTTCACTACAAAACAACCTCATAACGTGTCTCTGAAATGAAGAGTTGGGTATGTCAGGTCCAGCAAGTCCAATTACATACCAGGATTTTGTTTCAACAGCCGAGATAGATGGAACAAAATCCTGTGGTGGATTTTGACTTGCTGGATCTGAAATGCCCACTTCTGCATAAATGAGGGCAGTTTGAAACACAAGATTAGGTTTTGCTTTCTCTTACCTTGTTGTCCTTACATTTCCCACAATGCAGCAGGAGAGACCTACGAGAGAGGTGGAATTTCAGCCAGCACAGAGAAAGGTAAATGATAAGGGTGTGACATTAAAAGGGGGAATTTATGTTCACAACAAGGTCAGGTATTACACAACAACCACTTCCACAGCTGGTGAGCTCAATGGACTCCTTACCCTAACTAACCCCTTTATTTCATCCCGCAGTGTTAGGTCTGGAGCCGGAAGGAATACAGCGTAACTCTTTCAACTTCCCAATAATTCGATCCTGTTTCTTATAGAAGCAGCTCCAGAGACCTTCTGCAAGGATGGATCATGTCTTCACAAAGCCCTGCAATGAAACTGTGTACTCTCAACAACATTCACAATTCTCCAACAGCTTTCCCATTTAAACCTCATTCCACAGACCCCCCTGATGTTCATTTCCATGTTTGATTTCTGTTGTGTTTCTGTTATCATTGTTAAGTCTTGTGTTTGCCATTTTTTGTTGTAGCATGAGCGATCACATCCCTCCTCCCCTACTGTATGCTGCCTCATCCCCTGGATCAGAAAGGTATTCCCCCTGCGATGTCTAGCTTAGTTTGGCTTCTATTCGTGTGTTCATCAACTTTCCTATTTCATTACGGTAAACCTGTTAGACCTGCTCCATCTAAATGATTGTTCTGCTTGTCAACTTGTCTCGCCGTGTCTTTTCCTATCTATTAACTCCCTTCATTTCACAACTCTGGGCTAAGACTAACAGACACCTTTAAAATCAAAATACTGCTTTACTTGACATATACAGACCAGCCATCCTCGTTTCTACTTTCACTGTCTGTTTTATCAGCTCCTCTTACCATACAGGAGCACCATCTGTTTCTCTGCATAATTTATTTTCCTCCTTTCACCCTGATCTTCAATGATCAGGACCCCACAGGACCACCACAGAGCAGCTATTATGTGGGTGGTGGGTCATTCTCAGCACTATAGTGACACTGACATGGTGGGGGTGTGTTAGTGTGTGATGCACTGGTACAAGTGGATCAGACACTGCAGTGCTGCTGGAGTGTTTAAACACTGTGTCCACTCACTGTCCACACTATTAGACACTCCTGCCTAGTTGCTCCACCTTGTAGATATAAAGTCAGAGACAGAAGCTCACCTGTTTCTGCACAGTTTGTGTTGGTCATTCTCTAGTCCAGTGGTTCTCAATCCTGATCCTGGAGTAACACTGCCCTGCAGTTCGGTAATGAGCTAACTGACGGGACTTTACTGAGCCAACCTGAATGTGTTCCAGCAGGAAACCTCTAAGCAACAGAGTGGTTCCCCAGTACCAGTATTGAGAGCCACTGCTCATCAGTGCCCACAGGATGCTTTTGTATGGATATTTTTGGTTGGTATATTTTTCTCAAGCCAGCAATGATACTGAGGGTTTAAACACTCCAGCAGCACTGTTGTGTCTGATCCACTCGTACCAGGACAACACACACTAACACACCAACACCATGTCAGTGTCACTGCAGTGCTGAGAATGACCCTCCACCCACATAATACCTGCTCTGTGGTGGTCCTGTGGTTAACAAAGTATTACAGAGAAACAGATGGACTACAGTCTGTAATTATAGAACTGTAATTATAGATCTCCTGGACAACTCAGAATGTAGCTTGGCTGTGAGTGTAATGCAATGTTACCAAGCCATGCATATATAAAACCTGATGAGTCACCACACAGCTCATTTGCATAATATTTATACAGACAGAGCGAGAGGTTCAGATCAATTATTCAAAAAAATTAAACCATACGATTTTACAAGATGTTAGAACGGAGCATCCCCAAAAAAGTTTCTGTGTGAGAAGGAGTTAGTACAACTTGGTTTCTGTGTAGGGTACCAACATGGGTACCCTGTCTGGACAGTTCCAGGTTTCTGGTAATTTGTGTAATTTTGTGGTATTTTTTTAATAATGAAAAACAGTGAACCATGACTTATTTTTATGTATCTGGCAAGTTTTATACTTTTCCTGCTCAAGCACACTTGATTCCAGGACTAGGAATTCCTAGCCCTGGTGTATGTTGTGCATCTTGAAAAAATAACAAAACTAATGTGGATAAGATCTGTCCCATAATGTTTATTGTCAATTAGAAATAATTTATATATAAATTTGTTTGTATTATTTTATATATTATTTACCTGATGCACTAGATGAGGAACCTCGAAGCTGCTTTTATCCTCAAAGCTGCCCTTTCCCTTACTGACCTTCTTTGCAGCTTCTATGTTGTAGCACAACCTCTATGAATCACACTTTCACCTGCTTTGTCTTAATGAAAGGCTGTTTGTCGAGTCTCTATCTATCTCGCTGTTTCTTTCACTTTTGGTCTAGTGGTTGCGACTGAGCACTTGATGAAATGTAGTATAAATGCATTACTATGACATTATTATGAGGCTCTAAATAAAAACATATAAAGCACACCTTTGTTAATTGTCATTTTTTTTAAATAAAAAATATATTCGCTTATACCCTCCCAGGCTGGAACCAATACAAATGCAGATGGGGAATTGGCATTGGGCCAAAGGCCGAAGTGTCCCGTTCCCAATGTACCCACCACACTGGACAAGCAGACCAACTGGTCGAAAGCCCTGCCACTCCCTACGCCAGAGGAAAGAATGAAGAATGAGTCTCAAGTCATCTCCTCATGCATTATCCCTATCAATGTAACTGGTAAAAGGCCATCTATAGTTCATATGACAACTTGTGGGGATTTGTTTTATAAAATGTAGATAATCAGTGTGGGTGTGTGCTCATATATCAACACAGAGGACTAGTTTAGAGTTCTAGGAATAAGACCAAAATGATGAGGCTGTACCTCTTGGATTGCAGGTGTGGGATTTGACCGGGAGGCTAGTGCCCGCTGTTCACTGGTTCATTCACAGTCAGTGCTGCAGCGTCGAAGGAAATTGAGGAGGCGGAAAACCATCACTGGCATTCCCAGACGAGTACAACAGGACATGGGTATGACAAACTGTTGCTGTCTTTTATATTGTGGCTTACTTTACTAGAATGCACTGTGTGTTGACCTCATTTTTGACTGTTGTTCATAATTCTTACCAGACTCGGACGAATCTCCTGTGGCCAGAGAGAGGACTGTAGTGGTCCATGCCAACCCACACATGTCCTTGTGCCAAGAGGAGCTCTCACTCAGTGGCAGAACTCTAAACACCAAGGACTCTGGCTGCCAGACAGATGACTTCTTGATTGCTGCCCCTTCCAGGAGGCGTATCCGTGCCCAGAGGGGTCAAGGAATTCCAGCTTCTCTTTCCCATTCCACTGGAAACATCACTTCCTTACCAGATCGCTCTGATACTATGTACACTGTGGCATCTGGTACTCGTTTGCGTTCGAGAAGTTTACCGCGTGAAGGAGGCCGGCTTCGGGACGAAGATCATGATGACAGTGATGATGACGATGATGATGACGATGATGAGGAGCTTTCTCCATATGAGGCTGAGGACTTCCTGCCAGGTCCAGGACAGAGGATTCTAAAGGACGAGGAGGAGAGCACAGATGACCAAGCCATGCCAGAGCTCCAGTTAGGAAGTCTGAAGAGGATGCAGCACTCTGGTAGTCCTGAAAATTCCTGGATTGAGAGAGGCAGGTCCAGGCTCCCACGCAAAGCGGACATGGGTAGCTGTGAGATCTCCTCCAGTTCAGATACTTTCAGCAGTCCCATCCACTCTGTTTCCACCACAGGTGTGCTTGGAAGCCAGATTGACCACAAAGAGGACCATCAGTCTTCAAGTGGTAACTGGAGTGGAAGCAGCTCCACATGCCCTTCCCAGACCTCAGAGACAATACCACCAGCTGCCTCACCTCCCCTAACTGGCTCCTCACACTGTGATTCAGAACTGTCCCTCAACACGGGGTCTCATATCATTGACGATACTACTGGCTTCATCATTGACCCCTACCATATGGACCGGACACAAGGCCAGGGCCACAGGTCTAGTTCTTTTACTTCCTCAGCCACAGATCAGATGGATGACGCAGGTGTCAGTACTGCTAGTGATGGGGAATGGAACTGCAACCAGGACCAGCAGGATCATCCCTGCCCCCAGGACTTCAGCCCAAAGCACTCAAGGGAAGATGAGAGTGGCGTAAGCTGTCCCAGCTACTCCAGTGGGGAAACATACGAGAGCTTTAGTGGCCAACCACCAGCTGAGAAATTAAAGAGCTCTTCACATTTCACCATTGACACTGAGGGCTTCTACACCTCCATGCACTTTGATTGTGGTCTTAAAGGTAGCAGAAGCTATTACAACTATGCAGCCATCGACCCTGACTGTGGGCCAAGTGGGAACATTGCACCTGGAATGGGTGAATACCCACAACCGGACTATAGAGGAATGAGTACACTTGGAAGACAGTGTCTCTCCTTAAGAAAACCAAAGGCCAAGCCACCCCCACCAAAACGTAGCTCTTCTTTAAGGGAAACAAGCAGCAACGTGGACGTTCCAGAGCAGAACGAACCAAAGATTAGTAGTGAGCTGCCCCTGCCTTTGTCTTCCAGGGAGATGAGGCTGCAGCTGGACTTGGCCGGTTCAGCCAGGCAACTTGAAACTGCAGGTCTCTGTGCTGAGCCCATTGGTGCCTGGGGTGTAGAGAATGTCAGAGAAATGCTAGACTGTTCCTCACCGTTCAGTTCATCTGACACCCATTCCTTCAAGGATGAGGGTGCTGTGCAGTCAGACTATGCAGACCTCTGGCTCCTCAGTGACTTAAAATCCAATGATCCTTACAGGTCCCTGTCTAACTCCAGCACTGCTACGGGTACAACTGTCATTGAATGCGTTAAGTCACCAGAGAGCGTGGAAACTCCAGTCTGTCGTTCCAGGTCAAGACCCACTTCGCCAACACTTCCACCACCAGAAAGTGACTTCAAACTGGGTTCTCCTGAGAAGCTTGCTGGGTTGGCATCCCCTTCCAGTGGATATTCCAGTCAATCAGAGACACCTACATCTTCCTTCCCTTCTGCATTCTTCCCAGGACCACTGTCGCCAAACACTGGCAAGAGGAAACCCAAAGTACCAGAGAGAAAATCCTCACTTGCTTCTCTCCAGCAGCAGCCCCTTACCCTAAGAGACCAAGGCTCTTCCTCCAGGAGGGACACTGACTCCCAGGCCACACCTCCCAGCCACCTTGACCTAAGTGCTCTTCACAGCAAGCCCTTTGCCCACAGAAACCAGATGCACATCCTTCACCAGAACAAGCAGAAAGCAGCAGCAGCAGCTGCAGCGGCAGCAGAGGCCCGTGCTGCTGCGGCAGCAGAGGCTCGGGCTGCTGCAGCTGTTGCAGCAAGTACCGAGGCATCTAGTTCAACACACCTGGCTATCACTCCAACTGTTTTGAGGTCAGTCCAACTGAGATCCATTGGTAAACCAGCAGAGAGTAACCAAGGGCATGAGCAGGGTACTGAGCCATCAACTCGACCCAAGTGTCCCGCTGTAAGTATGCTGACCCCTCCCTCTGACAGCAGGCACAACAGAAAACCACCAGCTTACAAACCGCCTGCTGTGCAGCACGAGTCACAGTTCTCACTTCCAGAGGCCATCGTTACGTCAAACGAGGGGGTAAAAGTCAGGCAGGAGAGGTATGGCCCAGGAACCTATTGGGCAATGACAGCTTTCAGAACTCCAGTAGAACCAACCAGTGAACAAGATGAGCTGTCAAGTGAAATAGCCCAGGGCCCTGAGATCCACAGAGATCAGCAAGAACCAGAGAGCAACAGGTATCTAGATGACGAAGCAGAATTACCAGCAGAAAGTATGAAAACTGAACACAGTGAAGTATCCAGGCCAGATCCTTCAGCAGAACCCTCCTTGAGTTTGCACAGCACAATGTCCCCTCCTGCTTACAGTGAAATACACAGGAGTGACTTTGTGCTGTGCACCAGTCCTGACAAAGTGCCTGCTAGACATTCAGAAGCATCATCGCACACTTACACAATCAGCGATGCCAGAAGCAAAGAGGAAGAGTACGAGACATCAGGTGTCACTACCAGAAGTGCCTCACAAGATGGACGCGAGGACGGGTCAACCCCAGACACAGAGGATTACTTCAGCAAGGGTAAGAAAGGCTGAAACCTGGTCACCATGTAAATTACATGCAGTGTTTTTAGTGTTGATATTAACTTACTTTCTTCACAGACTCAACACCAAGTGACAATTCAACTTCTCCTCTGACTGATGACTCAAAGCCTGATGATGATAGTATATTTCCTTCTCCTAATAGACTTCGCACAACTGAAGACCTTTTTGCCATGATCCATAGGTGAGTTTTAAGTTTTAGAATACCCATCATGAGGCTTTGTGACATGTTATGACATGTTGTCCCATTTTGCTGAATCCTTTCAGATCGAAAAGGAAAGTCCTTGGGCGGAAAGACTCAGGGGAACTCGGTGGAAAAAGTCGTCTTGGTGTTGCCCCTGTGACTGCCCCCGTCACTCCCCCTGTTGCCTGCCCTGTCACTCCGGCTTCTTCTCCAGCTTCCTCTGCTGGTTCCCAGCGAGCCCCCGGACCCATTTACAGGAGTGCCAAAAAGTCCAGCACCTCCAACGAGGAGTTTAAGCTACTGCTGCTGAAGAAGGGCAGCCGCACTGACTCTAGCTATCGTATGTCTGCCACTGAAATCCTCAAAAGCCCCATTGCCCCCAAGTCCCCAGGGGAACTGTTACTGGAGGCTGCCAAGCAACTGGAGGAACCTCCTTCACCACTGCAGGAGTCTCCTTCAAGTGTAGAACCCCTGCCCAACCCTTTGCCCAAGGCCAACACTGAGGGTTTCTCCACAAAAACTCTTACCATGTCTGCTGCCTCCAGACAAGGTCGTTCCAGGATTCCACCTGCAGCCAACAGCAGCAGGTACAGCACCCGCAGTAGGCTGTACACTGCCCCCATGCAGGCCATTTCCGAAGGGGAGACTGAAAATTCGGATGGAAGTCCACATGATGACCGCTCCTCCTAGTGGTGCGTGTTCACTTTGAGTGTTTCCTCTTTTTCTTACCAGTGACCAGAACAACAGATCCCTCATAATTTAAAAAAATGTGAAAAAAACATATCTTGACTGAAATATGTGTGATATACAGACATTTCTATATTTTTCCTCTTAAGCATCCCATCATATCTTAAGACATTAGGAAAAAATCCCTAAAAGTCCCTCACCTTGAACTGTTTTGTAGTGCATAAATTAAGTGAACCTATGTTGTGGCCATTGATGAATGTTGAATTTCTATCACAAGCTACGGGAGAATCTGGCGGTTCTTTTATTGTGTGGATGTTTGACATCTTGACATCATTCCTGAAATTAAACTAAATAGCCAATCCATCTTTGTTCATTCACGAAATGTGATGGGTGTACATTCTAGCAACTTTTATCATATATTTTTATTTTCTAATTTCCATAACAACCTGATTGAATGAGTTTTACTGTATTATCTTGGATGCACGATGAAACGGAAATATCTTGTATAGTATTAGACACGAACCTGCTAAAGTCCCAATAAGGAATTAAAAAAATCAGCCATTTGAAACAAATAAAAAAGAGAGAGTATGTTCAATATTAGTGTAGCATTGTTTGAAGACTTCTTTCGTTGCAATACGATAAACTGACCTGTCAATAGTAATAATTCCTAATTGGGATTTTAGCTAGACGTACATAGGACAATCGCACTGTGGCCTTTCCTAACAGGAGGTCTGTGAAAGCAGATCAGTTCTCCGGGCTCATAGGCAGTTTTTTTAATGGTGGTCTGTAGAAGTATCAATGAATTAGTTTGCAAAACCTGCAAATCTTTTGCACTTGTTTGAAGACAGAAAAACTATCCTTTAACAGATCTGTACTGAATAAAATGCTGTAATGTATATTTATGACAGAAACGAGGCCACGTGTCATCCATTCAAAGTAAGAGTAGTACTCAGATGGTTTTACCCATGATATACCCTACTAAAAAACCTATACGGAAATTGTGCCATTCTGTTATATTGGAATCACTAATGTGTACTAAAGCACTATTAAAATATATATACAATTACAATTACTCTACACTTTATATATACTGGCTATACCTTTATCTATTTCTGCAAATCAGCTCTGCATATTGCCAAAAACCTTGTTCCTCCATTTTCCCATTGTTTAATAGACTGTGAATATGGAGCTGTTTATCAGATCAGAATAACTCAGACTAATTGTGTGACAGTGACAATATACAGAATTACAATTTTAATACTGTAAATTAAAGCATGGTGCAGGTAATGTCACACAGTTCCTGGCGTCTTGGGTTGTGGGATCAAAAATAATATATGACCAGTATACCCAATATGTATTAAGTGTAGCTTAGTATAATTTCAGTTTTATTTTAGTACTGCTTTAGTTGCAAAATGAAAAACAGTACAGAACAGCATGATTTATGTATACTTTATTGCTTTACAAGGGAGAAGAGTTTTCTTTTTTTTTTTTAAAGTTTGTCCATAATATCAATGGGGGGTGTAACATTCTATATTTCAATGCACTTAAATGGGGGTACTTCAAATATGTCCATTGTTTTCAGGTAAACCACATGTAACAACCTTAACATGCAAAGGCCAATGTGTGCAACCGAAATAGAAAAAAATGTAGAAAAACACACCAGTGAGTTCTTCGCCTGTATTCTATGAATACCCTTACAATAGTGCGTACTGTTCGGATTGAGGGGGGCGGGTTCACTTTTGCAGTGAATTTCTTTCTCCTCAAGAACAGAAGTCTTTCTCTGAGGTCAAAACTCTGAGAAATTAGCAAGATTTGTCGAGCTTACACTGTGCCGAAGAGAGGGAGGGGATAAGCTGTGAACCGAATCCGTTTTTTCATTTGCGATCATTCTGCTGCATTTTCCCCTTTTTTGTCGTCTGTACAGCATGCAATAAGACACTAGAATTCGAGACATATTTCACCTGAGAAAAACATGGTCAGGTCACTTGAATTTGTTGAGTGTTTGTTCAGTAGATGTAAAAATGTTAAGGTTTATTGGTGAGGGTTTTTTGTTTGTTTGTTTGTTTGTTTTGGGGGGGCTTTTTTGTATGCATAGACTGAGCTTTATCCCTTATGTGGAAGAACTGGACAATCTCTGTTGCTAAAGGAATCTAGGAATATGGTAAAGGAGAGCAGTATATGTTTGTTGGACAGGGTTCCACTAATGTCTTTAGGTGGTATCTATGTAGGAGGGTGGGGATATGGTGGTGTAGAAGAGAGAAGGTTCTTTTGCGTTTATGTAGCTGCATCTCTCGTTATTTGTGATGGTTGCTGATTTGCGATATGCTGGGGAAGCATTTTTTGCTCATTATTTGTATATATGTGGTTGTGCGACTAACAAATATATGATAAGTCAGCCTTTTTTTCTGGACTGTTGTTGAAATGCCATGTACTGTATGTCCTGACAGTACTCTGTAGAACTTTTTTAATATATAGACAGGTATCATTACTCTGCGGTCGAGTAACATTCATAGAATTCCTGAAACATCACAGTTCCTTACATTGTTTACACGGGAATATGAAACAGTAGGTAAAACAGCATTACATGTTCCATCTTTTTATTTCTCTTGTCTTGTCTTGAACTCGCAGCTTCTGTTTCGGATCAGAACACTGAAGAAATATAGACTGTACCTTTTATTTGTGTGTGATCACATGCTTTTCGGGTCATACTTATAGAACTATGAAATCTATGAAATTCTCTATTAGCAACATTTAATAGGAAAAAAAGAAAATATTTTTAATTACGGGATATTTTATCCAGAGAATTATTTTGTTAATAAATGTAGAAAAGAATGACGATAAAGCTTTATTTAACTAAAAATACTACTAATAATAATGAGCAAACATATTTCATATCAGGGGTGTATTAGCCAATGGAAAACAATGATGTTACATAGATACTGTACTTATGAATCTTTTTCATTAGCTGTAAACTTGCATTATTTACATATACGCTGTAAGATATACAACTCTAGTCAACTCTTTCTGGTGCTCTGAAGTAAATCCTATATACCCAGGCCATTCACTCATTGTTGCCATTTTATCACACGCCGTTTGTCTCTTTGTTTATTCTCACACTGAGCCTGACTTCAACACTAGTGACATCCTGAAACTTCAGATATTGTAGCAACAAACTTGTATGTCCATTTCTTTTCTCAAAATACCACTAAATACCTATAGATTATAGTTTAGGACTTTCATCCTGAACAGCCATGCAGTGGAATCTGTCTAGGCCTTACTTGGACGTTCTTTAGGGAGGTAAAGGCCGTGTTTGCTCATAGTTTTTCTCATTGAACTGTCAGCCTAGGACTGTTGTACTTTTCCAAATACATCATATCAAACATGCTCCATTCAGCACGTCGCATACACTGGTCAAGAGTTCCTGTTGTTTTCTTTCCCTCACTGTATCTGAAGTGTTGTAATTCATTTTGAAGACTGTTCTTGTGTGTTTTTTCTTTATAAACTGACTTACATGTATCACCGAATATCTCACACGAATGGGGAAGCACATTCTGCTTTTGCCAAAGGGTCTCTGATGTGTACAGGTGCGCAAGAAGCAAACGAACGAGAAACAGAATGAATAAGTGTGGGTTATGCTGTCATTCAGAATACAAGCTTCACTTCAAGAGTTGCATCTGGTTTGTATTTTTGTATAAACCTGTACATACGATCTTTTTAATGAACCAGACAGAAGAAAACAAAAACAAAGAAACAACAATGAAAAAAAAATTGCAAAGTCGTTTCTTTTTGTAAAATGTTTTCAAAGTTTACATTGATTCCAAGCCTTTGTATATTTTTGAGCTGTGCAACACTTTCGGTCCTTGTATTTATTTTTTATTAGTAAACATTGTGAAAATTCCATTGTAAATTTGAACCATTTCTTGCCAGCTCAACTGGCTTGCTTAGTAACTGTGCATAGAGAAGGCCAATAAATGTGACTGCATTGAAAAATAACTCCTCCGTGGTTGACTCACTTACTTACAGTTTTTGTGGCCAGTTTTGTTTCTGTGCCTCTTTTAAAACAAGATGTGAAAGTTAAAGATATTTAATCATTTCATAATTATGATAATAGTTTAATTTACTGACATGTTAGAATCTTATATTCCTCATCCATATACGAGTATTCAGCTAATAGAATCAATGTTCAGCTCAAATGTACAACTGAATTTCCACAGTTAACCAGCAGAGGGAAATGTTGTACAATGAAAAAAACTTCTTTTTATAAACTGTGTAACTGTTTTGTTCTAATTATCAAAATTATAAGAATCAAAAGGAAAAGAGATATGCTGCAAAAGAAAAACCTAAAAATATATATTAAATATATATTCTTAGAGAAACCTGGTTACTTTATTATTACTAATTTTCATTTGAATCTTCACAGTTTCTGTTTTCATTTATTGTTTTTGTGGATTTAGCTGATAAAGTCTGAGTTTTGGCACAATTTTCATGTCTGAGGTCTTGAATCTCAGCTGGTTGCCTGATTTTGAACTGACAGGTATCCTGAAACCTTTTTTGGATTTGAAAATTATCTTTTTCCTTTTGATTGTTAGAATATTGTTTGCATAGTTTAATATTTTGTGGTCCAAAATTAACCCCATACACAAACCTACTCATTTGTCTACATATTCAAATAGTTTTCAGTCCAATATGTCTATATTTATAATTTATTTCAGTACTATTTATTCAGCTCTTTATTTTCTGCACCCTCTTCCCACAAACTCCTATAATCCATATAGTACATACATACTGCACAATTTAATACACAATTACTGTTGATTTGCTTAATTTAACATACATTTGTTTTTTGTTTGTTTTTTCTGTGTTTTTTTTAATTGTTTATGCCATTTTTACCAATTTTCACCCCCTATTAATTTAGACATGCCAATTACCCAACCCCCTAATTTGTCTCCCACATCACGTGTCTGCTTTCAGCGCCAGGGGGGAGAAATCGTACAAATGTTTCCTCCGAGTCATGTGACAGGATGCCTACCACCTCTTTTCGAACTGCCTCCATTTGTATCATTGCCTGGCAGACATCGCACATGGAGGAGAACGCCGGATCCCCAGTTCTGACATAGTGGTCAGCAGATGCCTGTGCCAACCAGCAATGCACTTATGTGATGTGGGAAGAGCGCCATCTACCCACCCCCCGAGGGAGAGCAAGCCAATTTCTCTCCCTATGGACCCGGCTGCCGATGGTGAGCAGCATGGACCTGTATTAGAACCTGTGTAGCGCCTTAGCCCACTACGCCACTCAGGGCCCAAATTTTTTTAATTCATGAATTTGATTTTAATTTAAATTTAGTTTAATCCAGTTCCTCCAGGTTGTTCCTGCCTGCCAAAATACACATGGTGGATGAAGTGGCCATGCTAAATTGCCCTGAAGTGTGGGCGAATGGGTGTGTGACACATAACACACTACAAGGCTTACCCTTTGTAACCCTGGTCATCATTGTGTGATGAACTATCAGTGAGTAATTTGGCTTCATTCACTGAATGAAATCCCAGTTTAGATGCAAAAGGAGCTTCCAGTGCATGTTTACTGCTCTGTCCACATGTACATGCTCAACCTGCACACAGGCTCTGACTGATCAGTGGCTGATGACATCACTGACCCAGATATTGGGTTACAGATGAAAACTAGAATTTTCTTTACTCATAAAAAAAATCTGAAGAAAGGCCCTGAGAAGGTATTAATACCTACATAAATAATAAAATGACGTTAAGGTTGTTTTTTATATAATTTGCTCCACTGTCGAGTATTTTGAACAATGTCCTAATATAAATACCCTGTGAATCTAATCAGTCAAATAATTCATCATAATCATTCAGTGCTGGTCCCCCGACCTCCTGGCTTTTGGAGCCTGACCAGGTCATGGCAGTCTTTAAGGAGAACAGCAAAACAGTGAGCATTTAGAGACAAGTACAAGAGGTCAGATCACTATTATTGAGACAGATTGTTTGCCCCTTTATTTTCTCCTAATCGATCTAATTATTGCGGGTTCATAATAAGTGTCAGGCTCAGCTCTGCTCAGCTCAGCCATTTCAAGCGCAGAGTAATAAACCAGCCAATCATAGCAGAGAACTTCTTAGATTCTAGCCAATCATACGGCAGTGGGCGGGGCCTGTATGAGTACAGTGGAGAGACTGCGGCTCAGAGCTTTAATCAGAGGAGGACGTGAAAGAAGACAGGCGCGGTCATGTGATCAGTGTGTAACAGGTGAGTTAAGACGCGCTTTAGAAAGTTTATGGTGTTTATGTTTAAAAGAAGTCAACATTCTGCTGCTTTCAGGTTTGACCAGACTTTCAATATATATAACGAAGCTGAATCCACCTTTATTTAATAACCTGCAGGTTAAAGGAAATGTTCCTGATCACTGATGCAGGTTAAGACCCGTGTTTACAGATCTACACTGGTGACCACAAAGTGTCAAACTGGTTTCTCACAACCAGCTGCTGTTTATACTGATATTGAAAAAATGAGTTTTCCTTTTATAATAATAATAATAAATAGAAAGAATAACTACAATAAACTTAATAATTGTTATAATAACTACGATACAAATTACTACAATAATACTACTACTAGTAATAATAACTACAACAATGTTAGTAAGTAGTGTAATAAGTACAGTAAAAATACAATAATAATAACAGTAACTACAATAATAACTACAATAAAAAGATATTACTACTAACAATTAAAATACTAATAATGTCTATAATAATAACAATTTTAAAATAATAACGACAGTAATAATGATAATAATAATCTTTGGTTATTTTTTACATAAATAAGTATTTTCAACAATATTTACAGACACAAAATTGCATAAGGATTAAGCTCTGTTGTCATCATAGTGTCTCTTAGCTTGTGCAGCTCGTGGAGAGGTGTCTGTAAATATTATTAAAATTTCAAAACAGTTTTGTAAAAAGTTCACTCACCAGTTCACACAGTTCATATGTGGGAGGAGTTTGTGACATCGAGAAAAACAGTGCTTTTATCAAAATGTACTATTCAGACTACAGCAATTTAGCCCCACCCATTCACACTGTTATAAGGTGTGATTCAGTCTGGACTGCTGCATATTTCAGTCTTAACCAGCCTGCTTCATTCTGTGTGTGTGTGTGTGTATGTGTGTGTGTGTGTGTGTGTGTGTATGTGTGTGTGTGTGTGTGTGTGTTGGTTTTTATTACATCACAAATAGTGAGTTTAAAACACCTTGTTTTGTGTTTTCTATGCATTAACTGTATTGAGTCAAATTATATTAAATTTGATTTTTTTTTTTACCTTAACTGAGTTTTTCTAGAACGTCCAATGCCCATGAAGACTGGAATAGGGAGGCAGACTGGAGTTCAATGCAGCTGGGTAGGTGCATGCATCATACTTCATGCCAAAGACCCCCTCCCCCAAATAACCAATGTAAATGAGGGAGGAGATTGGGTGGTGTTGGGTGTGAATAGTGCAGTCATGCAATGGGAGTTGAAGGTTGAGTGGGGAGATCAGGACTTGGGCCATCTCCCAAAATGAAATTATATCATATATAACCTTAATTTTGAGTTGAGATTTATGCAGGCATTTATGTCTGCATTTGTAGCCCGAGGCTCCAGTTCTCTTCCACTCAAACATGTGATCCCAATGCACTGTGCAGATGGAGCCATTGTTCTGGTTCAGTCTGGATTGATTTTCCGTCGAGTTGCATCAGAGCCAAATGTGAGAGGACTATTTCTGGGGGTTAGCTACTCTGTTCAAGCTCAAATTACCTCATCTTTGATTAACACACTAATGTCACACATTGCTTATGCAGAACAGATGTGTGTAATGTTTTGCATATCTCTGAGTGAGGCTGTTTTCTCGCTGGGATTTAGGAGCAAGCAAGTTTCAAACTAACCGACACAGGACTTGTTCCCAAAATGCATCAGGCTTGTTTAGCTTTTCTGATGCAGAATTTTGTGGTGCGGAGAGGTTTTCATCTTTAACTTTATGCTTTTGAAGATCATTTCATCTTCAACTTGTTTAACTGTTGACAGTAACAATCATTTTGAGCAGAGGTGCCCAAACTTTTGCATGCCACTGTAATTATTAAACTAATGTATGATTTTTGTTGATATTATCTATTTTAGATATTTGTTTGAGTTTGGAAAGCTCATTGGGTTTGAACGTGATACGACTGTAATGATGTTTAAAACATTTTTGTTAAAATTAGCCCCTCTTAACCTCATTTGCGCTCTCATCATTGTAAGCTAAATTGTTTGCAAATGGTAGGTTCCCACTTTTATATTACTTACAAAAAACAACATTTAAAGGGTTGGTGCCCTACTCTCTCTTACAGACAAATAGAAACATGTTAATTGCTGTGTAATTAAAATGCTGTATTGCTCAAAGATCAAAGAGTTCAAAGATGTGGTGGCACCACCTATGTTTAACATTATGTTTATTAAACCCAATCTAATGATTTCTAAGTTATAACGACTGCCCATGAACCTATAAATCCACTGTAAAGAGTAATTTTTCACCCATAATCTGCACTAAATGGTGTTAGCCTATCTGGTGTTGGCCCAGTGGGTTTCCACATGGAGGCCATTAAGTCCCACATACATCATATTCAGCCCATTAAGGTTTGGCCCCAGAGGAGCGCTGTTAGGAAACTGAAGCACGGTGCTCAACAGCTCTGATTATAAGTACAGCTCTGTCTTCTGTGGCACAGAGCATTCAGAGTAAACTCGTGTGTTTTTTTAGGTGGTTATCAAACAAACGTTTCCACTAATTTGTGCTAATGAGGCCTGATGAGTTAAAACAGTGGAAATGTTGATGTTCAAACAACATGAAATACATTATTATCTGATAAATATGGCTGAATGATATGGAGTAATGGAGGACTGTAAACATTTGAAAAATCAGTCATAGATTAAAGCTGTCATTCTCAAAGGCTTTGTGGTTTATAATTTTCCAATAAGATATTTAAGACCATTTAATAAGTTATGGATTATTCTGTTTTTGTTGATGGCTTTTTAACTCTTTAGAACCCAAGATCCACACTTTGTGGGCAGTTACCTTCTGATTTCTAGGCTTCATAACTCAGATCATAGTAACTGCAAACTGCAATACTTTCTAACCATGCTGTGATGAATTATCAGTGAGTAATCCAGCTCAGAAAACAGCTGCAACTCCATGCTCCAACTGAACGAAATCCCAGTTTAAATACCAATGGAGCGTCCAGTGCATGTTTACTGCTCTATCCACGTGTACATGCTCAACCTGCATACAGACCCTGACTGATCAGCGTCCTGAGAAGTAAAAATACTAATACATACATAAATAATAAAAATAATAAAGGAGATTTAGGTTGCTTTGTATTTTATTTGGATCACTGTCATGTATTTTAAATAACATACTATTATAAATATCCATCTTTAGAAATAACTCAAAACACTTGGAATAAAAATCACATTATATGACGTATGATTGTCTCATAAATAATTTAAAATCTTTGGCAAATAAGTCAAATATACTAAACATTCCACAAACTCATAAATGATCAACATTCATTACAGCATTTCTCAGTCCATCCTTTTTGGCATTTTCCCACAGTTTCCATTTCAATCCCTCTAGGATCTAAAGATCCACTACAGTAAGATCTCCTGATTCGGCAGTTCCTGAGGTTTAAAGTATGGGAAGACAGTTCTCTTACTCCAGATTAGCCTAAATGACTGTTACACTGAACTTTACGAGACTGACAAAGCAGTAAAGATTTGGCTCGATATTTTGCGAGGCCTGTCTCCTCTCGTTGTGCAGATTTGCTCATTGCACTGTAATCCAAACCAGGGCTGGTTTCCGCTGGGGAAGGTTAGAGGCAGCAGTGATTTATGCGAGTGTTGAGCCAGTTTATTTGGACCCTAAATGTGGATGTGCCAACAGACACACATATATCCTCACACAGACTTTGCTAATCATGCATATATTAATGCCCTGCATGTGGCTCTGCTTCGCTTTATTAATCACTGCCTGCTGTTCAGTGGGAATCAGGAAAGCAGAGGACAGGATGATAGTGTGTTTAAAGAATTGTGGGATCTGTTGTGTGTAGGAAGCTCTGATGAACCTCTTTATTCCTCATGTTATCTGGTAGATACAGCCAAGGACTTCAGGAGCTGAACTGAAGACTTTGCTCTAATCAGCCATTCGTGATTTCATTTACAATGGAACGACCACATTTATGGGAAAATTTGTTATTCTAGGCCTTCTGAAACCACTGATTACAAATACCAGTGGTTGTCTAAACATGATTCAGTAAACTGAAATGGAAAACAGTTGCTCTGCGCCAGAGCTTTTATAGAGTCACTGTAAAACTGCAGCAAATAAGGGAAAACATTGACATCTGTTGAACAATTGAAATACAAAGGTTAAAGTGTAAATGTTCAGAACAGCTTCAAATGCTTTGCATCTGTGTTGCCTTTGTTTTGTTGAATATAGCAATAAAAAGTTTTCAAATCTCTGTAAATGGCTTATGGTTTGAAAGGCTACAGTAAACATAATTTTGTGCTTCTGTGACATATCTAATAGCTACTAACCACTTTTTACTTAATATATAAGTAAGAAATAAACGCCCCGCTGAGCCAAAGGGCGACAGTGGCAAGGAGATACTCAGAGCTGGAGGAAGAAACCTTGGGAGGAACCAGGCTCACTAGGGGAGGACCCATCCTCCTCTGGTCAAACTAATTATACATTGTTATTTAGGGGACACTGGACCTCCACACCTCTGCTCTATTACTCAGGTGTACTGAAGTAATGTTAGTTTGCTACTGGACATAATAGTAACAGTAGCAACTAACTAGAGTTGATGATGGCAGGTGGGCAATTAGCCCAGATCCAGTAGTCAGAATATGGGCAGCCAAGGTGAAGGACCTCAAGGGCAGAGGACCTCAAGGTTAGCATTTGATCAACTCAGGCTGTTGGGTCATCGTTATCTCAGAAAAGGTACAGAGATGTAATTACATTGGTGTTTAGATTTATGGAGAATAGAGAATATAAACATTATCAGAGTGTGGAGAGTGACTCCGGCAGATCTGACCATAACAGCCGAACTAAGGAGAGAACCAGAAGGTAACATAAGCATGGGAGCATCCTGAAACATTGGCATCCAACCACTCCACCGTCTCGACCTGAGTGATCACATGAAGGAGCACATGACGGCAGCACCAACATCCCAGTTTACACACACCCGCACATTATCTGGAAGGTTATTCCAGACCTGGGGGTCTTTGTAAGAAAAGGCTCTTCCCTCTGCTGAAGCCTTCTGAATTCTGGGAATGAGTAGGAAGCCAGCACCCTGTGATCTGAAGGATTGTGATGGCTCATAATGGGAGATTAGATCTTGCAGGTAGTCAGGAGCCATTCCTGTGTAGGGCTTTATATGCATGAACCCCAGTCAACAAGGCACTCAGTAGACTGGTAGTGGTTCCATACTGGATTTTCTCATGGCCCTTCATGCACCCCAACAATGCTAAATGCCTGCATAATTTGGAATGTACCAGAAATGGAACGTCCCATCCACCTGGCTCTCACCATCAATCCTCACTTGAACTCTGATAATTCACGCCGCCTTGCAATGAGCACACAGGCAAGTGTCCAACCTCACTAAGCACTGCCAAGTCATCTCCTGATGTAACACCACTTCATTGTCAACTTAGATCCTGATATTTCACTACTTTTGCATGTGAGTGTAACATACACAACAGCAGCATTGGCACTTACAGAAGCGTTCTTTATGGTGATATTCTGAAATTAGATTTAATTATTAGGTTTAATTGGAGACAGATTGTTTGGTGGAAGAGACTTTCCCTCAAAACAAACAGGCAAATGGCAAGTTCTTGGTGTGTTTGGAAAAACTAAAGCATTGAAATCTCTGCCTAATGGCGTAGTTCTTCCTCCAGAGAATAGTTTCAGCTTGTGTAAATCATTGGTGCAGTCAGTAAGTGACCTTGTAGTTTTTCCAAAAACTGAATTACTGTTTAAAAGTCCTTTTTATTTGTGAGATTTGTTTTGGAGTTCTTGGAAGGTCATTTAAGAACTTTTCAGGCCTGTAATGTAAAATTCATGCTGCTTGTTGTGTTGGAACATATGTGTTTTTATTTTCCCAGGGATTAAACAAATACTTGAATTTATAGCTGTTTATTTATGACATCATTTCGTTAGCTGGCACATGCATGTAAAACAACCAGTTGGTCAGGAAATTTAACATGAGTCTGTCCAAAAAGTGCCACTCGTAAAAAAACACAGCTCTTTCAGTTCCTTAAGACACATTTATTGTAAAGTGTTTACATAGCTGAGAGTGCCAACCCCAGCCCTTTCTGTACAACTAGACTGGAACAGAATATTCCACACATGAGCGAGACCATGGAAAACTAATTGGACTCAAGGCAAAAGCAATCATGTCAATAATTTATCATGCTTTCATCTCATTACAGCTCCAGTCATTGGCATAGTAAGCATCCTGCGATCCATCACATACAAACCCGACTGTTTGATTTAAGCTCTTCATTATTGCCCTTACATAAACTGTTTTTCTGGGTACTTGTGTACTTGTGTCTTTTCCAGAGGTTCACCACATGCCGCTCAGGCCTTTACTATGAAAAGCTTTCTCCCTAAACAGCTACATATGAGCCTATTACCCTGACCTTAACCTCTGGACGTTTCAACCGCTGGTGGGAGGGGGATTGTGCAAACTCCTCTAGGTTTCTGTTCTGTTGTTGTTGTGATACAGACTTCCAAAATGGATTTAACAAACAAAAGTTTGTTTGAAATTTTTGCAGTTATTAAAAATAAAACAAAAATATAACTTACGTAATGCACAGCCTTTGACATGACATTCAAGTTTGAGCTTAGGTGCATCTTGTTTCCACTGATCATCCTTCAGATGTTTCTACAGATTGATTGGACACCTGTGCAAAATTCAGTTGTTTGGACATGATTTGGAAAGGCACACACCTGTTTATATAAGGTCCCAGTGTACACAGTTTATGTCTTAACCCAGCCATGAAGTCTAAGGAATTGTCTGTAGACCTCTGAGACAGGATTGTATCAAGACACAGATCTGAAGAAGGATACAGAAAAAATTCTGATGGATTGATTGTCCCAATGAGCAGAGTGGCCTCCGTCATCTGTAAATGGAAGAAGTTTAGATCCATCAGGACTCTTCCTAGTGCTGGCCATCCAGTCAAACTGAGTGATTGTGGTAGGAGGGCCTTATCCAGGGTGGTGACCAAGAACCCAATGGTCCATCTGGCATAGCTCCAGTGTTGCTCTGTAGAGAGAGAAGAACCTTCCTGAAGGTCAACACATTCTGCGGCATTCCACCAATCAGACATGAATGATAGTGGCCAGACGGAAGCCACGTCAGTAAAAGGCACGTGACAGGCTGTATAAAGGGCCAAGAGAAACAAAATGATCTGGTCTGAATGATCTTTGATCTCTGGTCTCAATGCCAAATGTCATGTCTGGAGGAAACCAGGCTCTGCTCAACTTAGCTAATACTGTTCCTATAAGGAAGCATGGTGGTTGCAGCATCATACTGTGGGAATGTTTTTCAGCAATTACCCTAATCTGTAAGTGATCCCCCAATCACATGTGATGCTCCCGACGCTAAGGGGGAAGGACAAGCACATGCTTCCTCCAAGACGTGACGTATGCCTACCGCCTCTTTTCAAACTGCCGCCACTTGCATCTTCATCAGACAGCCAACACACTTGGAGGAGAGCTCCAGATCCCTGGTTCTGATGCAATGGCCAACACACATCTGCATATGTGATGTGGGGAGAGAGAACCATCTACCCATCCCGTGAGGCAGACAGCGGGGGATGGCAATGGCAAGCAGCATGATCCGGTACAGAGACCAGATAACAAACAAGTGGCTTCTGGACAGCTCTTTGAATCTCCTTGAGTGGACCAGCCAGAGCCCAGACTTGAACCCAATTAAACATCTCTGGAGATATCTGCACAGACACTCCCCAACCAATCTGATGAAGCTTGAGAGGGTCCACAAAGAAGAATGAGAGAAACCTCCCAAAAACAGGTGCCACGCTTGTAGCATCACAGTCACAAAGACTTGAGGCTGTAATTGCTGCCAAAGATGCTTCAGCGAAATGTTGAACAAAGGCTGTGAAAACTTACTTTTGAATAAATTTGCAAATATTTCAAACAAACTTTTTTCAACTTGTCATCATGATGTATTTTGAATTGTGAAAAAAAAAATAACGTTGATTAAAAAGTGAAGCGCTGTGAATACTTTCCAGATGCACTGTATCTACTAGTACTTAATTCACATCAGGTAAACTATTAAGTATTTTAATACCTTTCTCAGTCTGAGGTTATGGGTGTGTGGAGCAGAATATATATCTCAGCAGACTTTAATATTGTCATAAATCATAATAATAGTGAATGGCTGAGGGAAAGCTAAAGCATTCAGTCTTTCATTCTTTCATTGTTGATGCACTATGTCAGTTGTTTAAGTGTCTCCTCAGGGAAAATACTTTCATTAAATCCGTGCAGGGGACATTTTAATAAAGATGGTATTGAAAAGGCTTGTTTTGTTTTACTCTAACGCAGTATCCTATTTATTTCCGAGGTTAAGCTGTGGTCAGGAGCACCATTTTTTACATGGCTTATTTACACTGTTCCTTTACGTAGTGGTATAAATGTCTGATTTCAGAATAAGACTGTGGTAATTACTGTATACTTAAATATATTATATGTGTTTGACTGATGACCCATTCTGCTTGTTTTCTAGGAAAGCAAATGCTTGGTTAATAAGTAGTTCAGCATGGAGGACCTTCACAGCGAAACCCATCAAGACATGGGAACCAAAACGAAATTACCTGAAGTAGAACAGGAGTCAGATAGCGGGATTCACTTTGCTCAGTCCTGGAGCAGCAATTTAAATGAATCTGTGAGACAACCTCTTACTGAAGCCCAAGACTCTGTCCTGTACACTCCATTCTCAGAACCTTCACTGGGTCTATTTCTGAAAACTGCAACTTCTTTACTACAGCCTGTGTGCACTGGGGCCTGTCCAGTAGTGCTCCCAGTTCATCTGCAGGTACCAAGTGGAACTGACACTCAAATAATAGCCTCTGCAGTCATTACGCCTGGTTCAGGCTCACTTTGTTCACCACTGATCTTAGATCAGCCAGGTTTACATTACTTAAGTTCCCAATTTCTACTCCAGTCCCCAAGTCTCATCCCAGAACAGGAGCACCTCTCAGGAGGTGAACAGAGGTGCGGACCATCTCAGAATCCATCGATGCCTATGAGCCAAACTCAGCATGGTGAGGGAAAATCAGATATATTTTCACAACCTTCAGATCCTGCTTTACATTGCTCTAAATTCCCAACAGCTTTGCAAGAACCATTGCCTATTAGAAACTGTGGTTCTTCAGCTTGTCAAGGGACCCAGTCGGTCCCATTAAATTCTTTATTACCCCAAGACTCAACGTTGTCATACCTCTATGCTGGTTCACCATTGGTCTCCCTTGTTCCTCCTGCCACCTTGCTAGTGCCTTATCCACTCATCATTCCTTTGCCAGTGCCCCTACCCATACCAGTCCCAATTCCGGTTTTATCCCCAGAATCCAAAGTTCTTCCCAGTCCCTCTGGTGCTTGCACAAAAAAGCACTTTAACAAAAGCACTCAAACTTTGTTAAATGGTTTCAACATACCCATGATTACCCAAAACAGAAATTCCAACTGTCATTTCCCACAGTTACCAACAGTGGCCCCCTCTTCCATTTCTCAGCAAGAAGTGCTTGACCTTAGGATTAAAGTCCCTCCAATTCTGGCAAAGCAGGAAGTCCAGTTTTCTCTTCTGCAGGACTCTGCTTTGGACCTGTCAGTAACTAAACAACAGTGTTTGAAGTCCTGCAGTGTAAGTAAGATCAAATATTGTGGGAAAAATGCAGATCTGTCAGAGCATATTATTCAGACAGTAAAACATTCCCAAAAACATCATCCCGATCACTTGAACAGTCACTCCAACATAGATTTTGGAGTTCAGTACAAATGGACAATGGACGATTGCTTTGCTAAGAGCACAGAAGAGTCTCCAGGCAGAGTCACGAACCCATTGCATGCTCCTGCACTCATCTGCAAAAAATTAGTGAGACATCAACAGGAACACATTTTAAAGAACAGAGCAGTCAAACTAAAGAGAATGACTTCTCAGAATATGAATATTTACCCAATCAAAAAACAGCCGGTGGCAAGATTTATTCCAAATTGTCATATCTCCGGTCCATCTTTCTGATTGTGAGGATTGAAAGTTAAAGGGAAAGATGTGACATACTTTGATGTCAGTTGGGTGTGTTTGAAGGATCTGTCAAACCAACAAATGGACTTTATATAGCCAATGCCACATTGGTGACTTAGCACTTGTGGTACTATGTTGTGGGGAAAAACAATAAGTATAAAAATGGACAGCAGTAATGCATGTGTGGAAAGTGGTTCATTTTTTGTTGCAAGTATATTATTCTTTACTTTGTCAACTGAACCCTTAAATCCTTTATAGAAATTAAATGATCAAATACATTTCTTTTCCTGTAAATTTACCTAATGTATCTACAGTCAGCCACTCTAGACTCATTTTGTGGGATGTTTTCTTAGTTTGACATACTTTTATTCATCAAAAGATAAAGTATTTATAGGAGAGTCACACATGTCAGATATTGTTCTTTTCAGATCCTATGCTACTCAAATTTGTTGTCATCTAAGATGTAAAAAAATTGTTCAAAATACTTGATGATCCAAATAAAATATAATCAACCTGAATGTCTTTTATTATTTTTGTTATTTGTGTATGTATCATGACTTTTATTCTGACATTTGAACACTGAGTGAGAAAAGAAAAATTGCAAACAGCCCATCCCTTCTCATTTTCCTCTATAACCCAAAATCTGCATAAATGACATGATCAGCCCCACCCCCCTCATGTACACCTGGACAGAGCAGGAAAGATGTACTGGAAGGCACTTTGGCATTTAAACTGATTTACTTCTGTCAGCTGTTTTCTGAGCTGATAATACATCAAACCGTGCTTTGATAAGGTAGGTCTTGTAGTTTGTTATATGTTTATCATATAACAGTCTGATCCTGAGATATGAAGCCTAGAAAATGGCATGTACATGCCTGCAAAGTGTGGATCTCAGGCTTTAAGAGTTACACACAAGAGTTAAGCATGACAATTTACAAACAATATTTTTTAAAGTTTTATTAAAAATAGGTGTATTGGCAATGGCAATTGCTTCAAATGAGGTCAAATGTAACATTGTTTTCAAGTACATATTAGAGCTTTTCAGGAGGCAGTTTTGTTCTATTGAAACGAGTTATCGTGAGATGACCATTGTAATGCTACTGTTGAAATTTACTCCATAATAAATCAAAGCTACTTCAACCTGAGTCACAGTAACATAAGGATGTCTTAAGACCTAGGCATATAAAATGAATAACAGACAAATATAAAATATAAATAAGAAAAAGAACTCAAGTTTTGTGTACTATCAACAAAAATAAGACAGTATACTCATAAAAGTGAATGAATTCTATGCATTAAATAAATTATTTCAACACTGAAATAGGGAATATTATCATGGCTCAACAGCATAAGCATATGAAGGATTAGGAAACACATTTTCAGAGCATATAAACCTTTGTCATATCCAGCTTTTTTGGCAAATGTATTCACAAATACAAATAGATATGAAAACTACAGATAAATTGCCAATCACAAATTGCTGGACAGTTCTTATGGCAAACAATCAAACCACAGCCACTGAAATTCACAATAGCTGTGTGCAAAAATGTGCCCTATTCAGGTATTTCAGGTCGAACAAGGATTGTGTTCTGATTTCCTGGGCAGCTCTGCAGCGGCGCAGCCTGCTAAGCCATTATTAGCATAATGAACTCAAGGTGGAGTAAGACTGTCATTATTCTACAAACTTGCTGGCTTACTAGCTGTGCTCTCGAATCTATGAACCAAACAGCATGATGGATAATGAATATTTCATGTCAAACAGCGTACATTATTTGTGCAGTATGCATTAGGGTGCATTGTGGGATTGTTAGTGTACTGAAAACTTGTGAAAGCAGCACACTATATAGTGAATAGGGCACAGTTTCGTATACAGCTAATGCATGTACTTTCCAGCTCAGTGATCCTAGGTCAGCATCAAGAATGTTTTATTTTTAATAGGAAGAATCCTGTATAGTACATACAGTATTAAGTGAGTATGAAGTGATGACAAGAATATGAAGTGATGTGCCTGTGCTGTCAAAATGTTGGTCTCAGACCTTCATAATTTTGACCTGTGTGATATGAGTTGTGAAAAAAATTTATAAAAATAAAATTAATTGTAGGGCTGGGCAATATCGACAAAAAAAAAATCAATATATTTAAGACAAATGGCAATATATATATATATATATATATATATATATATATATATATATATATATATATATATATATATATATATATGTGTGTGTGTGTGTGTGTGTGTGTGTGTGTGTGTGTGTGTGTGTGTGTGTGTGTGTGTGTGTGTGTATGTATGTATGTATGTATGTATGTAAAGGAGAGCAGAGTTGAGGAGGAGCTGAAAGCAGGGGGTGAGGGAGCAGAAAAAAAGATTTCCACAAGATTGAAACAACAGTATTTAAAAACTTTAAGACTCAATATAAACGATACTGCCTCAGCATATAGCGGTCTGTTTATGTCCCGATAATGTAATAAATATCAATTACATATAAAGATATCGATACATCACCCAGCCCTAGTGAATCGTATAACATGGTATACAGAGAAATGTATTGTGTCAACATACAAGGTCATTTTATGATGAAAGTATCTGATGATGAAGGTGTTAATAAATGAAAAGAAAAATACCAATGTACATCCTGAGTAAAGTACAGCTTTTGAAATAAATAATAATATAGTTCTTTTCAGTATGCTGTAGCTGCTGAGTCAAGACTGAGGATCTGACATCTGCTGTTTGTGGTCAGTAATATGCAACATGAAAGAAGTGGACAGCTGCCTTTAATAAAATTGTGTTTGCACATTTTTTGCTTCATGGTGTGCACAAAAATTCAACTGACCAGATTACCAACAGTTGTATAGCTGTAACCTGGTCGCAAAGTATTCAGCACATTATTTTCCACACTTTCTAGCAGTTGGTTTGTATGTTTTCACATGATGCCAGCATTATCCAGAACTAAAGGGTCCACCGGACCCTACTGAACAGCACACAGTTAATTATTAAGTAACAACAGTCTTTCCCAATATGCAGGTGGTAAAAACAACAGTGTCACTAATACTGAAGTGACACTGGCATGGTGTGCACTGGTAAGAGTGGATCAGGCACAGCAGTGCTGATGGAGTGTTTAAACCCCTACTGGACTGAGAATGGCAGTGTCCTTAGAGCACTAATGAAAGATTAGAGGTCTGATGTGCAGAGTTTGTGTTGAAACACATGAGCGTCTGTCCCTGACTTTACATCTACAAGGTGGATCGACTAGATAGGAGTGTCTAATAGATTGAACAGTGAATGGACACATTGTTTAAACACTCCAGCAGCACTGCTGTGTCTGATCCACTAGTACCAGCACAACACACACTAATTAATGCAGGTGGTAAAAGAATACTAAGCTCAATAATACCAGTCTGTGTGCATAGGCAGTATAAGATCACCCTTTGGGATTCAGCTTAGTCCACTGTTGTCTATGAACTGCTGCCTGTCTGTCCTTGTGAATGGATGTGTTGAGGTTGTTAGTGGCAGTTTCTAACCTGTGTCAGAGTCTGGGATGATCTGTGTGCTGAGAAGACCTTTCTGCCACCCTGATCTCTGAAGGTCTCAACACTCAGTTTCAAACTAAACTACCACAAGCTCAAATCTGGTTGTTTAGAAAGATTGCAGCTCCTGATTGTTGGCGTTTCTTTTATATCCTCCACACATCAGCTAGCCATGGTTACGAGGCTTGTTGTGGTATGGCTGTTGTCTTGGCCAGCATGTGTATGTCCAATCCAGTCCCAGCTATATCTGCTTGTCTCTACTGTGTCCTTCACCAAAGCTGATTTCCACAGCACTTGATGCACTCTGCCGCTCCCTGATAGAGTCTGTACACATGCTGAGCTCAGGAGCAGCCTGCTACTGTTTGCCCAGTTTGAGTTTCTCAATGTGATGGCAGAGTTTGAGTGCAGGGCCCAACTTCAGCCCCATGTACTTCATTATCATGTCACTCCTCAACAGCATCAAGGCTTTGCCATCAATTTCCTGGAACAATGAAACAGCAAAAAAATCTATCAGGGATTACAGAAAAATATGTATTACAGTATTATATATTATAGAATAATACAGTTCACAGATTATTAGGTTTTCTTAACCTTTGTCTACACGCATTAGCCCATAGCTGCACTTTGTAGATATACAGTTAATGACTGTAGACTTTTGTACCCTGTGCATCAAAATGGAAAAGGACACCACTGGACCACTGCTGACCACGTATTCCTATTGCACACTGATATCCTGTTTGTACATGTTTTTTGTGCCTGTATCTGTTTGAACAATATCTGGGCATACCACATTATATATTTATATTTGGTTGCAAATTATATTATCAGCTATTTTATATTATTGGGTTATTTTAATATTTTAACATTGCAATATCTTTAGTTAAAGTGCACTTAATTTGAACCCTATTTCAATGGGATTTGTTTTACCTGGGGAGATGAAATGTAATTTTATTACAGGACATCTGTGAAGTACAGATTACAGTCTGTAATTAAAGAATTACAAGATGCTCCTGTATGGTAAGAGGAGCTGATAGACATTGAGTGTAGAAACAAGGAGGTGGTCATAATGTTATGGTTGATCGTGTATAATTAAACAGGAAAATTGCAATTCCAGCAAGAGTTTGTTCAGCAAACTGTGATCAACATCAGGCAATATTATTAGCCTGCCAGTATTAATCAGTGTTAATGTTAATGTCATTGTTAATGTGCATTAAGCTGTAGTGCATGAAGCTGTAAGTCTTTTTCTTACAGCTTCATACCATATACTGTCTTACATTCTTTTTTGGAATTAAATTGTACACAGATGATAACCTGCAGAACTGATTTGATATTATGATATGGCCATTTTTCATATCTTATATAAAGTATCTTGATGTAACAATATACTGCCCAGCCCTATAAGATATTATGATTCAAACAATCACTGAATGAAAGAGATGAACAGGTGCTACACCAAGCTACCCCTTATGTGGTTGGTCTATGGCAGTTCTTGTAGGAGAAGTGAACTGGTTTGATGGTTCTGTTATTTAGAGACAACACAAAAAGGTACACACATGTTTCCTGAAGAGCTCAGCATGAGGAGCTAGAGCCTGGGGGTCAGCGTCACGCACAAATTGCATCACTTCCTCTATGCTCCATGACGATGGGCTTTTACTGTTCGCCTCTTGTTCAGTCGTCTGGTGATCGGGACCGGTGGTAGAACTTGCGGCTGCAGACCAGACAAATTAATATGTGCACAGACAAGGTCAGTGAGTCAACATTTACAGCACAAGACATTAATGATAGGGAATAAATGATGTTTGTATGAGGTCAAAAAAACCTAACTGAAATAACATATCAAAGTTAGTCACACTAAGCAATAGCAATGACATTTTCTCCACTGCTGAGAACTGATCTTAAATAGGGAGAAGACCTCTGTAATGGGTGAGCTAAAAATCTCATATCTCAATATGTTTTAGAGTAGATATACCATATGACATGAAATCCCAAACAAAGTATAATGTTCAGTACCAATATGTATCTGTATTAGCGTGCAACAGCATGCTGTATATATAACTAGCAACCTTTAATGCTGCCACAACAATCTGAATGCTATACTTAGTAGAATGTTGTCCCTCCAGAAATTAAACCATTTCCACACAAAACACCCACTCACACTCTTTTTTGGAATTCTATCCTACACAGATGGTAACCTACATAACAAATGCAATTTTACAATAAGGCCATTTTTGCATCTTGTATGAAACATATCTCAATATATCAATATTTATGATACACTGCCCATCCCTGCTTCCTGGTAAGGCTTAAGCTCTATTTCTGAGAAAAGACCAAAACACTGTTCTTCATATCGCTATTGTCCAATTACTGAAAATAAATATATAAATAAATATAGAATACCCAAATTATCATCTTGTCCAAATTAAGCTTAAACAAGTATATTCATCAATCAGTAATTTTACACTTCCAAATATTAAGTCGAGGCAAATAAGATAAATAAGGCTTATGCAGGTGACTAGTGATGCACACTGATACTGGAATATCATCAGCAACTTGGAAAAAACAACAACATCAATTTATATATCAATGCAGTTAATATTTCAAAATGCAAAACCCTGCAAAAACTCAGCAAAAATTTTGATTACATTTTTTTTCTCCATGTAAGCCATTCCCTCAGAAAGTATTTTTGGTTCTGTAAACCTCAACTTGACATTGTCATTTCTATATTACATTTTGCTATATTGTTACTCCTGTTTGAGGAGTATTTATAAAGGTTTGAAATTTGCATCACTTGAGCAATTACTTACTATGACTTTAGCAAGCCATTTAAATGTTCCTTTTGAAGATCAGTTCTACTACACACTTAAATATGTACAATAACAGGTATTCTGACCAGTAGTGCCCTTTGTATGTCACTATGTAGGGCAGCAGGATTTTATTTGTAACCGAATACAGAATCTAATATATGACCAGCATTGGCAGACAGCCACATGAAAAAACATATGCAGCAGATTGAACAGGTAAGAGCATCATTCTGTGCCAGATTAATATACATATTCCTCTGAGAGTATAAGAGCTCATGTATAAAACAGACACAGAATTAGGATGTTGCTTCAAGAATGCAAAATTTAAAGACGATAAAGTAAAACTCTCTTACATAGCGTACCTTCCACTCGTCTGTTTGTGCGTGTGGCAGCCAGCTCAGCTGGGTTGGATGTGATGCGGCGAACAGGGGGAGTCTGGGAGTTGTAGTGTGGGCTGTTCCCAGATGGACTGTGGTACTCAGATGAGCTTCGCATTGCAGGACGAGACGGTGCAGAGCTGGTGTCCATGGGCTCTTCAGTGAAGTGCTGGTCAGTAGTAACACTGTTTTCAGTGTGGGGAAGGGTTTCTGTTCAGAGGAGGCAGGGATAAGTGTATAAGTAGTAAACTTAATGTAGAGTACACACAAAGGAACAGTGTGGTGAAATTCGCTATACAGTGGTAGGCAGAAATCATTTTATTCTGTACTTTTGTCTAATTCTGCAGATACAGTGTAATACAGCGTGTGAGGACACCCATCGTCAGCCTGTACAGTTCCTCAATATTGGTCACTTGTGCTTAACGGCCAGCTACCCTCAATCCCTACAGATACGTTCAATCACCAAAAAATTAGAAAGCTATTGATAAGAGACAATCACACATACCAGATTGTTATTTTGACATCCTAGGCTACTCAAATTTGTCTTTCAATTAAGAGAAATTAAATGTTTGTATGATCACAAATTAAACTCTTTACATCTCAGAAATCCTGTTAGAAATTGATCCAGAGCTAAAAAGTCAACAGTTTTGATAAATGATTTGTAATATTTGTAAGATTTGTAAGATTGACAAGGATTTTTGAAAAAAAAAAATAGGTTCTTCAAAACACTTGAGTGTTCCAAATAAAAAACAACCTGAATGTCCTTTATTATTTATGTTATTTATATAGGTATCAATATTATCCCTTCTCATGATTTTTATTCTGAAATTTTAACAGTGACAAACAAACTGGGATTTAATTCATAGAGTAGGCTTGTACATGCGATCATACTCTGATCCTGAGGTATAAAGCCTAGAAAAACAGCATTTAACTGCCCACAAATTCTAAGAGGGAGTATTGGGATGTCTGAACCGGTTTATATGTGTGCATATAATCTTTAAAGGGATTAAAATGTTTCATGCCCCTATATTTATTTTCTGAAAAGGCACAGAGTCACGATGCTATAAAAACTAAAGCACAATACATCACTCGTCTTAGAACAGATTAAAAAATGTACTCACGCTAATGTACTCTGGAGCCTCACACATACTGACACAACACACACACACACACACACTGCACTCAAGTCATAAAACTGTAGGTTGCCAATAGTCTTACAATGTCTGAATCACTTAATTAGTTAACAATGTGTGCACATTAATTAGGCGGGGGGCTGGATGTAGGAGAGTTTTAATCATTGGGAATGGATGAGTGGTTAATGAGGGAGTGAATGGAGGCGGTGATCTCCTGCCACAGGGCTTTCAGCTGCAGCAGCAGGAAGCACTCCATTCCGCCAATTAACTCAAGTGCTTCTGCTCACAAGAACCCCACCAAGATGGTTCTGAAAAGGCATCAGGGTGTTTCCCCGGGAACAGAGCATTCACTCGCACCCCTGTTAACCTATTATGTTAATCCACATCCTTGCAAAATTTAGCAAGGGTCAGTTTAGCTAAATAAAAGGATGGAGCCAACCAACCACTGCTAATGTAGCCAACAGTGATCCAACGTCAGCAGAACATGAAGCTTGTCAGCTTTCGTTCTGTTTGCAGTTGCACTGCTTACTGCACCTCACCTTTAGGCAGAGAACTCTGTTACCTCTGCCATGGCTAAACATTTTATCCTGAGCAGTAATGGGATCAGTTGCACTTATTATTAGGGTTGCACTGGAACACAGCAGTCCACACTACTGTTCAACCACTGGAATCACATCATGTTAATCTTATTAACTTAAAAATAACTTGTAAAGATGCCCTAGAATGGAAAACTGTATTTACCTTGCAATAGCTGAATAATGAGTTTGGTACACAGGGACACTGGGTACCTCGAATACTAATAACTTATTTTAAAAAAAAACCCCATAAAAACAGCTGTAAAACAGGCAGATTTCAAGCCCCCAATGTTATGTAACCATATTGACATACTGACATTTGTGCCCCAAAAATATACATACGTACAGACCACTGGCATAAGCCTTTTAAGCAGAGCTGCCATTAACAACTACTTTTCTATCGATTAATCTATCAATTATTTCATCAACTAGTCGACTAAATGACTACTTTTTTCTTTCCTCTAAATATCAAATTAAACATTTCTGCTGACTTCAAAGTCCTTTAATTTTTTTCAACACAAACTGTTAACAAACCCGCAGAATCAGTGAACCAGTTGGTTTCCATGCAGATTGCTGCATCCCACTGGTGCTCCTGTGGTCTGCAATCAAAACTAACAAGTCAAACCACCTTTATGTTTCATGCTAATTTCAAGTAACCCCATATTCTACACGCCTTGGATGTTTGGAAACTTTTAGAAAGCTGTTTCTCAACCAAGTCGGACTGGGCTGCTGCCATCATGACTAAACTTCAGCACTAAATGGAGCCAACAGATGACTGAAGCTGGAAATGACTGACCTCATGGACACAGGAATTACGCACAAGTTTTAAGAGAAAACATTTATTATGTGAATTGAATCAAAAATGTAAATTCATAAAAAAAATACAAAGATGATGTCAACATATTTTAACCGTTAATGTCATCAATTTCAGCAGCTAACCGTGGCAGCCCTTCTTTCGAGGCTAAACCTCAGGGCTTAAAAAGTAATGCTAGACAACTGCATAAGGCACCAAAGAAGGCGAACCAGAGGAAGTGCCATTAATGGAAATTTATCCTACTAACAGTACTTGGACAACAAGGTGGCTTGGTGATTAGCAAGTTCGAGACCCTACCTGGGTGGAGATCCTCCCTGTGTGTGTGTGAATGTATTTCTGTGTGCCCAGATATGGATTTATCCTGGGTGAACCTCCTAGATTAAGTCCTCCAGTGGATGGTCATTCCTAGTGGAGAGTATGCTGTGTGCTTTTGCGTGTGTTGGTGCTGAGAGTGCTTCATTGGGTACTTAGAAAAGTGCCATATTCATACTATAGACAGACATAAGGTGCTATATCAATATACCTTCTGTTGAGTGTGTGTCGGTTCTCTGTGGGTTGGGGGACATCGGGGTACTGTATGTGGAAGCATCTCTGGTGAAGCGCCGGCTGGTCCGTGCTATAGATAAGGCCTCTGATGATTCTTCTTTCACTAAAGACAAGTATGTGTGAATCACTGTAGATCCTGATATTCAGTGAGTATTGCTATAAGTAGGCATTTGTTTCAACTACTAGGTTTTTAATAATGAGAAAATATATTTTGGCTTGGAGCCAGATCTAGAATATTCCTAATGAATTCTAAGTATTGAATATGCAAAATTAAATATACATGTAGTAAATGTATTAATATCATTTAGTAAATTGAAGCAGAGACAAACATAACACATTAATATGTGCATAAGATACACAATCATCTTTCAAGCAAAAAGAAACAGAAAGGCTACACAGTTTGTTAACTGTTATCAACACAATATACAAATGAGCCATCCATCCAATCACAGATGGGTAAGGCTTTTAATACAAAGTAGACCATTTGAACTGTGAAACACTGGGGTGGCAGTATCATGTTATGAGTATTTTACTGGGAAACAACTGAGAGTGGTGAACTTCAGAAGAAATATGCCATTGTGAAGAGGGATTATTAAGAAATATTGCAAATAGTTCTTTCAGAAGGACAGTGGGCATCATCTATCAATATCTTTAAAAAAATCTACACCAGATTTGCAATGTGTTTTAAACCACATCATTGTTCACAATATGCAAACGAACCATCCATCCAACAGATGTATTACTGTGCCTTGAGCACTCCGACCAATCACAGAAGCTCTTTGGGTATTTGAATAAGATCTTAATATGATACATTTGCAAATACTTTAACCTACATCAAGTTAATCACTATTGTTTTTTGTCAATATACTGAAGGATCTGGGAATGAAAGAATAATGTTGCAATAATATTTTTTCTAGATTCATTTCTGGTTAAATCTGAATTATATAAACACACCTTTTTAAAGTCTATTGAAATTTTGTTAGTAATGCATTGCAATGGAAAGACTAATTCCACAGAAAGGGATGAGTCCCAGCTCCCTGGGTAAGTATATCACTGGTAACATGTTATGGACAGCTTTTAGCACCATCTTTCTTCAGTCTGGCACATCACAGGCTTTTGAGATGCATTTAAGTCAGAAATTCATGTTACACTGATGACAAAAAAGAAAAAACAAGGTTAATGTACTCATGAAAGTACCTGACTTGCCCCTGTCGTAAGCGCTGTGTTTGTTAGCGGTGAGTGGACTGAAAGGTTGGCTGCTGAAAAGGTTTTCACACTGCAGATGGTGACACAGAGTCTCCAGGAACCGCAGTACAAATGAAGCACTGGAGGCACGAGGCAACTTAACATAGTGGATCCCTCCATCTGAGCGAACTGAGAGAGAGACAAGGTAGGGAAGAGAGAAAAACAGAGAGAGAAACGATAGTCATCAAGGTAAAGGTGCTCATAGACCCATTGTGTTTTTGCACACGGTGGAAACCCATCCACACACATCCAGTCTTGTGAATTCACACAATAGAGGGTAGTGAGAGGTGGGCAGCCCTATCCACAGCATCGGGGGAGCATCTGGGGAATTAAAAGCCTTGCACTTCAGTCATGTCCTGCCAGTTCAGGGATTCGAACCAGCAACCTTCCAGTCATTAGGCTGGAAAAAACAATGAATGCGTCTAAATCCGGCATCAACAAACCAATTTTTTATAAAAGATGATTTGTCCTATTTCAACCAAAATCAAACCTTCGGAGAAACTGAATGTGTGTGCAGACTGATGGTCAAGTAGCAACACCTGACAATAAAGAAGCCCAGGCTCCAATATCTTTGAATGGGGAGATCAAAATTCTGGTAACTGAAGCTCAAATTATTTTTGAGTTTCAAGTTTCAGAACTTGTTTGTATTTTTGTTAACTGAGCAGCAAACCGACTGGTTCGTTTTGTTGAAGGGTGGAACTTTATTTGAAACTATCATGCTGACCAGCCTGGTCTAGGCTCTGGCTATTCAGCTACATGACCATTTTGGCCCGAAAGATTCAAATTATAAAACAATTACAATGGCACTGGTTGTGGAGATGGGAGGCATCAGTACCTAAGTGTCTGCATCAACCGGAGTGAGAGTACTGAATTTCCATAGCCTTATAAGTCCCTACTCTAAGACCAACATTAAAAAAGGCAGAACAAGTTTGCAGATTACCAAGACAACAAAGCCTTTTAAAGTAATGTTCTCTGATCAGATAAAAAAATAATTTAAATGTTTTGCTACAATTATCAGTGCTCTGTAAAGAGGAAAAAGGGTAAAGCTTTTAATACAAATAAGAAGATTCCATAAACAATGTTGCATTTACGTGGCAACATCTTATCATGGGATGAGCTCTGGGTCTTTAACAAACAAGGCGCGCCCCCTTAGCAGTGTGATCTGTAAACATTTTTACAAGAAAGTTGCTCAAAATTACTAATAAAATTGTTTTACATTGTATTCAATAACGCTGCAACTCCACTTTTCTTTCAGTGTTTTACTCCAGAAAGTGTATAAAAAGCTACTTGCTTGTATTTCGGAGCATAAGGGGATTCCTTTGTTGCTATTCTCAGTCTTCCATTGTGAGGGTCTGGCTAAATTAGAGAGTCAGGCCAGCGCAGCAGATGGCCAAACCAAACAACCCCCCCCCCCAATATATTCTCCCCCTGAGGAGAGCCCCAATCAAATGTTCCAAACCAGGTTACACACAGATGTCATTCCTCATTACCTTCAAGCAGATTATATCAGATGCACAGTCGTCCATTCACAAATGCACATAAACAAAGTAGAAAAAGAGACGTTGCCCCATATGCTCAGCTGTTACTAAACACATTGGCACAAGACATAGACCCTCAGTAGTGTGATAAAAGTAACTGCATGTATACATATAGAGTGGGGGGATATAATGAGTAAATTCAATAAAACAATATTTCAGATAAAGATTCTCATTATCTGTAAAGATCCTGGATTTCATGTTTTTTATTTTGTTTTTCTTTTTATAACAAAGGAATACTGGCTCCTCCCCAAAAAAGTAATCTATATATAATCTTGTCAAGTATTGATTACTTTGTCTTGGTCAAACCTGAGCACCATCCATAATTTCACCAACATGGCATGGAAGACTGAGAAGGTAACAAGACCAAATGCACTCAAACACCATATAATTACCTTTAATTCTGGCACATATGCTTGTAAGAAAGATTTATTATCATTTCATTATGCCAAAGACTATCTGTGGGTGGTCTACCAACCCACCTAATTAAGATACATTTACAAGCAATAAATATTTATAAATGTATATTATCTGATACATCTTCACCTCTGTAGTTCACCAAAGTCTCTTTTCCGAGCCTGTTTTCTGCACTGAATTCAGACTGACTGGCAAATGAGAAATTAGTGTAAGATGAAGATCTTTTGTTCAGACATGAATCTATAGGGGTACATACTTCTTGACTTACAGGAAATGTTATAACTTATATAAATCCCTAAATTGAAGATATCTATAAAAATGTTTGGAAGGCAAACATCAACATATTGTCCTGATAAAGATCAGACAGAGACCAAACACCTGCTTTCTGACAATGATGGAAAATACTATTTTGAAGACCATTCATAATAATGGTTAAGGAAAGGTAATACTGTTACTGATATTCAGGAGTAATGATAGTCAATTTTGATACTCCAACTTAAGCAACATTCTCATAAGAATTACAATGCATCACCTCTTTTACCTCTTTTCTTTCTGCTTTCAGTGAGTTTGTGAAAAGTTCATTGGTTCATCTGTTCTAGGAGGCACACCTGCTCTGCATATTTTAGAACTTACTCTACTCCATGGTAATGGTTTGTATCATACCTGGAAGTGCGTTCTTACCAGGTAACATGGCAGAGGGCCAAACCTGCTCCGTGCAGACTCTCCAGTGGTGTTCCAAAAGGCTCAGTGCTTGGTGTTCTCTCTCTACGCACATTATCTTGGAAAAATAATATCCTCTCATGGGTTTTATTACCACTGCTATGCTGATGACACTCAACTCATCCTCTTTCCCACCTTCTGACACCAGGGTTTCATCTTGTATCTCAGCATGCCTCGCCTGTCTGATCACGGATGGCAGCCCATCACCTTATACTCAATCAAGACTAAACTGTTATACATTCCCGAAACCACTGGTCCTCACCCTGATCTAACCATATCCTTTGAGATCTCAATGACTCACTGACTTCTGGTCAATCTTTTCTGTCTAGAGAAGCCACTCAGGTGCATGTTCAGTCTCTTGTTGTCATTTCAAGACTAGACTACAGCAACTCCCTTCTAACTGGCCTTCATATGTGGACCATCAGGCCATTGCAACTCATTCAAAATGCAGTAGCATGATTTCAATGTTCCCTGGTTCAGTCATCTAACTCCTCTGCTGTGTTCCAGGGTTGGGAAACACTGTTCTAGCACATGCCTGACATTCAGCATGGTGTCAACAGAGAGTCCTGTTCTACTGGCAACACTTCAGCTGTGTGTCTTGTTATTTTCAGAGTTTTTAAAACAAATGGGTAAATTAATTAATAATAAAAATAATCATGAGTAAACAAAATAGTTCACAAGAGCGCCCCCCTATGTTGTGCTGTTTTATTTACTTCCAAAAGGAAGATATTTTTACATTTACAGTGCATCCAGAAAGTATTCACTTTTTGTACATTTTGTTATGTTATAGCCTTCTGCCAAAACAGATGAATTCATTTTTACCCTCCAAATGCTATAAACAATACCCCACGATGACAAAGTGACTGAGTTGAAAAGGGAATGGTTCATACAAAATGGATAATGATCCTACACACACCTCAAAATCCACAAAATACTACAATAAAAGGTACAAGTTGAGTGTTTCACCATGACCTTCACAGTCCCCTGATCTGAACACTGAAAATATGTAGATAGACCTCAAATGAGCAGTGCATGCAAGATGGCCCAGGAATCTCAAAGAACTAGAAGAGTTTTGTGAGGAAGAATGCATGAAACTGAAAGCCGCTACAAAAAGCAAGCTGTTATATTACCATGGGGGCACTAGTAGGCACTAACTATGCGGGGTGACCAGTTTTGCTTTGGGCCCTTTTCCTTTTTGTTATTTTGAAAATGTAAAAGATTAAATAAAACGTTTTGCTTAACATACAAAGGGAATGTGTTATCTTTAACTGAATGACTTCATATCATTTCATCTTCATCTTGCTAAACTGCTCACAGTAACAGTTATTGTGACCAGGGGTGCCCAAACTTGTGCATGCCAAAATTTGACCTCATTTATTCTTTAATTCCTAAAAGGAAAAATGAAAAATGAATGTATTTATCTGTGCTTTGCTGTAATGATGAACTGGCGGTTTATTAAACCAAGCAGAGAAGGTCTGTCGAGTCCAACTGTCTGTTTTCTTTACTTTAAATAAAGACAGGAGCATGAAGAACACCGGAAGTGTCTTTTCTGCCATAGAGCACAATTAAACACCTCTGGGAAGTGGTCGAGTAGTTATTCAACCACACTAATGCATTTGCGTCTGAATACAATCAATTCCACATAGCAATGTACTGAAAATCCTTCCCAGAACAATTAAAGTTGTTACAGTGACAATATGATGGACAAAGTCCCTATGAATACCCTTGACTTTTAAAGAAGAACATTACAGATTCTGGACATACCCTGTACCATACCACTGCTGCTACTGCAGGTCATTATTGGAGCCTGATAAAAATTCAATCTTACCTCGGATGATCTCACCACCATCTGATTGCGACTGAAGGAAGCCAAAGAGAGATTTGGGCTGGTAAGCACAGTCCACACATGCCTGGACAGCATGCTGCAGGACCGTATTGACTGGGCCTGGACCAAAATGGTCTGGAAGCTGGAGCATCAGCTTACGGTCCAAGTGTGGACCGCAGTCACCATGTTTATTCACGTAGACACAAACTAAAACAAAGGAGAAGCAGTGTTGGAGACGCCTGCAATACTGATCATTACATGTATGGTGCCTTGCGAAAGTTTATACACAGCCCCCCTTGGCTTTTTTTTTTTTATTGTTTTAACATGGTCTTTGTGGTGTTGTTTGGTTAGTGCTACCGCTTGCTAAATGGTGTTGCAGCTTCTGGGGCATTTCAGAAAAGGTGTGTATATACTGACAGATCATGTGACACTTAGTTGCACACGGGTAGACCACATTTCACTAAGCATGTGACCTCTGAAGATAATTTGTTGCACAAGAACTATTAAGGGGCTTCAAAGGAAAGGGGGTCAATAAGTATCCACATGTCAATTTTCAGAATTTTTTTCCAAATTTATGTTTTGTATTTATTTTTCTCATTTAACTTGCGTATTTTGGGCAGATGTATCACATACAATTCAGCTTAAAAACCATTTAAACTCACTTAATATAACAAAATAAAAAAAAGCCAAGGGTCACCCTCTTTCACAAGGCACTGCACTTTGGACTTGTATTTGACAAACACACCAGTGTCCAAAAGGATTATCTGGATTCACTGCTTTAAATAACACCTCAATCATTACAGATCAAAGGAAAAAACATGTTTAACTTTTCAATAATTTAAGAAATTATTAATTAATTTCCATAATAATGCTGTACAACATAACAAATCATGTCATTTCTTAGATGAATGGTAAATTTCTAGAACCAAACCAAGTCAGCTGCCAACTGACAATGAGATCAGTCCACAGCTGCAACAACTAAGCAACATTAATTTTTACACAATTTCCTCCTCGGTTTTGGAAGTGCCAATTCCCCAACCCCATTAGCAATCTCCACTATCAAACAGGATCATGACACTATGCCATGAGCACATGCCTCCTCCGATACATGTGAAGTCAACCACCACCTCTTTCAGAACTGCATCATTTGCTGGGTAGCCAACACACTTGGAGCAAAGCGCTGTAGCGTCTTAATATAACTTTTAAATAATTCAAATATCATTGCTCTATATAAGGGTGCATTATGATACTGCATTGTTATTGTTATATCAGTGGGATAAAGTTATTTTTTTAACAATAATAACAACAAAAACAATAATAATAACTAGGGATGTGACAAAGTTCAAATTCGAAGCCATTCAAACTTCGACATTTTTTTTAGCAAATTCGAATTTGACAGATGTTTTAGGGCCAATTTTCAATGGATGCAGATTTGAAATTGCCGCTGGTATATAAAACAGAAAAAATGACTTGAAATACAATAAAATCCGACACCATTTTACACAGCTGGTTCTGAGTATTTCATACATGTTGATTTCTGCCCTGCAGGTCATCTTTTAGATACCGCATGTGGATGTAGTTTACTTTATACTTCCACTTTACATAAATAAATAATTAAAACGGCCAAATGTGGAAAGAAAAGGTGTCGTGTGGGAGTTTTTTTAACTGAACTGTGTTGAACATAGTAAAGCGGTGTGTAAGTTGTGTAAAACAACTATTTCCCGTGGTAAAGCTAAAGACCTAAAGACGACGGATTTGCAGCTAAAACATTTGATTCCGATGGACGAAGATTTTCCTCATCTCCGTCACATCCTTAATAATAACAGCAATTCTTACCAGATCAGTCAGCAAAGCACTGAAAAAAAACGCTGGTGTGCAACTTTATTAGTAAATTAGTTTGGAACCAGTGACTGGTTCCATATCATTATTGTATTCATTAGAAGATAACATTTCACCTGTAGACAGAACTCCAGAGTCTTTGGTCATCTGTAGACTGGACAGTCTACTGTCTGAGATGGGTGAAGACAGAGATGAACTGGGAAGAGACTGGAAAATTTTGGGTTTTCTCTGGAGAATGAGAGAGAAAGAGACAGAGGAGGTGAATACAAACAATGTCAGCAGACAACAAAGGCTCAGTCATGACTGCCACTGACCCACAACTGAAACTAGTCTATCTGAAATGCGATCGAGACTAATGTTAAGTCATCCACGACATGGGTAATGAAGCATTCAGGAGGAAATGATTCTTCATGGTGAATAAACATTGTATCTGGATAATCCCTCCTTGGACATGTTAACCCCAATTCATCATCATTACCAATGAAAACCAAATCACACTACATTCAGGTCATACACACATTTAAAAGACATTGTAAAGATTAAAATGTCTTGCAATATACCTTTATATGTCTCCATTTTTATTATAGAAAAATTATTTTAACATGATGTTAAAATTTCCACATAACCCCACAGAATTTTTGTTCTGACATAAATGAACATTGTCACATTTTTGTAGTGATTATTTGGATATATACTAGTGCGTCGCAAAAAAAGTGAATATCATTTAAAAGCTCACGTGATCACAATTTCATTACATATAAAGTGACATTGCAAGCCTTTTTTGTTTTACTGTTGCTTAGAGTGGCTTACAGCTGCAAAAATATAAAAAATATGAATTCAATTTTGAAAACCTTTTTCACAGTATTCAAATTTTTTGAGCTGCAGTAGTACATGGAAGTCAGTGCCAGGCCACAGTTCCCATGTGGGTTCTTTAACTATGACTGGTCAAGGGTTTTAATTGCATTTAATATCTTAATAAATCAAAGGTCTTTTGGCTCATTTCAAATTTCAATTATTATTATCTTAAGATCTTAAAACACTGCATTAATTGTTATACCTTGCTGCCTGGTTTGGGTCCTCTCTTTTTGTAAGGTCTGGGTAGTAACTCTGCAGGAACCACACTCTTAGCCACATTGTTTTCCGCCTGGCCATTCTGTGAGGCGGCCGCTGCCTCTGCAACTGCCTTCAGCATAGCAATAGTCTCACTCTTGGGCCGCCGGCCCCTCACGCCCTTCCGCACGGGCAGAGGGGGCAGCGGGTGTGGCAGCCGGTATGGAGACTGCATGGAACGACGGGAAAATCCAGATGAGCTGAGTGCTGGAATAAGACTCTTTGGAAGAGTGACTGAAACAAAAAGAGGACAGAATGGGTAAGAACATGAAAGAACAGCATGGATAGCCTCAGCAATTTACCACTTACACACAATTTACAGCTTTGAAATGACCTTTGTAAATCATTTAATCTTCAATATGCTTAACTGTCCACAGTAACAGTCATTTTCAACAAGGGTACCCAAACCTTTGCATGCCACTGTATGATACCTAATGCACTTGCATTATTGGAACACCAAATAATGTAATCACCAAGCCCCACCTAGCACCAACACCACTTCAAGATCACCATCAATTCAAAATTAAGATGAGATAAGATTAGAATTTCAAATCACAAAGGAATAACATCAAAACAATTAAATGAAGGACAGGTGTATCATGCCACCCTTAATTCAGCATTAACAACATTCATAAATAACATTTATATAGCAAATTACAGTATTCTTTGAGCTGTAATTTACATGCATGTGGCCCCCTCTGCCCATGTCCTACATGCTAGGCCAGCGGGTGGCACTCGATAAACATACTGCACCTGCTTAGTGATCAAAAACACTTAGTGATAACATTAATAGTACAACATCAGCCATCAGGGTCAATCTTGAGGGATGTCTGTAGTCTATAGTCACTATGGGAATATCAGAAGATGACTATAAACACATACTACTTGGACGTTTACCTTCATGAACAAAGTTGCATTTTATACTCTTTACACAAAAAGTTCTTCTTGGAGCGGAGTCTGCAACCCACATTTTAGAAGACACAATTTATCCTATTTCAGCCATACTCAAACCACCTTCATACCCATTGAAGATTGTTGTGCAGACTGACGGTCACAAGTAACATCTGACAATATTGAAGCCCAGGCTCCAATCTCTGTAGATGGGGGGACCAAAATACTGGAAACTGAAACTCAAATTACTGTTTCAAAAACATTTAAATCATTGTGAATAAAATCTGTGATAAAGTGATAAAATCTGATTTAAAAAACCTGTGAATAGTTTGTAGCATGTGGCTTAATAATGCACAACAATTGCACTGATTGCAAGCTGATTGGCCCCTTTTGTTGCAGCGAGGGACTTTATCTATAACTTTATCTTCTACTTTTGTAGAAGAGCAGGGCTATATCTGTAACCAACAAGTTGATTGGCCCATTTAGTTAAAGGGTAGGGCTCCATCTGTAAATATATTGCTGTGGAGCCACAAGAGAGCGATAAAAGTGCTGTATGCAAATCTGCTTTAAGATTATATAGCAAAGCAACCATGGTAGCTGAAAGAACCATTTGATGTCATTTGATGGTTCTTTGGGTAAAATTAAATGCTTCTTCACCTTTATATTGGAGGAAAATATTTTGTGGACAGATCTATACAACACCAAAATGAGTTCAACTATTGTTACAAGTCAAACAGCCCATTTTATTAGTCCTGTATTCCTTTATCAAACCCTTTTTCGAGCATAAGTAGTGTTTATGCCATGTTTGTTTGTGCCCACCTTTATGTAACCTAAAACAAGGATGCTCAAAAAAAATAAATAAAAATATGTTGCTCCATCATGTGATTGTCATTTCACAGCACAAAACAAAACAATAAGGTAGAAGATCTGCTATTCGTCCCGATACTCTGGGAACAACAGAAATGCTGGTATGAGAGCTAGAGAGGCAAATTCTGAATAGTTAGCAAACTGTGGAATGGTGGTGTGCCACAAACTTCAGTGTGAGACGTTTTCAAAAAAAGACTGGTGGAATTTGGTATGTTATGTTGATCAATGAGTTTGACATACATTAAAAGAGAACGGTGCATTATTATAATGATATAATAATAATAATAATAATAATAATAATAATAATAATAATAATAATAATAATAATAATAATAATAGTCATTACACGTATCACTTCATAACATGTGATTTCCTTTGCTGCATGTTAAAATAGTCTGCTTTTACTGAGCACTTGAAAGAGGTATAGGGAAAAGAACCTGGACAGAAGCCCTGCAGGGCATCCAGTCAGTCAAATCTGTAGAAAGTTATGCACAGACTGCATTATTCACAACCAAAGTTAAGCTGTATACCCATCTGTATCTCCCAGTATGTTAAACCACATGAAGCCCACTTTGGCCCACTCCCTGTGGTTTTGCTCTAAATTATGGTCAGAGGTGTTTGGCTGCTATTCTAATGTGTATAAAATAGATGTTTATCTAAAACCTGCAATCACCCAAGAGAGTGGCCTGTGGTCACTACAAAATCCAAGCAATCAGCAAAAAAAACTGACAATAGCAAAGAAACTGTACCTCAGTTTGAAACATGGTTGAAATATATCTGTAGTAGATCACATTTGGAAATTATTCAATATGAATGGGCAGGAAAACAATAGATTTTTGGAGCCATATTTACATATTTAGAGCTCCAAGAAGGAGAAAGTGCCTGAAATGTAACTAACTGTATAAATGTTTACATGAATGAATGGGTCTTTTTTACTATTTAAAAGAAGGCAGTGAATGGGTAGTTTATCATCATTTGTTTTGCTGCATAAATTAAAACTAAATTAAATTATGTATTAGGGGGATATTGGAAAAATGGACACTGCAATATATATATATATATATATATATATATATATATATATATATATATATATATAATATATATATATATTTTTTTTTTTTTTTTTTCTTTGATATATTGCGTTGTTAAGCAATACGGAATTTTCACCAGAATTTCTGAACACGTGTGTGTGTGTGTGTGTCCTTATGTTCTTTGGCAATTTACCATTCCTTTGTTCGTTATTTCACCCTCCCTTTACCCAGTGCTTGAAGGTCTGCCCTCTAGAGGCCACAGGTAACCTCATTAACAGAGGAGCAGATCTTGGTCATCTATGTAAATGGCTGGATGGATAGAACGCTTTCACACCCTGCTGAACTTGAACTACTTTATATGAACAGAAAACAATTAGATCAAAATGATGGGTTCATCTGTGTTCTTTATACACAATGTACCTAAACATGATCAGAACACACCTCAGTTATGTTCACCACAGGTCCCGAATCGATGCTGGCATGCAAACATTTGGGCAGCCCTGGTCAAAATTACTGTACCTGTGAGCAGTTAAGCAGGTTGAAGAAATTTTCAACATTTAAAGCAAAACTAGTGTACTATTTTGGTTTTGTACACTTTTAAGTGAAAAAGAATGCTGCAAGTATGAAACCTAACAGGTTTGGTGCTCCGAAGTCTCAGATCCTAAATGGCTCTTAGGGTTATATCTTGTTCAAAATCATCGTTGGAAAGGCCAGGTGATGCAAATTTCAAAGCTTCTCATTACACAGACTCCTCACTTCTTGTCCCAAAAACAGCAGCCATGGGTTCTTCTAAGCAGCTGCCTAGCACTTTTAAAATGAAAATGGTTGATGCTCACAAAGCAGGAGAAGAAGATAGTGTTTTCAGGCCATTTCTTCTGTTTGAATAAGAAATTGCAGTTAAGAGGAAAAATGGAGGTCAAGTTGAGGTCTAGAAGACAAACTTCATCCAGAACCCTGTGACTGCAAAACCTTCAGGAAGATTTGCTTGAACACTGGAGTTACATTGTTCTCTCAGCAGCACCTGCACAAATAGTCATTGAAGAAAACCTCTCCTGTGTCCTCACCACAAATTCAGAGTCAGAAGTTTGCAAAAGAACATCTAAACAAGCCTGATGCATTTTTGGAAAAAACCTTTTGAATATAATTTCATCTTCTACTTGATTAACTGTTCACAGTAAAAGCAATTTGGACCAGGGATGCCAAACGTTTTGCATGGCACTGTAAAATAATGAGTAAATAGATCATGAACAAAAATAACTGATTCATTTGTTTGAATCATTTGCCACATATATATAAAATCAAGCCACTTGGCATTCAGTTGGCCTTTACAAACCTTAGTGAAAGAATGTGAGGTTCTAAAGAGCTCAGTGAATTCTTGTGATACTATAATAGGATGCCACCTTCGCAAGAGATCAGTTTGAGAAAGCTTTCCCTCCACAATAATTAACTGTTGGTTATTGAAATGTTGATGCATTAGAGTAGCACTGAAATGAAGACCATAAACTTACAGAGTGGTCACAAAGCTAAGGATATCTGAGTGAACAGCAAGAGCACTTTTATAAGCGGTCTGCTAAATGCCATAAATGTAAATGGGTTGCCTTAGTCTTGAGGCACTTGACTGCAAGTTTCAAAGCTCTAAATACCTCTACAAAACTGCGCCCCAGGAGCTTCATGGCATGGATTTCTATGACTGAGTAGCTGCATGCAGGCATTATTTATCACCAAGCACTACGCCAACGGTCAGGCATAGTGGTGGAAAACACCACCATTTGACTCAGGAACAGTGGAAACACTCTGTCAAGTTTGGTGGAGGAGGGATAATGATACCATGTTGTTTTCCCTTAGCTCCAGTGGGGGGAAAGATTATTGCTTCAACAGACCAAGACATTTGGACAATTGTATTCTTACAACGCCAGTGGAAGCAGTTTGGTGAAGGCATGATCCTCATGACATGGTTGACTGGTCTATAAGAACTTGACTGGATTTCATGGGGCTCTGATCTACAGCAAACACCTTTGGGATAAACTAGACAAGAGATTATAAGACAGGCCCTCTTGTCCAACATCAGTGTTTGATCCCAAAAATGCTCTTCTGAATGAATGGGCAAAACTCCAAGATCCTGTGAGCAGTTTTTCCCAAAAGAGTGGAAGTTATATAACTTCAAATGTGGACCAACTCCATATTAATGCCTATGGATTCAGAATGTAACAGAAAATGCCATAAAAGCAATTTTATGTCCCAATTTTTCAATATAATGTGTATTGACCTTAAATAAGCAGGTGTAACTCGCAGCCTTAAAGAACATGAATTTCTACCTCTGTCTTTTGAGCTACATGTAAATGAATTTCTCTGATATTAATGAATCCACTGACCTAGAGGTGGTTTAAATATAATATCATGATATTTCAACAATTATTAATTAAATAGACCAGGTAATGGTTAGGTAGGGCAATATTGACAAAAAATAATACAGAGTGAAATTACTGTATTTGAATATTTTTAAATTTGATCATTTTTTCTTATGCCCTCCATAGTGTGTGTGAGAGTGTGAATGGGGTGGAGTGGAGCAGAGTAGAGTAGGAGCTGAGAAGAGTTGAGGAAAAGTATCAATATAAATAAAATGGACTCAACCCATTGCACTGTTTATATCCCAATATAACGATACATCACCCAGCCCTACTAGGTGTTGTCAAAATAAAAGTCATTAATTCAAACAAGGTAGAAACACAAAAACCTTGTTAAATTGACAGACATTAATCTTTAGCTCTAGCAAGAAAGTTCATTAAAACAGAGTTCACCTTTATTGTGTTTTGTCAGTTATATAACAATGTAATTAAATAAGAAAATGTCAGAGATAAATTTTAAAAATGAGTCCTACATATATGTTATTTGGTACCTTTTTAATTCATAATCAGAATAATTGATTATTCATTTTCAATAATCAAATAATTTGAGATTCAAATAGTCATTTTTGCAACCGTATCTAGAAAAACATGTGATGTAACCTGCAAAGGTAATACTGGCTCGCGAAACAAATTATTGCACTAGTTAGAACATAATTTAAAGATCACCAGACTCTGTGGCATGACTTCAGGTTGATGTTGGCAGACATAACAAAACAATACTCTCAGGAACTCAGGAATAGTGGAAACATGTTTGGTTAAGTTTGGAAAAGGAGGGATAATGCCATCATGTTGTTTTTCAGGGGTTGGCCTAAGCTCCCTTAGTTCCAGTAAGGGAAAATCTTCATGCCTCAGCAGAAAAGACATTTGGGTAAGTGTATGCTTGCAACATTGTGAAAGCAGTTTGCGGAAGGATCTTATTTCAGTGGGACTGTGCCACAGTGCACAATGCAAGGTCCATGATATTGTAATTTATCACAATATTACTGGCTGATACAATAATACTGGCTCAAGAAAAGGTGTGTATTAGTTAGAGCATAATTGGGATCATCAGCCTCTGTGTGTGACTTCAGGTAGAGGTGGTATAGCAAAAATGTAATACAATATGTAAAAATTTTCTATGTCAATATTTAGAGAAAATCAGAAAACTATCAATGTGTTCCAGTTAAACAGGACACACTTATCTCTCTTAATAATAAAACACACCGTTCATCAGTACTACTAGTACTCATATCCACAAAAAATTTACAAAAGCATATTGTAATGTATTGTCACAATGAATCACAATAACAATATTTTGCTGCTGACCAGTGAAAATCATGCATCTCTATTCCTGTCTGTTTTTCCATGGTTTGAGCCCTGTAGCCTGCAACCCCCTTATTTTACATTCATTTCTATTCAAGGTTAAGAGCACTTTGGTAAAGTTGCCATTTTTGAGATATTTTTCATTGGAAGTCAATGATAACTATTCAAAAGCTACAGCCCTTCTGAGTTTTGTTTAGAAATTTAAACAAGACTGATTTAAGTACATATTACAATATTTTTAGATAAAAGTATTTGAAAAATAATGCCTAAAAAAATAGAATTAAAATACAATGGATAATGCAGCAGGGCACAAAAAGTCAAGGCAAAAACAGAGGAATTCTTGAGGTCTGCATTTAATATGCAGTAACGTTCATCTTAAATTCTTCAAAAGCTTCTATGAGGGTATGATAAAATATTTAGTGAGCTCCCAGCTTTCTAGCAGCACAATCCAAACACATTTAATGCATGCAATTCTAGCCTTTGTGCTTCCTTCAAATCCCAAAAAAAAACCACACACACACATTAAGAGACTAGGACAGAGTATCAGATATCTGCAATTCAAAGTGTCAGCAATCCATCCAATGGAGGTGTAAAATGGCACGAGGAGAAGCTTTGTGAGAATTGCACAAAAGCATGGATCTCCCCCCTCCTCCCTTCTCCAAGCCCTTTTCTCTCTCTTACTTTCTATCCAGTGTCAGCTGAGTCTTCCTTTATTGGCTCTGCATGGCACATCTCGAAGATGAATCAGATAAAGTGCTCATATTTCAGAGGCTGAAGGGCAGCCAGCAGAAGCTAGCTTCCCTAAGTACATCTGGGAGCATTCACAGGGGCCCAAGCACAGCTGCCTCCCCTGGGCTTCACTTTGGAAATCAGGGGGGTGTAGCACTGAGGGAGGCATCAAGAGAGAAAGTGAATGAAGATAGGCAAGTGGATGTTCACTGAAGGTAAGTTCATACAGGGACTGTGATCTGCCACTTCCTCCCAATCTCACACAGTTAATGATGAGATAATGAAATCTGCATGCAATTCCAAATCTTAATATTTGGAGACCAATTCAGGGCATCTCATCTTCAATTTGAGTATGTTCAAATAAATTAATAAATGAATTTATATAAATAAATAAAATCAAATTCAGGATGAGCTTCTCAATTCAACACACATCAGTATCAATCAATACAGTAAAAAGCAAATAAAACACTAACTTAAATAGTGTGTGACTACCTAATCTTTAAAACTGAAATAAGCCAGCCCACCATGAGGACGGACCATCCACTTTCTGAAAAATGCTGTGTGAGCAGCTCAGCTCTTAGAACCTAAGATGCACTTTGCGAGCAGTTACATACAGTCTATCAGGCATCATAGTTCAGGATCAGATTAACCATACATACACACAAATCACGAACGAGTAATTCAGCTCAGAAAACAGATAAAATTCACTAATTTTAAAATGGTATGTCTTATATTAAAAGTGTTTTAAAATAGTACCAACTTCTTTCATCACATCACTAAAGTCTATATTACTGTTAAGTATCTACACTTTACAGACCATGGGAATAAAACTTGCTGTACTTTTACGACAAATTCACTAATTTCCAACTGAATTAAATCCCGGTTTAAATGCCAAAGGAGCTTTCAGAGCATGCTTACTGCTCTGCCCACATGTACATGCTCTACCTGCATGCACATTCTATTCTGAGAAGGGTTAATACATTTAATACGTAAATAACAAATAAAAGACATTTAGGTTTAATTACTTAATTTAATATCCATGTGAACGTTATTATTACAAAAAACAAAATTCTTGCATTCTTTTCATTCATATAAATGTTTAAATTCTCTTAATTTTACTCAAATGAAGACAAATTCCTGAAAATAACAATATCTTTTCAAATGTTTTGGTGAATAAAAGTTAAACTATGAAAACATCCCACACCTGGCTAATTTTTACAGTTCTAAAAGCCAATTCTCATTTTGACTCTGGATGGCCTGTGTACATTCTTACTGAGTGGTAATAATGAAATGTCCTCATCAACATTGAGCCTCAATCAACATCCTGCTGGATTCTTCCAGAACATAATAAAACAAGCATTCTTATCACACAGAAACTGAAGTGTACCTGAAGACAGCAAATGCACTCAAGATCTCTCCTAAAACTAATCCTGACACTTCCAAAAACATTTTTGAGTGATGGGTCAAAGCAAACCTGACCTTATACCTGATTTAGATGAGAGGAACTGCCTGAAAGGAAGATCATGTTTCTATTTATTTCATTAATCATCTCTTAGTGCAGAAACATGTGGAGCTGATCAGTCCTGCTGACCTCTGGGTCATGGTAGGTCAGTGGTGACCAGGAGGAGGTACGCAGGGATTTGTGGGCGTAATGGAGTATTGTATGGGGGGGTGTCAGAGCACAACTGAATAGTGGTCCATCACTCAGGCCACATTTCCATTTCGTCCTGGATCAGGACTCTGCGCCCAGGCTGCCAAACCAGGTCCCAGTGAGAACAAGAACCACATGTTGTGTGTGTGTGTGTGTGTGTGTGTGTGTGTGTGTGTGTGTGTGTGTGTGGAATTGGAGAAATGGGTTGCCTCAGGCTTCAAGTGATTAAATGAAACAGTGCAATCTGTTAGAGATATTAAATGTCGAAACAAGCTCAACAGATTCTCGGATAAAAGAATAGAGGAGTTACAGCCTTTATGAGTTATTTTTTTAAACCACTATTGTTGCTGTTCAAAGTGATACCTAATCAGATGTTTTCTTGTTCACGTAAAATAATTACCATTAATTGGATGAAAGCTGTAGGATCACACAGTAAGTCTAGGACAGAGGCGATATAATGATATTTCTATCTATATCGAGATATAAACAGCTGAGGATATGGGCTGACATGATATTGTTAATATCAAGTTTTAAAGTTTTATTATGGCAAAAAATGTTTACTTCTCTGCTCCGCCCCCTGCTCTCAGCTTCCCACTGTCTCCATTTGCGCTCACATACACACTATGGAGGGCAAAGAGTAGTGTGTAAATTTATATATAGTAAAATTTCATGGGGTGTCCTATCATATACTATATCACACTGCATATCACAATTCAGCTAAAATATATCAGGATGATTTTTCATCCATATACCCAGTCCTAACTAAAATTTATGTTAATAAGAAGATGGAAACATGTTGTTTATCTCAGTTAAATAGTTTTCCCTTTAAAAATCAAGGTGATTTTATCATCAGCATATCTCTGTGTAATTCTAAACTTTTTTAAAGCTTATAAAATACAGCTACTGAGCTCCATAACACTTAAAAGACTACAGAGAAACACGTGAAAATAAATTTGTATGCATGTAATAAATGTACGCTTTTATTTTATAAAAATTTTAAATGGTATTAAATTTAAAGGTGTTTTAAAACAGTACCAACTTCTCTCCTCACATCACTAAAATCTGTATTAATTCTACATTTAACAGACCATGGAATAAAACCTGCTGTATTTTTACTTTAAAATAAAATTAAAAATTAAAAGTCCCTCAGTTTGTTGGAAGGAGCGCAACAGTGAGACAAAAGACCCAGAACAACTCACCCGGACCGGCTCGGCTCAGCTGGAACCGGGCCTGCCTCGCCTTACTGGGCAAACCTGTAGAACCAGTAACGACGTGCTGGCAGAGTTTATGATGGTTTTGTTTGTCCGCGTCCAGAATCCCAGTCTGCCGCACGGATCAGCCAGCAGCATAACAAAGCCCTGCGACGCCGGAGAGCGAACGGGAGACCAGCGATTAGCATGGAGGCGGGGCTGAAGGAGGGGGAGGCGGGGCTGAAGGAGGGGGAGGCGGGGTTGGTGGAGGACGGGGCGGGGCGGAAGGAGGAGGAGGCGGGGCGGTAAGTGGCGGAGGCGGGATATCAGGGGGATTGGGCGTGGCCTGAGGACGACAAGGCGGTGCAGAATGGCGAGGAGGCGGGGCAGCAGGAGGTGGGAGGAGCGAGAATTGGACGTTATATTTTAAACAGCGACTGTTTAAGTTATATTTCCACCTGTATTCCGAATAAACCCCGCCCCCTCGATCTGATTGGATAACCGTTTAGAATCCCGAGAGCTATGTCAGAGCTGCTTTATGAGGAGCCTGCATCAGATAACAGCTACTAACGCCAGGGGGAGCCCGCGAGCGAGTCCTCAATGAATGGGAGTGAAAGGAGCCAAAAACAGTTAAATACTCTAAAGTTAAACGTCTAACTGTTTATCCAGAATCTTAATTAAATTTAAGGAAACTATAATAATGTATTTCATTCAAAAGGCAAAGAATATCACCTTTATGTTTCCATTTTTCTACAACAAATTGGTTTGGGGCAGTAGAGATGCCAGCGAGGGTGATTTGAAAAGCTCTAAAAATATGTGCTGAAACATCTGCTGTTCTCTGTTCATGAAATGAGAATAAAAATAATAAACAACACTGGCTGTGACTGAAATGGGTCCCTATTAATGTGGTATACATACAAATAAAATAAACCATCTAACCATGGTTTGTTGAATTATCAGAGATTAATCAGCTCAGAAAACAGCTACAGTTCACTTGAATTGAATGAAATCCCAGTTTAAATGCCAAAGGAGATTCCAGTGCATGTTTACTGCTCTGTCCACATGTACATACTCAACCTGCATAAAGACTCTGACTCATCTGCGAGAGGGGGCGGGGCTAATGACATCACTGACATATTGGGTTACAGAGGAAAATCAGAAGAAAGGAATTTTTGTGCTTTTTCTTTCCTCACATGATTCAAAATTCAGAATAAAACTTAAGAAAAAGGATAATACTGATGAAAAATACAAAAAGACATTTACTTGGACCACTGTCAGTTATTTTCAAGAATGTCCAGCTCAAAAACAAGATATCTGAGATGTAAAGTGTTTTTTGTCCTCATAAGCCAAAATTGAAATATCTAAATTCTGTTCATTTTTACATATCAAATGAAGACAAATTTGAGTAGCCTGAGCTCGCCGGAAAATGAAAGAATGTTTGGTATGTGTGGCTGTCTCTTATACATTTTCTGATAAACAATCAATCAATAATCAGTACATCAAACTGAAAACATCCCACAATATTATCCATAACATGCAGAAATAATAATACATGGCAGAAATAATGTAATAAATAAACCAAAATAAATCAGAGATGTAGAAGTTTCTTAAACAAAGAAAGAGTGACACTGCTCCACCCAAAAAAGGGGAAAAATCATCTGCAAGTACAACTCAGACAACCTCAGATATGCTGTGATATCATAAGAGGAAATGGGCCATGAGGAACAAAAGATTGAGAACCCCTGTTCTAGCTAATTCCATTTTCAGACAAAGCTAACAAGTTCTCTTGTGACTTGGCTTTACACAATGAACTAATGGCCAATCCTAGTCTTGGACTACAAACTGTTAGCCAATCAACACAAAGGGGGAGGGGTTTGTCAGAAAATGCATGAGGGAAACAGAAATAAAGACACTGACAGCAGCCATCCTGCCTTTACAAGCTCCACCCACACGTTCAGAACCGAGGAGGAGGGGTAAAAGAACGGATGAGAGTGTCAGTTTTGTATTGTGTGTGTGTTGCAGGGGTTATAGGGGGCATTAGCGCCCTTACATGCCCTGATGGGCGGGGGTTGGGGGGGCATACTCTGTAACCCAAACCTATTCACAAATCCCCAGAGAAGCAGCTGACAGACAGCTCTGAGTGAGCAGGAAACAGTGGCTAAAAATAATGAAATGATCTATTGTTCTCTGAGGTTATGTTAGCAGCCACTGCTAATCCAGATCCAGAAATTAAAAATCCAATTTTTTGTATGTATGTGGAAGTAGCAGCAGAGCCACAGCAGATTTTTCCTTTCTGGACCTGTACCTGGACCTGGACCACCTCTAGGTGATGACAGATGTGAAATCCAGAGGTTACATATCTAATACAAATAAAACACATACCAGATGATTAATCTGAGAGGGGGAAGGTGGAAAGAGGACAATCCATGAAGGACTTCAAGAGACATTGACTGTTAAATAAGCCTAATAGGGCAGGAATAGGACAGGAGGCCCAGCAGGTGATCAAAATTGCACAATCCTGCTCAGGAGCCGCCTTTCCCTCATTGCTGGACATCTACCGTACCAGGGCCACTAGGAGGCGCTCAAAATCGCCAGAGACAGAACACACCTCCAACAGTTTCTTCACACTACTACCATCAGGTCCAGAACAACCAGACTCACAAACAGCTTCTTCCCTCAGGCCATCAGGCTTGTGAATGAATGCACACTGCCCTTTAAAATCACTCTGACAGAGTAAACACACACACACACACACACACACACACACACACACACACACACCATAATGAAACTATACATTATACAGACACGGCCCATATTTATTGTTCCTCTACTGTTGCAATAACTCACAGTGTGCTTTAATACTCTGAAAGTGCTCAACACTATATATTTAACTTCACTACCATTTAACTGTCAGATTCACATTATAGAGAAAACTAAAAATGGGGGAGTTGGTTTTCACTGGACAGAGATGGTATGGTACAGAGGTAGGTTGGCTCCCAAAAATACATGAACTGTTTTTTTTAATGAAGTGTTTTGGATTGGATATCTGAGTACATTATACTGGTTGCGGAAGTTTACAGGGAGTCTCAAAGTGGGAGTAATATGTTCCTGTGGACTAGTGCACATGAGAACCCTAGCAGCTTCCTCAGACTAAAGCCTAAAGGACTAAAGAACAGAATTTCAGTAATCAAGCCTTAATGTAAGTATGCATGGATAAGGGTCTCAGCAACAGAAAGAGAAAAAAACTTAAGTGTAAATATGCATATTCATACACTAGAGGGCACTGACCACACGTGCCCAGGGCAGAGGCCAGCCCTATTCATGGCGACTGGGGATATAAGTGCCTTGCTGAAAGGCATTTCAGTCATGTCCTGCCAGTTAGTGAATGAAACCAGCAACCTTTCAGTCACAAAGCTGGTTCCCTAACCACCAGGCCAAGACTGCCCCCTTTTATCTTTTATCTGAAGGAACAAATTCCTAGAGATGTTCTTAAGAAAAGACAATGTGGAGTCTAAGACTAAACCAAGATACCTGATCTGACCTACAGATATCATTATAAAGTCAGAAATAAACTTTTTAAACCTTTTTTTAAAAGGTTTTTTTCTTCAGGGTGGCGGCAGATGCAATTACCAAGACCTCAGATTTACCACTGTTTAATTACAGAATATTATTTGCCTTCCAGTTCTTTATATCAGCCACAATTCAGAAATGGAAATAATAAAGTATCATAACTGTACATAATTAGCGAAATACACAACTAACCCCAACATACACAGAAACAAAATAACTATTACATTATAATTCACCAATAATTTACTGAATATGATGTTTTAAAGTAGGCTGCACAATTTGCCAGCTATTTTCTGTTTTCTGCAATAAAACACAAAGGAACACAAGACATATTCCTTGTGGAATCCTTTCCAATGACGCTTACAACTGCCTTTTCCAATTGCTCTTTTGTCCACCACTGTGAGCAACCAGGGGCTACATCTACACACTTCTATTCAATAAGCTTTGAATATCCCACTGATGACCCACATTCAAGAGCAAACACACTCATGTAAAATGCATTAAGAAACTAATCCAGACCCCCCCCATCCCCCCTCTACAATAACAGATTTGGAACAGTTATTTTACATATGCTCAGATATTCAGAACAAAAAAGTGCAACAAAAAGCCACTGAGATTTGAGATTTTTAGAAAAGAAAACTATTAACTAAAGAACTAAAGAAAAATATTAATATTAAAATGAAAGACATTTAAAATCCCAAGAGGTTTATATGCAAATGTTAAAACAAGATAAAACCATGAACAAGATTAAAACCATTACAACAGTGACAATATCATTCAGCCTCCCTCTACAACACACATTGATTAGAAATGTTTCCTTATTTGTTTTTGAGCATCAACAGACTTAAAACATTTCAGAACACATTTCAGAGACATACATTCTTACATTTATGCATGTCCAAAGTAAACAGTGCATTAAGCACACATGTATATCATTTCATTTTAAATTATCCATAGATGAGAGCAACACATTCATGTACTCTTCCTTTGCATAAAGCCCTGCCCTTTTTTGAGTGAAAACAGTTGCTCTAATATAAAAACTTATTTCAAAGACTCACAATTTAGTTGTATAAAATAAGCAGATCCTGCTGATTTATAGCTATTAGGAAACCCTGGTCCAAAACCTCTGGCCATGCATGCCAACAATTACCTCATATAATTGCCAGTCAATGATCAGCACTGTTTAATTTTACAAAATGAAAGAAATCCTTTCAGTATACCCCCAAAGGGGATGAACCATCCACCCAGTGGCCAGAAGTGTAATATCATGTCAGATCCACTTTGAATTTGGATTATTATGATGATAATCATGAATAAAATCAGTTCAGGGAACCGTCCGGTAAAATGGCGTGTGGTCATTTGGACGACATGAAAAAAGGTGGATTGCCGCTCTCATCTATAGTGCTTATGTACCTTATATACCTATATTTACTTTCCCTGCAATTTCTTTTACTTAACACTGTGATATAGTTGCTCATTGCTTCCTTTTCTACATTGTGCAACAATAAATAAATAATAATTCAAACCTTGAGTCTCTCTTATGTCTTCTTATGTTATCTTAGTCAATAAAATAAAATAATGTTTCTGTATTATAAGAAGGAATTCCTTAAAACAAGGTTGGGTTGGAATACATTTGGAACTGTGCCTCATAAAGCCACAAGAATAGTATTGCATATTTACAGACATTCCTAGTGAGCTTTAAATACTGAGTTTACAGTGAACATTCCAAGTCCATTCCTAGTATCTGTATTCCTTTACAGTCCCTACTGTGATACAGTAGTCTGGACACATCTGGCCCTAACAATATGGTCTAGAGTGGTCAAGCAATTACATACAACTGAATGGGTTCATTGTTTATTATTTTCCCTTTTTTCTTTTCAGAGGGAATTGTGAAAACGGGAGGAAATAAAGTAAAAAAAAAAAGTCCATTCTTAGCACAAGGCCCCTCACTAATGAAATATTCATTTTCCAGCTCATGACTGATATACGAGGAAATTTCCTGACCCTGTCAGAAAGGAGTGACTTCAAAACAAAAGACAGATCAAAGATAGATCAATCTTGAAAAATGGATGTGTTGTTGAGTGTCAATAAGACAATTTCAGGACACGTTAAATATTCTATATTGGTTTGCCTTTGGCTCACTAAACCAGACGCTCCCAAAAAATATAGGGTTATGTAATGTGAGCTCAGTTAGACGACCATTTGGATCAACAAAAAAATTCCTTCCTGTACAATTGTCATTTAAAGACAGAATCTGTGAAAAGTAACTGATAAGGGTTGAGGGATAAAGAGATATAAAAAGTGTCACAATGAAATAATGTAAGGAAACAAGAGTAGGTGATGCACTATGTATCATTTGGGCATCAGTACTGCAATGTGCTGTTCACTGTTCTCATTTTCATGATATTTCTACCAGAGGCAGGTTTGAATGCATTGTTATTATCATAAAATATTGGACCCTTGACACTTTGGAACTTCTGATAAAACCCATAGGACCCTTTCACATTTTTGTATTTTTCCACACATGCTTTTTTTCCTTTTCTTTTCTTCTATGTTTCTATTTTTCCTTTCAGGAAACATGCATCACAAAAATCATCATCACCGAAAACTGGTAAAATACCTGTATCTTAATATCACAATATCCTAGTATATTGCAGAACTTTGCAATTTTGCAATTAAATTTTTGTCCTATATTGTGTAGCCCTACGGCCAAGGCAGATGTGTTAAAACAACACAACACAAGCTTCTGTGTTATTTTTAACAGACTGCAATAAGACAGGGTGGTACGGTGGTGAGGTGGATAGCACTGTTGCCTCACAGCAAGAAGGACCTGGGTTTGATCCCTTGGTGGGGCGACCTGGGAAATTTCTATGTGGAGTTTGTATGTTGTCATTTGTGTGGGTTTCCTCTGGGTACTCCGGTTTCCCCCAAAGACATGCACAGTAGGCTCCCCTGTGACCCTATTCTGGAATAAGTGGTATAGAAAACGGATGGATGCAATACATATATATATATATATATATATATATATATACCGTATTTTCCGGACTATAGCGCGCACCTCAATATAAGTCGCACCCGCAAAGTTTTTTCATCATCCTCCTGTGCACTGAAACCACTGAAGTCATCATCTTCAGTGTTGGAGTTGAACAGCCTTAGAAGAGCTTCATCATATACTGGTACTTTTTCTGTATCGATGTCATCGTTGCTCTCCGTGTCGCTTTCATCCCGGGGTGAAGCTGGCTCTGAAGCTGTGGTGCCCTCTTCACACATCACTCCAGCCTTTCGGAACCCATTGGTGATGGTAGATTATTTCATGCTGCTCCACGCTGTTAGGATCCACTGACAGACATCAGAAAATGATGCTCTGCGTATGCGGCCAGTTTTTGTGAAGAATATATCAAAAGAAAATTCTCCGTGGTGCCGGCGGCTTGCATGTGCTAACTGAAAATTAACATCTTCTGTGATTTCCAACTTTGACTTCCTACCTTTTTCACTTTCTGCTAAAGCGCCCCCTGGCGGGTGAAGAAAAAGCCGCATCTCATTATAAGCCGCGTGGTTTAAAGCGTGGGAAAAAAGTAGCGGCTTATAGTCCGGAAAATACGGTATATATATATATATATATATATATATATATATATATATATATATATATAGTACCCATTTCAGATCAGATCAGTAATTCAGTAAACTACTGTATATCTCTATTACATAGAGCTTATCATTCAGTTAGAAAAGACCAGCTGCAATTGGTCGTGTGATCTTCTGGTATTACTATAGATTATATTAATAATCAAGGACAGTATTTCAGGGTTTGATAATATAATTAATGACTTTCTGACTTTTTAATAAGACAAACAGTAATGCAAGTCTGCCACAGAAAACATTTACTTGGTATTTTAAATTCCTCACACCCTGCTTTCATTGTCTCTTCCTAGTGACATCAGGCAAAGTCCTTTGGTCATCTATTTTCTGATATGTAGTTTTCAGATATACTGTATAGTGTTGGATTAATATTTTAGGATATTGATATACTTGTAATTGGCATAAAATAACATCACTTCTGTCCGTGATTTAACATCTACAAGGTGGAGCAACTAGGTAGGAGTGTCTAATAGACTGCACAATGAGTGGACACAGTCTTTAATCACTCCAGGAGCACTGCTGTATGACCATTGAAGAGAAACAGATGGACTACAGTCTGTAATAATAGAACTACAAAGTGCTGCTGTAGGTAGGGATGGAGTGCACCAAACTCGTAATGGTGATGCCTTACTTTCCTGCATCTTTTCCCATAGTCTTTCAGTTAGTTGGCAGAGTAGCATTAATAGTTGTTGACAAATTAGAGCCAGGACCAGGCCACAGACAGACAGGCTAAACTGACCATCTGCAAGCTGCATTGTGGCGTCACCGTAGACTCAACTGTACTGGGATTCTCTCTGTGCCCCAAATAAAATCTAAATATAGAAAAATTAAAACAGCCTGTCTTACAGCTTAATCAATATTCAGTCATCATTTTCACATTGTAAAAGTAACACCTCAAACTTAAAGTCTGGTCTACTCAATATTAGATCACTCAATTCAAATGCAGTCATTGTGAATGAAATTATAAATGATCAGAAACTCAATGTTTTGTGCCTCAATGAAACTTGGATTAGACCTGATGAATACCTGGCACTAAGTGAAGCCACCTCTGAAGGTTATAATTATATGCACAGCCCAAGACTATCAGGCAGAGGTGGAGTCTGTATAATTTACCAAAATATTTTAGAAATTAATCAGATACATTATAATACCTTCAGTTCCTTTGAAATTCAGTCTATTAACATAACTAATCTGGACACAAACAAGAAACCACTGTTGTCAATTAATGTTTATAGACCACCAGGGCCCTACTCTTTACAAATTATTGAAAACCTCCCAGATTAATCAACCCCAGATTACCGTCCATCAGATCTAGTTAGACAGATTAACCAACTGTTTACAGAATAACCTTAGACCAACTTTAGACAGTGTAGCAGCACTTGAGTATAAAAAACAGAGACAGAAGAAAATTGCCTCATGGTATAACAACCAGACTTGTAATCAGCATGAAGATTAGAGCTGAAATGATGACTGACCAAACTGGAAGTATTCCACTCAGTTTGGAGTTACAGCCTTACTGAGTACAGAAGAGCTCTCATTAGAGCTCGTTCAGACTATTTGTCCTCACTGACCAAAAAGAACAAAAATCATCACAGAGCACTCTTGGATAGGCAGGTACTGAACTTCAGATTCCATCAAATTTCACCAGTAATATCTTTATGGATGTTTTCAAAAATAAAATAGAAAATATTAGACAGAAAAGTCAACCCATAATATTAAATCCAAACAGTTTGACCAGTTTGACCCTTGTTAGACTGGTTCCTCCCAGGTTTCTTCTCCCAGTCAAGGGTGTTTTTCCTAGCCACTGTGGCTCTGAGTTTTTTCCTTTGTTTCATGTGTTGTTCATTATCTAGTTTCTGTAAAGCTGCTCTGTGATGTTTTATAACATCTGCTGTACAAAGCGCTATACAAATAATTTTTAGTGATTAATTAACTGTATGGTAAAATGAGCTGAGAAAATGGACAGTGAATGTAGAAAAAAGGAGGTGGTTCTGATGTTATGGTTGGTTGGTGCATATATGTTCTTCCTGAAAGGTTTTGAGGTATTTCTCTTCTGACAGTTACAATATGCATTAAAGTGATTAAAAAATTGAAATATTGTTCCATAATACAATAAAAGTATATGAAATATACAGTCAGATCTATATATATTCTGTGACACAATTATAATTTTGTATGCCACCTCTGAAATAGACCTGAAATCAAGCAATCAATGTACACTTTCAGCTTTCATTTAAGAAGTAAAAAAACTATTGCATTAAACCATTTTTCATTAAACTTCTTAAGTTCCAACAGGATCAAATGTAACTGAACTCACATAATTATAAACATAAAGAGTGCTTGGATACTAATCCTCTGCACTCAATCACTGCTTCCAGTCTTCAAATAACCTCTAATAGATTTGTCTAAACTTTTTTCTTGGCCACACCTGGCCATGACATTGCTTAACACTTAATTGTCCGATTACTTTGAGCCTGTGAAAATGTTTGTGCCCTGCTCTCCCAGTGCACACTGGGATACATATAGAATATAGAAACCCTGAAGCAACTGATAAATAGCAAATTGTAATGTTTCTGGAGCTTGAAATGCAGGTACTCTGATTAAAATTTGCAGGAATTGAGCTGCTAAGAACACTAACTTGTCAAGTGGATGAGGGACTGATAGGCACCATACAAGGGACAGAAGACCACCACCATCCACCCCACTCTAAAACCTCATTCATTCTGCATCCATTAATCTGTTAAAATGAACTGTTGGAACTGCTGGAACAAGAGAAACTGTTGCAACAGTTGAAGCACAGGTTAAACATTCAACACAGGGCCAACAAGCAGAGATAAAGCAGCCAGTTCCAGATTTATGCCCCACCAGGAAATGGGGATGTGTGGTCAGCAGAAAAGCATGCTAAATAAATGCTAAGCACAGGCCGGTAAAAAGATTTTGTGTCAAGGCGTTTGTTTCGAAAAGCCCATTCATCTCTCACAGTTAAGAGATAGACTGAGATGCTTTTAAATCAACAAATCTGTGATATTGATCAGCTGTTAAATATATTATTACAAAGTTATATTTATGAAAGGTCATTTATATCCACAGAATGCTTGATGTGATTGCTCAATATAGCTCAGACAAAAATGTTCATTCAGCTCTCTCTAATCAACAGACACTTTCATCATTATGTCACAGATGTAGGTTTGTGAGTGTTTGGCAAAGAATATTTGGACATACAGTGTATATGTAAAAAGATTCCTTTTTGAAAATACATTTACATCACATGAAGTGAAACTCCTTTTAACTATTTTGTATAATGATTATTTACATTATACATGATTATTTCCCTACTAACAGATGGATTAATTGAGATTAAGCAAATGCTATACCACTGCTATACCACTGCAACACTAGAAAGAATTCCTTAGCAGTGCATACAACACAGCCCAAGAATTTCATAAAACAACAAACCTTTGCAAGAAGAAATGGGTAAATGTCCCCAAATTGGAACTGATATACTTAGATATTAAAGGCTGTGATGCACAAAAGAGAAGGTGTTGCTAAGTACTGACCATGTAGTGGCCAGACAGAAGCCTTTCTTAGTAAAAGGCACATGAAAGCTCACCTGGAGTACTTAAAGGACTCTCAGACTTTTGAGAAACAAGATACAACCAACACTGAACTCTGCCATAAAGCCCATTCTGGTGGAGTGCTGCAATGATTGTTGACATTTTCAAAGTTTCTCCCATCTGCACACAGGGCCTTTGGAGCTCAACCAGAGTGACCATTGGGTTCTTGGTTAGCTCTCCTACCAAGGCCCTTTTCCCCTGAATCTTTAGATTAGTGCGGTGTCCAGCTCCACTTCTTTCTAAACATGTTCTAAGCATGTTCTATCAACTGAATTTACCATACTCCAATGAAGTGGAAACATCTCAAAGATGATAGAGAGAATGCCAGAGCTGCCAGAGATAAATTTCAAGTGTCATAGCAAAGAGTTAGCAAAAAAATAAAATAAATAAAAATTTCTGTTTTCACTCTCTCATTATGGGCCATACGCGTGAGAGGTCCTTAGGTGCCCCTAAATTGATTCTCAGCACCCCAAGTAAATATTAAAGTAAAAGGGTTTTTTTTGCAGTTGTTATTTTTGATCTTTTATTATCTTTTAGGTATGTCAGATCAGAGAAATCACTGAATTTCAGTACTGAGGCCATACAGAACTGAAAGCACATATGGAAAGACCTATAGAACAAAAACAATAGCTCTGGTGCCATCTAGTGGAAAGGGGAGGAACTCACAGCTGTTGCCAGGGGGCTGCAGGCTGTGGTTGGTCAGTTGACACCAGCCTACAGGGAAGATATCCCTGGAGTCGTATTTGCACCAGTAGTCAAAGGCTCCTCGCCATCCATCAAACATGACGAAGATCTTGTCTCCGCGCACCTCACCAATGGTGGCAGGACAGATGAGGTAGGGATTCTTCTTATCCACTGCTTCCAGCTTCATTCCTGGTTTAAAGTGGTTGTGCAAAGGCCTTGGTGGCTCCTGCCATAAACCAGAAGAAGAAAAAGCTAAATAATGTTTAATATCTCACGTAGCAACTGTATAAATAAACATACATGTATGTATGAATGCTGCAGGTTGGTAATAATATCTGTTAATGGTGACTAGACTTCTACTAGGATGGTAAAAACAAAGGATCAAAGCTGAATCTGTTTTATAATATTCTGTTTACAGTAAATAACTATTTACTTATTAAAGCTCACAGTGAACAATTATATCTAACATTTTATATTTGAAAAAATTCATATCAGTGAACAAAGTGGAGTGTTACATGTTTGACCATATTAAAGTATATCGACTGATAATGGTTATTACAAATCTGGAGGACTTTTATTTTTTTGTATTTTTTACTGTTTTTATAAAGTCTCCTCTAAAGTTTTTAAACCTTTGAAATTAACATAGTTGTTGATGTATGGAGCCAAATTGGGGGCAAAATTCAGTTTACATAAAATTTAATTCTGTAATTAATAATTTACTTTATTTTTTTTTCACGTTCGTGTGTATTGTACAGTTTCAGATTTTATGTCTTCCGATTCAGATCTTATTTGCTTATGGTTTCAATCATATATATGTTTCAGTTTCAGACTTTTGGCGATGATCTGGCCTGGGGGCGTGGCATCAGCATTGAGAAATGAGTGAAAGAAGGCCTAAATGTAAAAAAAGATCTCAAACCAATATATATTTGAAACTGTAAGCAAATACAATCTGAATCTGAAAACTGACACAAAAAAATAGAACTCAGAAATCAAACTATACATGGACATGAAAAATGAAATTCAACATTCAATCAAAATGAATTGAAACGAATGAAACAAAATCCTCATTAATTTTATTTTGAATATATTTTTAGAATTCAAGCTCAAGACTTGGAATTTCTTTGAAGACTGCAGTTTCCATTAAATAGGTCAGAATTTACCACTAACACACTGACTTTAAACAAGGTTTGGAGAACAGTTCACACTCTGGAGAAGGTGTAACACTTAAGTGGTGCATATTTAGAGGTAGATTATACTATCTTATTTCTAATTGATCTCATCTGATAAGACACACTGGGTGCTTATTTTCCCAGACCTAAAATGTTACAAACTTGCCTCTAAGTGACCTCGTCCCAGTGAACACACACACACACAGTGCTGACTCTCTCAGGCCTAAAAGGATTTCAGGATGATGTGATGTGACAGGCTGCTTGGGTCTACATTTCCTATGTTTACCTTTTTAAAGGCTGAGCTCAGAGCTACCTCGGCTCCGCTTAACGTTCTTAACAGGAACATGGGCCATGAGGAGGCATTCATTCTGAAACCTGGGAGGGAGGGAAGGACAGAAGTAAGAGGGACAAAAGAGAGAGAGAGAGAGAGAGAGAGAGAGAGAGAGAGAGAGAGAAAGAGAGAGAGAGAGAGAGAGAGTCTATACCAGCTTTATGCATGATTCAGTTGGCGATGTTTGCGTAGATTTTCTGCACACTATAGAAATAGATAAAAATATGTAAATAAATGACAATTCTGTTTCATCTCCAGTTGAAAAATGACTGTCTAAAGTGACTGTAACATAAGTTTATCATAAAACAGTTTGATATTTCCAATATCATTTGTCACATACTTTTCCTCATAACCTACTGATGAGGACATTGTTAGTTTATGTATTTAAATGTATTTATTCAATTTAAAGGAATAGTTTTGGACAAATATGGACATTGACCATTGATTATCTTATTGATTGTGTGGAGGTTTTCCTTTAATCTGACAAGCTTTCAATTTTCTCAATCTCACTGCCTCAAAATGGTGTCTCTTTTATAGCCAACATGAGGGAGATTAAAACAGATGAAACCCAGGGAATCGAAACCCAGTCTCCCACAGTCCCCCTCAGCCCATATCCCACTCTGTTTATATCCCAATATACAGTAGATATAAATATCAATATATCACCTCAGCACATATCCTGCTCAGTTTATAATCCCACTTGTACCTGTACTGTCCAAATACAGTAATTACTAAATAATGTATTATGTTATTATAAGCACACAAAGACGACATAAAGCGCATTCTGCTATTGTTTATGTGCATAAAAAATCCAAGTGCACACTCTCGCCAACACACTGCTGAACAAATTCAAAGAGCACCGAATAACAGAATGAATACAAATAATCCAAGTCAGCAGTAGATTTCTGCTCTCAGAATGTTTTGTTCTTGATGAAATGGTCCTAAAGTAAACAGCTCAGAACACATGATGAGCCACAATTAAAATTGTGTTTTCATTGTTTTCTACTTTCTATAAATAAGTCATTCTTACCCAGTGGTGGCTGCAGCATGTCCCCACTCTTCTCGCAAGTTCCTACAGGCTGAATGTCAGATGAATCCACCAGTTGCCAGAAGTCATTGGTGTTATCGCTGCCATCCAAACGCAGACGGAGACGCGCACCCATTATACCCATTACAGTGGCAATACACATGGAGGTGGAGTTCCTTGGATCATGAGCCTCAACTTTCACACCCACTTTGAAATCATTTGTGGGAGGAACCCTGGACTGAAGACATATGAGAAATGTTAGGATAAAACTGGACATACATTAAAATAGCCATCCACTAATAATGGTCAGTGGTATCCGAAAGGTACAGAAAAAAGTTATAAACTATAAATGAGATATATATTAATATTTATTTGTATTTTGGGATATAAACAGAGCGAAATACAGCCAGGGCGATATATTGATATTTACATCTATATCAGGATATAAACAGAGCGAGATATGGGCTGAGGCAATACATCAATATTTAATCTGTATCTGGATATAAACAGAGTGGGATATGGGCTGAGGTGATATATTGATATTTATATCTATATTAGGATATAAACAGAGCGGGATATGGGCTGAGGTGATATATTGATATTTATATCTATATTGGGATATAAAAAGAGCGGGATATGGACTGAGGTGATATATTGATATTTATATCTATACTGGGATATAAAAAGAGCAGGATATGGGCTGAGGCAATATGGTTCATACTGAGTTTTAACATTTTAAAATGATGTTCTGTTTCAATCTTGCGTAAAACCTTTTTTCTGCTCTGTTGCTCTGCTCCGGACCCTACTCTCAAGTCCTCCTCTACTCTGCTCTCCTCTGCCCAGCACTAGCCAGGCATAACAAACTACAAACAAGGATAGAGTAGCATACCTGTCTGAAGCAGCTGGGGGGCGCTGGTAAGGAGGAGGTTTCCTTTAAATAAGCTTCCCAGTTGAAAGGCTCTGGGAAACATATAAGGTATGGAAGTATACAAACAACAAGCTTAATCTCTTTGCAATACATCTGTAACATCGCAAACCAACATGTGTGTTATAAAGAGTGGACTTTACCATTGCAAGCAGTCTGTGGAAGGGCTGGTGCATCACAGCTAACCCCTTTCTCCCTTTTGCCTTCTTTTTGGTCTATAGAATTTTACAAAATTCAAAATGTGTGACCAAACACAGGGATATACAGAAACAGATAAAAAAGAGCTAAATGTGTAAAAGTAACCAATAAAAAGAGATGAAATACAGAAACAGATAAAGAAAGAGATAAATGTGTTAAAGTAAGTATGAAATAATGTCTCAGCAGTCTAATGCACTAATCTGAGGGAACAGAATTGGCCGTGCTCTCCCTGTGTGGGTAGATGCTGCTCTAGTTGTAGTTGTGTATTTTGTATATTGTAGCTGGGGACCCGGCTCTGAGTGTGTTGGCTGCCCAGCAATGATACAATGTCAGCAGTTCAAAAGAGGTGGTGGTTGCATTGGCGGAGGCATGTGCTTGTCTTTATGGTTCTAATGTCCAGATTATTGTATGTGATAGGGGAGAGGTCTAACAGGGAAGGTTAACTGGCCCTTCCAAATTGAAATGGAAAACAGTGACAAAACAGTGGGAGTTACCTTTCTGAGGTGTTTTGCCCATGATTACATCAGTCACTTCAGTCCAGGAACTGCTACAACATCGCCATCCTAGAGAAAGAGACAACAAGTACAATGTTAAAGAAATAGGTTTTCAGCCTAATGTTGAGTTCAATCTTCTAGTATAGTAAGATGAAAATGAGCAGACCTCCAAAGGATGAAATATTATTTAATATCTAAATAAAGAGAATTGTGTATTATTTTGTTTCATACAATTAGATTGAGAAAAGGAGCACCATGTAAATGTTTAGATTTACATTTACATTTACGGCATTGGTAGATACTCTTATCCAGAGTAACTTACAAAAGGGCTTCACGTCTCATTCAGAATATCCTGGTCAGAATCCAGAGATACAAGCTTGATTCAATATAATTGTAAGCCTTTAATGAGTTAAATGCTTTTGAAAGAGATGGTCTTCAGTCTTCATTTGAAGACAGCAAATGACTCTGAATGGTCATTCAGTCCCCCATAGAAAGTTTGTTCCACCACTTTGGTGCTGTCACATTTCTGTCCAGTTTGGCTCCCCTGTCGTTTCTTTCCCTCTCTTCTGTTTGGTTTTGGTCTTGTGTCCACCCTTACTCTGCTCTGCCTTTGGTGCTCATGTGTCACCCTGCTCTTCCGTAATTATCCCCAGGTGTTTCAGTCCGTGTCTCAATTTATGTCTCTGTTTTTGCCTGCTTTTGTTTTTGTTCCCATGTCTGTTCCTGTTTTGGTTCCTGTGTCTGTTCCCATGTCTGGTTTTGTTGTTCCAGTCTCTGTCGCTTTTTTGTTTCTGTCCCTGTCAGTGTTTTCCCAGTGTTTCCCTTACCCTGTCCTGTCATGTCTAGTTCCCAGTCTGAAGTCCAATCCCCTCTCCTGTCCAGTGTTTCCCATGTTCCCCAAGTCCAGTTTTCTATCATGGCTCCTGTTCCCCACATCCAGTTTCCTGCTCCCCTTAGTCCAGTCTCCTGCCTTGGTTTGTGTTTCCCCTGCTTCCCAAGTTCAGTCCTGTCTCTCGGGTTTCAACCCTGGTTCAGTCTTGTTTTCAGTCTTTATTACCCCATGAGTACATCTGCTACCACACCTTCTCTACAGTCGTGACAGGTATCAGGACATTTTGAGGGATGGTGGGTCAAGCCAAGCTGCACATCATGCTCAAAAGGCTATTGGTACGGATTGGGTTTTGACCACTACCATCAAGACTGGTCCATTTTTAGCTTTGTAGTCCAGCATGAAGATTCTGACTCTGGTGTTCAGCTACAGGAAGCCAATGAAGGGAATGAAACAGGGGAGTTACATGGCTGAACTTAGGAACACTGAAGCCATATCTGGATCAGAAGGGCCTGATTTTACACACAGGAAGTCAAGCCTTGAAATGGCAAGAGACTGAACGAGCAACTGAGCAACTCTTTAGAGAGAAAAGGTGAAAGTCTCCTGATATTGTTGGGAGAAATCTGCATGACCGAGCAGCCTACAACATGTGAGTGTTGGGTTTAAAGTGTTAATTAAAAAATTAAACTCTGAGTTGGATAGTTGCTACAGTCTCACAAAACATTATCAAGATACTCAAGTGTATCAATATTTTCTTACACCCCTAATCCTAAAAGCAACTCAAAATCCACAACCTCCACCCATGCTCTGACAATCCAAACAAGAAAAGTGTTTACAGGATAACACAAGTACCTCACAGAACGACAAGATCCTTGAAGAGCTTTTGGAGGTTTTTCAGTTTGAAATTATGGAGGAACGTCTTAGAGTTTTTCATGGAAACTTCAATAAAAGTACAAAGGTTTCCTGAAGCACCTTAAGAGGAACCTCCATGGCGTCATACTGAAGAACCTTTAAATGTTCCTCAAAGATCTTTTAACAGTGTAAAAGACCTTTGCAACAAACAAGAACAGCAAGACACTGAGTTACTCAGTACTGATCATGCATGATGCCCGTACCTTTGCTTCTGGACTTTTTTCTTATTTTAAAACTGTAAAAGATGGATTAAAATAATCTTGCTGAAAATATTAAAGAAATGTGTATTTATGGCTTTTCAGAATCAGGAATACATCAGTATTTCCTGGGATTTGGCAAACTGTGCATATGTTGCACGATAACCATCTGGTTTATAAAAGATGTACAACAGCTTTAGTTCACATTAGTCCATTGGCATACCAGATCAGAGAACCACATTTCCAGCATTACGGAAGACGAGGATTATCCCCCCCTACTGTTTTTGTCCATTTTAACCCCATTCGTTTCACTGGCAAAGACAAGAAGGTCACTAAATCACAGATAGCTGTGCAGAAATCAAAGCACAGCACCTTTCTGGGGTTTTGAAAAGCCTGACAGTAATAAGTTAGTGAAGCTCTCGAAGAACACAGGACCACCAGATCAAAGCCTCGCTCTCACCAGTCAGCAACATTTTCCAGACTGGCTCTGACCAAAAGAATTTGCTACAGCTGAGACAGAGTGCGAGCTGATCCAGAAAATTACTGGCTGGCAGATGCCAAACTTTTGGGCTGTCATTGATTCAGAACAGAGAGGATGGTACTGCTTAATTCAGCCCAGTGAAATTTTCACAGCCTTGGTTTGCAGGAATGTGCTGCACATGGATGGAGAATCGAAGGTTTGATATTTTTTTCAATTATGCAATTTGGCAAACAGATTGATATACTAACTTTCATTGATTTCAACACTTTATTTAACTAAACACAAGCTGTTTAAGACAGAACATCTTAATAAAGAAGCTTTAAAAATTTTTTTATTGAATTGTTGTCAAACAAAAGCCTTACTTCCAGTTTTACATTATAAGCATTTGGCAGATGCTCTAATCCAAAGCAATTTACAGGGTTACTCATATTACACAGGTTGGCCAGAGTAGTGTTAGGCATGTTGCCCAAAGACTTGGTGTAGCCCAGCATAGTTGCCCAGATTGGGAACCGAACCCCAGTCTCCCACATAGTGTGGTGGCTCACTGGTGGTGTTATCTTTTGTGCCACACCAACCTAGCTTTAGACTCAACTTGATTTCACACTTTACTTTGTTTCACAATTTCGTGATGAATGAACCAATTGAAATGCAGAAACGTTTAGAAATTAATTTCTCCTGTACAGCTGCCATAGTCAAGATGGCAGCTTTAACTTTTTGCAATGTGGAATTTTTGTAAAGGTTCTATAAAGAAGAAAGGCTTTCCCTGTAAAGAAAGCACCATCTGATCAACCAAATATCCATTAAAGATGATATTCATCATCTTTTTCTTTTTTAAATTGTACGTCACTAATTTAGATGGACTGTTATTAATATACAATCAAGATGTGAAGTTTCAGACCTTTAAAATAAAGTTTTAAAACTTGAAGAATTATATTACTGATCATCACCCCATCACACCTTCACACCACATACTATCTCTCTGCTTGTGCACTTTATTCACTACTGGAACAGTACCAACTTACATATAGGTATATTTGTTATCTTTATTTTTATTTTTTTATTTTGTTATCCTGTGTTTTTTAGGCATCTGTTTTACTGTTGCAAGGGACTTGCGCCTATGTTTTTCACTCACCTTTACACCTGTGTATTGTGAGGTGATGTGGCAATAAACTTGATTTGATTTGATTTATTACACTTAAATCTTGCCAGAAAACAAATTATAGTTACAGATCACATTGTACAGACCTGTAATATGGGAAACACAGAGTGCATTATTAATACATTGAAACTTTGTGACTTCTGATGAAGTCCTTTATATCTAAATTCTTTTCCACCCATCTGGATTTTATTGGTGTTTCTTTTTGTCAACATTATTTCCTTCAATAAAATATCACAGAAATCATAGGACCCTAAACCTGGTCAAAATTCCTCTAGCATTTAACATTGCAATATATCACAGAACAACAAAACATTGCAATATCCACTTTGTAAAAATCTCTACAACTGTAAAGGTTCTACAAGTCTATAATAACCACAGCTCTTTGTGGATCCAAAAGTGGCTCTCCTATGTCATTGCTTACCATTTACAGCACCTTTACTTTTCAGAGTGTATGTATGGTGTTCATACAAAGATATTAGGAAACACTGTTTAACTGCAAAGTACAGCAGTCTCTTTATACATATTTGTACACATACACTTTTCTGCCACAACCAAACCAGATGAAAACTTAAGATGTGAGTTAAAGTAACGATTTTATCCAAAGTAATTTTAAAGGAAATTAAAATGTCTTTCATTTTAAAGAATTCTTTAAATAATTTTAGTAAACAGCAGCTCACATTCTTAAAGTATGTAAAAATAATAAGTCAATATGATATGATATACAAGGTTTTGACAATGACAATATATACTCTTAAAAAGGAAGATAACCAAAACTGGAAAGGTACCTTTCCATTATGTGGAGATTCAATAAAACACCTCACACTCACTAACAGAAATTCTTCTTTCCAGCCATTGAAATCTCCTTTAAGGACCCAAAACGGGTTCATAAACAGCACAACTCAGCACCTTTATTTTACACAATTCCTACAAAATAGTGAACTTTGCTGATAAAACCTGCTCTTTAAAAGCAATTCAACTAAAATATTTTCAAAAGCTTTCTTACTTTCTTCCACAACAGACTCTGCAATCAGTTCCTGCTGGAGAAGTGGAGATGAAGTATCCTCATCCTCATGCCAACATTTTCATTCCCCTTCTGCTCCTCACCACACTCACACACTCATACTGACCCTCTGTTTCTCCAGTCTTACACAGTGAATCCCATTCACTCCACTGTCATAAAGATTCCAAACAGCCGTAAAAGGCAATCTGCCTGTGTGTGTCCACAGGAGGCCACAGCAACACATGAAAAGGATTCCAATGCCTGCCATTTACAGACGATGTCTACATTTCCATGAGTCCCCCTCTGCTAAAGGACCTAGACCCTGCCCCACAACACCAGCCCACCCCTCTGTCCCTAGCACACAGGAAGTTTTCCTTTAACACAGAGCCAGGTTACAAAAAGGAGGGGGCTAAAGTAAACTAAAGCTCATGAATGAAGGACTCGGAAATGATTCTTAGCTCACAGTGTATGATGCAGTAATAGAACACATACAAGAAAATGATAAGGAGCAGCAGAAACAATTATTGGAACTTCACTATAGAAAACCAGAACCAAAGAAAGAAAAAAGGAATCATTCAGCTGTTGGGAGTCTAGTGTCTCAGCATATGCATATCTAGAGTCTCAGCACCCATATAAATTAAAAAAGTCTTCTTCTTTTTTAAAACGGAATCTGATAAGCTAAATACGTGTTAAAACTAGGGCTGGGTGATATATCAATATTTATATCTATACTGGGATATAAACAGAGTGGGATATGGGCTGAGGCAACATATCAATATTTATATCTATTTAAACAGAGTGGGATATGGGCTGAGGTGATATATCAATATTTATATCTATATAAACAGAGTCAGAGAGATTAGATTGCTTTTAGTGCAGCAGGAGTGTGTGTGTGTGTGTGTGTGTGTATGTGTATGAGTGAGTATATATGTGTGTATGTATGTGTATATATGTATATGTGTGTGAATGTATGTGTGTATATACGTAAGTGAATGTGTGTGTGTGTGCATGTATATGTGTGTATGTCTTTGTGTCTGTGTGTGTTTGTGTATGTGCGTGTCTGTGTTTGTGTGTGTATGTACGAGTATGTGTGTGCATGTATGTTTGTGTGCATGTGTGTGTGTGTGTATGTGTCCGTATGTATGTGTGTTTGTTCGTGTGTGTGTGTGTGTGTGTGTGTGTGTGTGTGTGTGTGTGAGCGAGAGAGAGAGAGAGAGAGAGAGAGAGAGAGAGAGAGAGAGAGAACATACTATAAATAATGAGCACTGAAGACATGCTGAAGCTCAGCTTCATTTTCATGTCTGATGACCCCAGAACACATCGCTACTGTTCTAGAACCGAACCGGAACCAGAGAACGAGCGGAACCTGAGCGGTTCTTACCTCCTGTTTACGGTCGGAGCCCGTAGCGCTTTTCTCTGCTTTCATTGGTTCTGGTCGCCATTTTTACAGCCCGACCGCGCATGTCCAACATTACAGCCGTTCCTCCTCTCCATCATCAAATACCCTCATCATCCTCCCTGAGGAGCTCTCCCTTCTGTTCAGACAGTGTTTGACACTGTATCAGGCAATAACACTGTTAATACCCTAATCAGCCTCACCGAGGAGCTCTCCCTTCTGTTCAAACAGTGTTTAACACTGTTTCAGACAATAACACAGTGTAAATACCCTCACCAGCCTCACTGAAGAGCTCTCCCTTCTGTTCAGACAGTATTTAACACTGTTAATAACCCTCATTTGCCTCACTGAGGAAATATCCCATTATTTTCAGACTGTGTTTAACACTGTTTCAGATAATAACACTGTAAATATCCTCATCATCCTCACTGAGGAACTCTCCCTTCAGTTCAGACAGTGTTTAGCACTGTTTCAGAACATAACACTGTAAATACTCTCATCATCCTCACCGAGGAGCTCTCCCTTCTGTTCAGACAGTGTTTAACACTGTTAATAACCCACATTTGCCTCACTGAGGAAATATCCCATTCTTTTCAGTGTTTAACACTGTTTCAGATAATAACACTGTAAATATCCTCATCATCGTCACTGAGGAGCTCTCCCTTCTGTTCAGTGTTTAACACTGTTTCAGACAATAACACTGTAAATACCCTCTTCATCCTCACCGAGGAGCTCTCCCTTCTGTTCAGACAGTGTTTAACACTGTTAATAACCCTCATTTGGCTCACTGAGGAAATATCCCATTCTTTTCAGACAGTGTTTAACACTGTTTCAGACAATAACACTATAAATAGCCTCATCATCCTCACCGAGGAGCTCTCCCTTCTGTTCAGACAGTGTTTAACACTGTTTCAGACAATAACACTATAAATAGCCTCATCATCCTCACCGAGGAGCTCTCCCTTCTGTTCAGACAGTGTTTTACACTGTTTCAGACATTAACACTGAAAATACCCATCATCATCCTCTATGAGGAGCTCCCCTTTCTGTTCAGACAGTGTTTAACAGTGTTTCAGATAAACAAAAACACTGTAAATACCCATCATTATCCTCACTGGGGAGCTTTCCCCTTCTATTCAGACAGTGTTTAACACTGTTTTAGATAATAACAGTGTAAATACCCCTCTTCATCCTCCCTATTTAGCTGTCACATTCTGTTTAGAGAGTTTTTAACAATGATCAAGATAACACTGTAAATACCCCTCATCAGCCTCACTGAGGATCTTGTTCATTCTGTTCAGACAAAGATTAATGCTGTTTCAGACAATAACTCTGTAAATACCCTCATCATCATCCCTGACGAGCTCTCCCTTCTGTTCAGAAAGTGTTTAAAACTGTTTCAGACATTAACACTGTAAATACCCCTCATCATCCTCACTGAGGAGCTCTCCCTTCTGTTCAGACAGTGTTTAACACTGTATAAGACAATAACACTGTAAATACCCTCATCAGCCACACTGAAGAGCTCTCCCTTCTGTTCAGACAGTGTTTAACACTGTTAATAACCCTCATTTGCCTCACTGAAGAAATATCCCATTCTTTTCAGACTGTGTTTAACACTGTTTCAGACAATAACACTGTAAATACCCCCATCAGCCTCACTGAGGAACTCTTATATTCCTTAATGAAAGTGTTTAATGATGTTTCAGATAATTACACAGTAAATACCCCTCATCCGCCTCACTGAGGAACTACAACATTTGTTTCTGACTGCATTTAACACTGTTTCAGCTAATAACACTGTAAATATCCATCATCAACCTCATTAAGGAAATGTCCCATTCTGTTCAGGCAGTGTTTAAAAATGTTTCATGTAATAACACTGTAAATACCTCTCACCAACCTCACTGTGAAACCGGCCCGTTCTATTCAGACACAGTGTTTTACAGTGTTTCAGCTAATTACACTGTAAATACCTTTCATCAGTTTAACTAAGGAACATTCTGATAACTGATATCTGTTCAAATGTTTAGTAATTATATAATCAAATAATTAATAAATAAATAAATATGCAAATAAATGTATATATACACTGAAACCACTATACATGCATACAGATTATTTAATAAATAATGAATGTATGATCAGATTAATTCAGTCCACAGTGTCCTATCATCTTCCACGGGCACAGTTGTATGATGTCTGTTGGGACAAACGATCTTCTGAGTTGGTCAGAGTCCAGTGACCACAGTCTTCTACTGAACAAACTTTCCTGCTTCCTGATTACAGTGTGTAATGGGTGACTGTCTGCAGTCCTCTCCTTCACTGTTGTCAGAGGGTCCAGCTCCACTCTGACCACTGACTTGGCCCACCTGACCAGTTTGTCCAGATACATTGTCTCTCTCTTCCCGATCCTGCCTCCCCAGCACAACACAGCATAAAGGAGAATGCTGCCTACGAATTCTAAAACATCTGCAAATGTTCTACTTTAAATCATTAATTTAAATAATGAATTGAACTGTCATACAGTGATCATACAGTGTATAATCAAACAGCTATTGGTGAATCTAAATCAGCTAAAGGTTATTTAACTGTTTCATGTGATGATATGCTCTGAAAGCCTCTCCCCTCAAGTTCTTTTGTGTTTTGCCACACATTTGAATGAGCTCTGAATCCATATCTAAACTCTTTTTCAGTTTCATAATGTTTAACAAAACAAAATGTGTTTGTCAACCTCGTCAGACACCAGCTCACTGCTAATATTTGAACATTCCACCAGTTTTCTGGATAAACTGTATTTTTACCACCAGTTTATTAAAACATGTAAATAACTGGAATCCAGCAATCATGATTGGTGTCAGCTTTTTTCTACTAGTTAAACAAATAATAATAAAACAAATATGCAAAATAAATATTTTTTTAATGTAAGCCTGACAAATATAGATCAGATTAGATGTAATTTTATTGATACCTTAGGAGGGTTCCCTCCTTAACGTTCCAGCAGCACCTTCAGTACAGTACAGTACAGCAAAGAGTAGATAATGAAGATAATAATTTAGTGTAGAAACACTATAGAAATATAAAGAATATATAATATAGAGACTATATTACAATATGCAATATAGATAGATAGGGCATGAAAAAGAGTCCTGTAGGAGGAGGTATTGCATATTATTAGTGCACTTGTTAACTGTTTTTGCACAAAGTCCTCTGTCTGCCTGTTAGCACTTCTCCCTCCAGAGAGGAGTTGTACAGTCTGATGGCGTGCGGGACAAAAGAGTTTTTAAGTCTATTGGTCCTGCACTTGGGAAGGAGCAGTCTGTCACTGAACAGGCTCCTCTGGTTGCTGATGATGGTGTGTAGAGAGTGACTGGCATTGTCCATAATGTCCAGTAGTTTCCTCAGAGTCCTCTTCTCTGCCACTGTCACCAGAGCGTTCCAGCTTCATGCCAACCACAGAGCCGGCCCACCTGATCAGGTTGTCCTGGATGTGCCCTTCTTGGACATGCTGCTCCCCCAGCACAGCACAAATAGACTATTAATCACATACAGAATATAAGCTGTCTCTCAAAACACATTTCCAGAAATTTCAAATTAGAGGCCTTTTAAAGAAATATTTCTATGTGCATTCTTTTCATTTAATTTTAGCCATTTATCTGAGCTGAAAATGAAAACCGCACTTCAGGTTTGACTTAAATATTTTCTAAATGGAAAGTTGGTATTTTTACTTAAGTATGGGACTTATGTAATTCTGCCTCCTCTGAATCCTAAAGGCAAATTAATCCATAGTAGAAAACATGCTGAATGTTAAAGACAAGTTTATTAACAGGCACATTTGAAAGAATAAGTGTACTTAATAAACTGAAATGTATTTTTATCCAAAATGATCCCCAATATCTTTTTCCCTTTATATATTCTTGTTTTACCACTTAATTTTAACTTCAATTTTAGAGTGTTTCATTCTTTCTCATGAATACTGAATGCTATATTATGTAATGACATTTATTAGATTATGAAACGGAATTTTTATTATGAGGTGCCATTATATATTGAGTCGCTAGGTGGCGCTCCACACTCGTTTTGGCCTCGAGTTGATGAGCTGAGTGCTTGAAGCTGATCCACATTCGGACAATCCACCTTCCTCCACTGAGTTAGAATTGAGGTTTGCTTTAAGTGGCACCATTTAACACACTACTATAATAATCATAATAACAATGAATAAACTTAATTTCATTACATTTCAATTTTAATAAATTAATTAGTAACCTTGCAGAAAAAGCCGGACCAAAGTTTTAAACCAGTTGATCAGTTTAGCTCTTGACCAGCAGTCTGATGGTTTAGATGGTCTACAGTCTACAATCTGGCCAAGCCAAATAACAGTATGACCAAGGACCAGCATCAGCATACTTGTTGATCAGCATGACCATTAAGACCACACTGGTTGACCAGCTATGTTGGGTAACCAAGATGGTTGACCAGAATGATGAGCTATACCACAGTGGTTGACCAGTATAACCAAGCCTGACCAAAAATGCAACCTAAAATGCAGTGGTTAAGAGTTCTTTACCAGCATAGGGTAAGTTTTCATCTGGATGATCAGCTTTCAACTACCCTGACCATCAGAACCATGTTAGACCATCAGGAACCATATTAAACCATAAAAAAACAGTTTAGACCATCAGAAACAATCTTAGACCATCAGAAACCAGTTTAGACCATCAGAAACCAGTTTTTACCATTAAAATACCAGTTTAGACCATCAGAAACAATCTTAGACCATCAGAAACCATCTTAGACCATCAGCAACCATCTTAAACCATAAGAAAACATCTTAGAGCATAAAAAAACAGTTTAGGCCACCAGACATGATCTTAGATCATTGACAACCAGTTTAGACAATCAGAAACCATCTTAGACCATCGAAAACAATCTTACGACCATCAAAAACCAGTTTAGACCTTCAGAAACCATCTTAGACCATCAAATACCAGTTTAGACCTTCAGAAACCATCTTAGACCATCAGAAGATGGATTAGAGCTGGGCTCCATCCTGGTGAATGGAATCTAACATTTGGAGATGTTTCATGTTTTGGTGAAATGCTCCTGTATTTGCTGAATGTGGTGGAAATGATAACAGTTGTTGCTTCAACGTTGAAAAAACTGTCGTTTAATGCTGTGTGGCTGCTTAATAACCGTGCGTTTAAAATCGTTTTGTAAAATCAATAGCAACGTTGAAAAAATGTTGCAACGTCCCCGTTGGTCCACTTTTCACTTTCTAAAGTTGGTTCGAAGGTGAATAAACTGAAATAGCTGCTGATGTGCCGTTTAAGTTTCCTTTTATCTCTAATGAAACATCAGCGCAGACGTTGTGAGGGAAACGTCAGTCAAACGTTTTTAACCCTTTTCGTCACAGAGGGGAAACGCGCTCAACCGAACCCCGCTGTAAGTCCCGCCCCTCTCGCGTTGCGCTCTCAGGGCTTGTGCTGTGATTGGCCGCTGGCAGGTGGGCGGTGTGTGCTGATTGGACGGCGGGCGCGTCGGTCCCGCGGGGCAGCCGCGGCTCTGCGCGGGTAGGAGGTGAATGGAGCGGAATGGAGGTGGATTCTGGTGCAGCTGTGATGATGGGTTTCCACTGCAGGTAGAGGATGAAGACATCCCTACGCGCGCAGGGCTGCGGAGTCCGCGCGCTGTCGTCGAGAACTGAGTGAGTTTTATTGCGTGACAGTTTCCTTTATTATTATAATAATAATAATAATAATTATTATTATTTTTTGGTGGAGGGGGGAGGGTTGGGGGTTGGGGGTGTATGTTGTCGTGTCACCTGTTTTCCCAGTTCCAGCTTTTTTAGGGAACTGGGAAACGGCAGCACAGCTGTGGCGTTACTGCCCACGCAGACAGCGCGCGCACACGCAGCCTCCAGTCCGCTTCACTAATGACGCTCCTGAAATACAAGCGCGGATCAGGGGTTACAGAGCGCGCGTGAGGATGGTGTCATGCAACAAGCTTTCCCGCGCGCCACCCCATCACCATTATCACCATCATGTTCACCATCACAATTATCACAACCCTCACAATCATCACAACCATCACCATTATCACAACCCTCACCATCATCACAACCATCATTATCACAACCCTCACCATCATCACTACCATCACAATTATAACCATCACCACTATTATCACCATCATCACAACCATCACCATTATCATCATCACCACTGTTGTCATCACCATTATCACAACCATCACCGTCATCACAACCATCACCATTTTCACCACCACCATTTTCACCATCACATTATCACAACCATCACCACTATCACAACCATCACCATTATCACATTACCATTATCACCATCACCACTATTGCATCACCATTATCACCATTACCATTATCACAACCATCACCATTATCACTATCATCACCATTATCACTATCGTCACCATGATCACAACCACCACTATTATCACCATTGCCATAATCACAACCATCACCATTAACACCAGCATCACCATTATCACAACATCACCATTATCACCATAATCACAATCAGCACCATTATCACCACCATCGCCATTTTCATCATCATCATTTTTATCATCAGCACCATTATCACCATAATCACATTCAACACTATCATCATTATCACCATCATCACCATTATCACCATCATAACCCTCACCCTCAGACAGGGGGCAGGAGACTGAACTTTGCTCCACCCATGGATCATTCAAGTGAGCATGCACACATGCGCATGACAGAGACGCGTGCGCTCCAACATACTGACAGATGGCTGCTGGTGTGCAGAAGCGCAAGACGTTATGGAAATGTTGACATTGACAGGCTGATCAAAGAGCCTGGTCATGAATTGTGGCCAAAGGGGGGAACAGTAGACAAAGCAGTGAATGCCGTGAGCACAGGGTGGCCCCTGTCACTCCCATCAGCCTGCCTTAACCTGGCCTTCAGCAGAGACACAGCTTGACTGCACCACAGAGATCACAATCACTCTTTTGTCTAATGGCTATGGTGGTGGGCCTTCCGGGAATGGTGGGATTCCTTGAAGTCTTCATACTGACCTGTAATGAAAATGCACTGATGTTAAGATTGCTGCCAGATGAGCATTTCAGCCGTGTGTGAACCAGCACGTGTGTCCGTGTGAAGAGGTTAGACTTCACGTACATGGATAGAGAAGGGTCATTTCAGGAGCACTCCATTTCATGTGTTATTCCAGGCCATGGCTGTGATGGTTAAGGAACAAGCCCTGTGACAGGAAAGTAGATGATTTGAGTTCTGTGAACTGGCAGGACATGTATAAAGTGCTCTTGAGCAAAGCACTTAACTCCCCAGCTGTTCTCTGGGCACCACTCCAATGGGGTCTGTGTGCACATTTATGTTTTTTATGTTTAAATTGCGCGTTTATGCTTTATTCCATGTTTCATGTTATTTTTGTAAATAGCTGATGTACGGCTGATATTAGTGTATTTACGAAACCTCTGGATTTGAGTCTTGGAGCCAACAGGCATACATACTGATTCCCCTGGACTGCCCTGGAGTTTGTGTTGGTACTAATGAGAGTTGAGAACAAGCAAGATGTGGATCAGTTAGTGGACACTTAGTGCAGTTCTTTGCCCTTTGACCGGGTTCTTTGATCAGCCTGTCAATGTTTCCATAATGTCTTGCGCTTCTGCACACCAGCAGCCCTCTGTGAGGATTTACATTTACATTTACATTTATGGCATTTAGCAGACCCCCTTATCCAGAGCGACTTACAAAAGTGCTTTGCTGTTCACTTAGAATATCCTTAGCTAGTAGACGAGGCAGGAATCTAGAGATTCCACATGCTTAGATCCTGTTGAAACAAATGTCTTTATGGAGTTAAATACTCCTGAAACAGATGAGTCTTCAGTCCGCGTTTGAAGACAGTGAGGGACTCAGCTGTTCGGACTCCCAGGGGAAGTTCGTTCCACCATTTTGGTGCCAGAACAGAAAAGAGTCTGGATGCATGTTTTCCTTGCTTTCTGAGGGATGGTGGGTCAAGCTCGAGTTTTGACCATTGCCATCATATGTGGAGGGGCTGGTTCATTTTTGGCTTTGTAGGTCAGCATCAAGGTTTTGAATCTGATGTTCAGCTACAGGGAGCCAATGAAGGGAACGCAGCAGAGGAGTTACGTGACTGAATTTAGGAACATTGAAGACGAGCCGCACTGCTGCATTCTGGATAAGTTGCAATGGTCTGATGGTCCGCACAGGAAGGCCAGCCAATAGGGAGTTGCAGTAGTCTAGTCTTGAGATGACAAGAGACTGAACAAGCACCTGAGTGGCCTCTCTAGACAGAAAAGGTCGAATTCTCCTGATGTTGTAAAGGAGAAATCTGCAGGACCGAGTCAGGTTTGCAACATGAGCTGAGAACGATAACTGGTCATCCACTACTACACCAAGGCTCCGTGCTTCAGTAGATGGAGTGACCAGTGAGTTCTCAAGGGAAATGATAAGGTCAGGGTGAGGACCAGTGCTTCCAGGAATGAATAGCAGTTCGGTCTTGCTGGGGTTGAGTTTGAGGTGATGGGCTGCCATCTATGATGAGACATCAGAGAGGCAAGCTGAGATGCGGGATGAGACCTGGGTGTCGGAGGGTGGGAAAGAGCATTTAACGCATTTAACGCACATCAGTATGATGGAGTGCGTGCGTCACTGTTATGTGCGTCCCCATGTATATGCTCAATCTGCATATAGACTCTGACTGATCAACAAGAGGGGGAAGGGCTAATAACATCACTGATATAGGTTTATAGAGGAAAATGAGAAGGAAGTGGCTCTATGCTCTATTTTTTTGCTTATGCAATGATCAAATTTCAAATTATCAAAATAAATTGAATAGAATAGAACTTTATTGATCCCTTGGGAGGGTTCCTTCAGGGAAATTAAGGTTCCAGTACCAGCATGGAATTCAGCATCAGTACAGTACAGAAGTAGAAAGATAGATAAAAAATAATTTAGTAAGAAGCACTAAATTATAGATAAAAATAATTTAGTAAGAGGCACTATATACATATATAGAATATATAATATAGAGACTATATTAGAATATACAATTTAGCTAATGGTTCATGAGAAAAAGGGTCCTGTAGGAGGATATTGCACATTATTATTGCACTTTGAAAAACTGTTTATTGCACATAGAGTCCAGTTGTGTTGTGGTGGTCTGGTTGCAGGTTTTATCCTTTATCCTCCTGTTACCACTCCTGCCCCCCAGAGAGGAGTTGTACAGTCTGATGGTGTGCAGGACAAAAAAGTTTTTAAGTCTATTGGTCCTGCACTTGGGTCCTGAGAAGGGATAATACAAATGTAAATAATAAAAATAGGACATTCAGGTTGTTTTTATTTTATTTGGACCACTGTCAAGTATTTTGAAGAACTATAAATATTCTTGTCAATCTATTTCAACAATTTTTTCAAATAATCCATAAAAATTATTGTATTTATTAGTTCAAAAACACCCTGGATGTAAAGTGTTTTTTAGTCCTTATAAGAAAAGAAAACGCGAAAAAATGAGAGAAGTACATTTTTCAAGTACATAGGGACAAGTGAATTTTTTATCAAAATATGGTTAAATTCATACAAATATTTAAATTCTCTTAATTTATAAACCTTTTAGACACATTTGAGTAGCCTAGCGTCTCAAAAAATAACAATAACTGGTATTTGTGACTACCGTCCATAAATACTTTTCAATTTTTTTGAAAACATCCCACATAAATGTTCTAGGTTAACTTTTTTTGTGTAAAAATGCAATTAGTTGAGAAATTTTAAAGTGTTATTTATTGAATATTTCTATGAGCATTGTTCTGGGCTGCATTTTGCACAGCAGGAGACTCACAACCAATGCATTTACCTGAGCCTTAGTGGCTCAGTGGTCTGTACGACTGAGCACGGCTGTAGAGGAACACAAGGTTTGGGTTTGAAACTCGCTTTTCGTAATGACACTGAAATCACGTGATGATTAAAAACTGATTCATTAATGAGTTGTAAATATTATTCAGTTATATTTTCCATAGGCCTACAAACCCAAATGAAACCCAAATGCACAAGTATTTTATACATCTGAAATGTTTCAAATACAATTCCAAAATATATTTCACACACTAAACTATATTTCAGAATTATTGCCAATGTACCAAATCTATTTTAAAATACATTCATTTATTATAACACAAATATGTAACATTTTGCAGTATTAGTAAATATTTAACATTGCAAGAACAAGTTTCTTAAATGGATTTGTAGCTTTTTTGTAGCTTAAATGGATTTGTATCTCAGTTTGGATGGGTGGCCAGCTCTGGGAAGAGTCCTGGTGGTTCCATACTTCTTGCATTTACTGATGATGGAGGCTCACTGAGACCTTCAATGCAGCAGAAATATTTCTGTAACCTTCCCCAGATCCGTGTCTCGATACAATCCTGTCTCAGGTCTACAGACAGTTCCTTAGACTTCATGGCTTTGTTTGTGCTCTCAGCATTTTATCTGAGGGGACGCGTCTGTCTGTCCGCCATGTTTGAGCATTTATAAACAACTGTACTAAGATATATCAACATTAAATTCACCACTGCTTCCTTATTAATCCTTATTTAATAGCTGTGATTGTTCTGGTTGGCTGTCTGGAACAGTAGGAAAGTATTCAGTCTGCACCTGATGTCTCAATCTCACATATCAGCAAATCCATCAATGTGTGAATCACTTCTATCCTCAATGCAGTAACACCCTCCCAACACAGTAAGATGCGTGAGACTCTTCAGCTTCTTGTTAGATTTTTCCCATTTCTCCTTAAAGAGTAAATGCACCCCACTAGTGTTAGTGAACCTAACCGTTAGTTCGAGTTGCACTGTAGGAGGGGCACTGCAGTAATGAAAAACAACTCCTTGTCATTGCTGGTTTCTACTGTGAAGAGTAAGTTACTGTAGTGCACAGAAATCAGACTCTTAATCCAAAATGGTACCACGCTCAAGGTTAGTGTGTCTGCATCTTTCTGACCATGTTAAGAGTGGGTGTGTGTGGGGGTAAGATTTGCATGGTGCAGTAAGATTTGCACATTGTGACCTGTTATTGACAAAATGTCCTCCAACTGGAACTGACCAGTATAAAAATGTTATTTTGACGATACCGCAGGGCTGGTACATTTAATTCTTAATAAACGTTTCAGCTGTTAATAAAAGAATAGTTATTAAGGTGTAATTACTCTTTAAGTGGTGCATCAGCTACATTCTGAGGCTGTACCATTTAAAGACTAATTACCTAATACCTGTTTTTTTTTAGGTGGAACAGGGATGTTTGAACACGTACAGCAGCTATGTTCTGGCACCTGACACTCATATCTACACATAAGCACATAAATCTCTGTCAAAGTATTTTCGCTCATAAAAAAGCATATTTTTGCTTTGAGGTTTATCAGTATCTGCCAGTTTTTTATATGTATGTAGTGAAAGCAACTGATAATGTTTGCAACAATACATTGCAGCAACTTGCAAATATATGGATTTTATGATCTGACCAGCTCTCTAATTTGGCTATATTATCACCCAGTCGCCACTAACTGACACATTAGTTATGATGCAAAATGATGCGATTAAGCACTACAGGACGGACTGTGACAGTGCATTGCAGAATCTTTCATACCTTTAAAAGTCAATAGATTTGACCGAATTGTTGCTTGCATGAGTATTAGACTCGTACTGCGCATGGTATTGCAGTATTTCTCTATGTTTTGCATTATCCATACATCCTTCAAAGGTAACAAGATGCTCAGTCCCTGCTGATCATCCTCACAACATGATGCCTCCATCCCCATGTTTCAGTGTTGGGATGGTTTTTATTAAGGAATGGAAAGTGTTAGGTTTGCACCACCTATATTGTTTTAACTTTTGGGAAGAACTACATTTTTGTCTCAGCTTGCCACAAAAATGTTTTCCATATTTAAGTGGAATTATGCAATCCAGTTTTAGTCATGTTTAATTCCTACCCAGTAACTAGTGCTGGGATGATGAAAACTAGCTTGTGCTTCTTCTGGGTTTATGCCACGAATGCGCTTTGGGTAATGTGCTTGCTAATTGCCAGTTAAGTTACTGCTTCTAGCATCATACTGATGGGGTGAGGGATGACCATCTTTCCCACCTAGAAGAATGAGGCCAATTGTGCTGTTTCTGACTTTTGGCCATTGATGGCTGTGGCATCACTGGGGATCAAACTGAAAAATTTCTTTTGTTTTGTGGGATGTTTTTGTAGTTTTGAAAAATGAGAAAAGTAATTATAAGAGGTCACACATGCCAGATATTGTTATTTTTAGGAGATCCTAGGCTGCAAATATTTGTAGGAAATTGACCATGAACAAAAAATTACTTGTGGCTACAATTGTTGGTGGGGACAAAAAAATATATCTCAGGAATTGATCATCCTGAGTGTTTCTGAGCCATTTTCATCAGTTATTTATAATGATTAGATTGACAAGGAAGAGCCATAAAAAATTCTTTAGAGTTTTTGTCTCAGGACTGTTATTCTGAAATTTAAACACTATGTGAGCAAAAAAAAAGAGAGCAAATAGCCCCTCCCTTCTTATTTTCATTTACAATGCAATATCTGGCTCAGGGATGTTAATAGCCCCACCCCCTCTCACTGATCAGTCATGCAGGTTGAGCATGTACATGTGGACAGAGCAGTAAACATGCACTGTAAACTCCTTTGGCATTTAAACTGGGATTTAATTCAGTTGGAATGAGTGAATTTTAGCTGTTTTCTGAGCTGAATTACTCACTGAATATTCATCACACAATGATGAGACCACTATGGTTAGATAGGGTTTTTGTAGTTCGTTATATGTGTATTATGTGTGTAGGTTACTCTGATCTTGAGTTATGAAGCTTACAAAATGGCATGTAACTGCCCCCAAAGTGTGGGTTTTGGGTTCTAAGGGTTAAAATAAAATACGAAACAAATCAAAGTCTCACTTAAGAGTCACTTAAGAGGGGTGGAAACATTTACAAGGCACTGCATCTATGAAAACAAACACCAATAAAATTCAGACTTTTCCATGGGAACAAGCAGTGTTTTCTTTTTCCAGATAGCTACCAAAAAGCACCATAATCTTCACAGTAGGAGGGTAGTTGCCCATGCTTTGCAAATGCACTCTTGAAGTACCTTCAAATAACCAGACTTTTCTCCTTTTTGTTTACAGATGAATGTGTGCGAGACTGTGCGTCAGTTTCATCGAATGAGTGATAGGAATATGGATCCTCTAGTTTGGCCGAAAGGGAACAGGTTTTTGGCTTCAATGACCCGTTCAAGTGCTGACCGGTGGAGTGTGTCCTGACCTACCTGTCCTCCCCTTCTCCTCTCGTCGCAGACCCACAACACTTCCCCTGCCTTTTGACTTCATGAAGATTCGTCTCATCGGTGATGTGATGAATAAATTTGAGGTCCTTGGGATTGTAGGAGAGGGTGAGTGTGACACGAATGCTGTATTTCTCAGGCCATTTAATTGAACATTGACATAATTGTGTTATTTTTCAATCAGGGTTATATAATATATACCTTTTTCGGTTTTATTACTGCATACTGGTAGTGCTGTGCTTGTGCCATGTTCAAAACACATTTTGGAATCAACATTTTATGGTTAATAATTGGCTTAAATTATTTTTACCCAAAATAATTTGTCTTTTTTTGTATCACATAAGTGCCTTGCCTAATTTAAACACCAAAAGTAACACACTGGAACTGGAACACATCTGGAACATCTGAGATTATTCCCAGCATCATTCATATTGCCATATTGCACCCTGTGCTAAGCTGATATTACAGTAATAATTAACAAAATATATTACACAGCCTACTCTCAGCAATAAACCAGATATATAGGCCTATTTGCCAGTTCAGAAAGGGTTGAAGTATGTCACCGTGTACTGATGTAGGTATCATTTCCTGTAAAGATATACAGCACCATTTTCCCTTTTCTTTACTATTGTCAAATGGAAGGTCTTAAAATCTGTAAACAAAATACAGTTTTAGACACAGAGCACATGCAGATGACCTAGGGCTGGGCAATATGGACAAAAAAATCATATCCAAATATATTGTAACTGAATGTTATACAATATATATGTCACGATATATGTGAAAAAAACAACGTGAACAAAAAATAGGACAGGAGGAGCTGAGAGCAGGGGGTAGAGCAGAGCGAGGGAGCAGAAGTTCGATATACCTTGTCTCAGAAAGCAGAAACTGGTCAAACGTCAGACCCCGTCTCTATGGATTTGCTGCCCAACCTGCCTTGGACTAGTTAATGTTTCTCAACTCTGGCCGTGGAGGCACCCCTGCCCTCTGCACAGACCCCCTGTAACTCTGAAAGGCTGATTAATCGATTAGGTGAAATAAGTTTGGCTGGTCAAAGTCTGATCAATAGAGATGCTAAAACACTTTCTCAAACAAGCAGTTCATTTTTGGTGCATAACAATTAGATGTGACAGCACTACAACCACCATGTTTGAACACTGGCATGGTGTTCCTAATGAATATCATAGTGCAGCGAAATGCAGATTTAAGCCACATATGAAAGGGTTTGTTCTCCAAAAGTTTTCACTTTACAATGCTCTCAGGTTTAGAGGGCTTATTTACATTCATGTATATAAATCCTTTTCTGCTGTTCTCCCATATATGCCACTGTTGCCTCTGCCATTTGGATGTCTGTGGAGTCATAAACCTAACATAAACCTCTTGAATGATTGACGCTGTGCTCTTTGAGATATTTTGAGACATTTTCACAGCACTGCATGTAACATTTTCCTTCAATAACTGATTTGCTGAGTCATGTCATATAAATGTGTGAATCCCAGTGCAAATGAAAGTCATCTTGTATACCCTGATACATGTATACATTGGCTCTCCACCTTCCACCAACTGGACCTGGACTAGTTTCCCACACTGCCATGGACTAGCTGCTCACCCACCATCACCAACTGTAGAAATCTACTGTTAATATTATGTCCACCAGAGAACTAACATTACTTCAATACCCGAGTAATAGAACAGAGATGTAGGGGTCCAGTGTCCCCTAACCATGTATAAGTAGTTTGACCAGAGGAGGATGGGTCCTCCCCTTGTGAGCCTGGATCCTCCCAAGGTTTCTTCCTCCAGCTGAGGGAGATTTTCCTTGCCACTGTCGCCATGTGGCTTGCTCACTAGGGGATCTGTCATTTATACTTTCTGTTTCTGTTTTAACCTTCCTTATTTATTTATTTATTTATTTAATTATTTAATTATTTAATTTCTGTGAAGCTGCTCTGTGACAACTTCAGTTGTGAAGAGCGCTATAAAAATAAATTTTGATTTGATTTGATCTTGAACTGAAAAAATATGTACCGTATTTTCCGGACTATAAGCCGCTACTTTTTTCCACGCTTTAAACCATGCAGCTTATAATGAGGTGCAGATTCTCTTCTTATATATGTTATTTTCCAGGTTTTTAAAAAAAACTTTGCTGGTGCGTCTTATATTCCGGTGCGGTTTATAGTCTGGAAAATACAGTATGCACAAGTAAGGCTGGGCAATATGATCAAAAATCTCATGTCTCATTGTGCTTTCAAGAAATTGCAATAAATGACACAATGTAATTAAAACTTTAGTATAATGTTAAAGTATCAGTATTTAATTGCACTTTGTTGAGTGTCATCCCTCTGGAAACTATTTCCACACTAATGACCCACTCACTTTTATTTTTGGAATTAAATTATATACAGATGACAACCTGTGTATTTGATGCAACATTACAATATGGTCGTTTTCATAAAAATATATTGATATATCAATATACAAGTTATCTTTGTGAATTAAGTACACGCTTCATGAAACTGCACTAAATAATAGAATAATATTTTGTTAGATAAAAATATTTCTATGAAATCATCAACAAAATATTTTTGTAAAAATGTATGTTTTGTCATGATAGAAAGAATAGACTTGTTTTCTTACCACATTTGGCCATTTTCATTATTTATTGTCAAGCAGAAGTATAAAGTAAACAACCTTAACCATTAAATTCAGATGAACATTGGCGCTCTCTAAAAGGTGACCTGCAGGCCGGAAATCAACGTGTATGTGTCATGCACCCCTCAGTCTCTTCAGACTCCCATTCCCAGAATCCTTCAGTTTGTCACCTGACTGATCATGTGACTCACTTATGTTCCCGATCACCGGAGTTCTGATTGTATTCACCTGGTCCTGAGACTGTTTAATGCAGTCTTTCAACCTGTTCAGAGTCTAGCTTTGCCTCGCAACCTTCAGCGCGCTATCAGTCATCAGTTTGTCCGTGTTTGGGCCGTTTCCGTTTTCTGACTCCTGCCTTTCGTCTCATCCTGTATTTATTCTACCGTTATTCATCTTCGCCTGTTTTTCGACTTCATCCCTAGTTTGTCCATTCTGGTTTTGCCTCTTCTGTCTGTTATTGATCTGGACTGTTTGATTCTGTTTTTCACATTTATCCCCTTTAAAGTGCTGTATTTATATCTGCATGTGCGTCGCTCTGTCCGGTCCTGACTGTATGAACGGTTCTGTTTTATATACCAGCTATGATTTCAAATCCGCATTCGATGAAAGTGGCCCTTAAACATCCGTCAAATTCAGATTTTCTAAACATTGTAAAGGTTCGAATGTCAGTGAGTGGCAAATTTTAAAGCTTTATAATGACTCTGATTCCTCAAATCTTGTAAAAAATACTCAGCTGCCATGGGTTCCTCTAAGCAGCTGCCTAGCACTTTAAACACTAAAATTGACACCCATGAAGCACAAGAAGGCTGCAAGTAAGCATTCTCACAGTACCTTGATTAACATCATCGAATGTCTACAAATAGACCTCAGAAGAGCAATGTATGCAAGGTGGCCCAAGACAGACCCCAAGCTGACTACAAAGTATTTACAAACAGTAATACTTGCTAAATTGGGGTTTTACTAAGTACACTGTAAAAAGAACAAGATCCCATAGGACCTTTTAGATGTTCTTAAAGTGCTTAAAGTGTTTCAAAGAATCTATAATATAAGGATGAGGGTTTCTTGCAGGTTCGTTTAAGCACCTTAAGAGGTTCCTCCACGGTTACAAAAACACATTTTGACCAGGATGTCCAGACTTTTGCATGCAACCATATAAGAATGAACTATGAGTCATAGATTTTTTTTATTTGTGGTGGTTTTCAACTATTACAAATTTTGATGAACTCAGCAGACCACAGTGAGATCTTTCCTAAAGTAAACCTTTCAGGGTGTGTTAGAGAAGGCAAGAGGTGTATGTATGTGCAAAGTAATTTATTAAAGAAACAAACCAAAATGTAAAAAGCAAGACAAGAACATGGCATGCAGATGTTAATACTCACACAAAAATTGAAAACACTGACAGAGACAAAGGACCTTAAATATAAACTGACGAGGATAGCAAACACTTCGAGTGATCACAGGGGCAGGGCTACAGATGAGACATAAGTGGTAAACACTAAAGACAGAAGAGAGACAAAGCCAAAACGAAACAGACACATGCTGATAAGCATGTTGGAAACCAAAACAAAAGAGAATGGAGACAAGAAAGCCAGGGGAGCGTGACAGGGCAGAAGCATGACAGAATGCCTCAGAAGCTAAAACTGATCCTGGCTGCACACTCTTATGAAAAAATTAACTGTATAGTTTACACTAATTCTACGACTTCCAACAACAGTAAAACTGCTGTCCTTAAGAGCCATGTTATAAGACAACAGGTTCTCCATCATGAAGGTCAAACTGTTTATCCATGCAAAGAACCATTGTATTCATTTGAGTTGTAATGCGTTGGTATGTAGCCACTACTAAAGAGCCCTTTTTAAGGATTTGGAGTGGAAAGCGTGACTGCATTTTCACTCTAAGGGTTTGAAGCCCTGAGAAATTTCTTCACACTGTCCCACCACTAACCTCATTTAACGGACGATGAGGCCTGGATCTTCATGCTCTTCGTCCTCTGCTCAGTCAGCCAGACCAAAATGTGTGTCCTCTACATAACAGAGCCCCTTGGCTGTGCTCCAGTGTGCAGATCAAGAATGCTTTACTTCACTGGAGCTACTCCCGCTCTTCATTACAGCAAATTGCGTGGTTGAGTGCAGTGGTGAAAGGCCTGATGCTACCTCTCTATCTCTGTTTCTCTCTCTACATCTCTCTCTGTGTCCATTTAGTGTTCCTGTCTTTACTGTGGGCAAGAAGAAAACATCCCTGATCTGTAACTTAGTTGTGAGCTGTCAGAACCGCTCATAATTAGATGTTTGATCAATATTTGGGATCAATATTGCCTGTCATTTATGTGCCATACTTAAACAACATGTCCCAGGGACACATATTTAATCAAATAGAGGAAATCAACATTTTTATACAAAGAGAGAGAGAGAGAGAGTGTGTGTGTGTGTGTGTGTGTGTGTGTGTGTGTGTGTGTGTGTGTGTGTGTGTGTGTGTGTGTGTGTGTGTGTGTGTGTGTGTGAGAGAGAGAGAGAGAGAGAGAGAGAGAGAGAGAGGGAGAGAGAGAGCTGTAAGTACACATAGCTATGGTTGACTCTGCTGAAATATGGATGAGAATGAGCAGGAAGTTGAGCTCACAGGTGTAAAATCCTGACCTGTTTCAACAAGGAATTCTCTAAAAGCAGACTGCACCTACACACTTTTCCAGTGGAATCACAACTTATGCTGACATCTGATTTGGAAGCCATGGTAGTTATAACATAATAACACATGACTGATAATTTAGCAAATTGTAATCTATTACTTAGACTATACCATTGTCCATTGTCCTCTCTTTTGTTTACTGTGTGTACATACAGTGTCGTACCTGATCATAATCTCTGTTTCAGTAAGTAAAACATGAACTGATACCCAAACTGTAACATTCTTGTCAACAATTTATCTAAGATTAATGTATTATTTTTAAGTTATTTTTGTTTTTCATGACTGGAGAAACAAAGAGTTACTTCACCAAAGTCTCAGATCCTAATTAGCTGGTGAGCTTTGGGCAGCCATTGTCTGTTGGTTAGGGAATCACCCTTGTGACTGGAACTGGAATTTGGAATTTGGAATTGCCTGAACTGGCACGACTGAAGTGCTAAGGCACTTAATTCCACAACTGCTCCTTTGGGACCGTGCATAGGGCTGCCCACTGCTCCAGGCACGTGTGCTCACTGCTGCCTAGTGTGTGAATTTGCTCGTGTGTATCACTGCATGGATGGGTTAAATGTGGAGGACATGGAGGAGGGCTATGGCCTGTTCACAGTCATCATTAGGAAAACAAGGGTGTTTCAAATTTTAAAGTTTTATGAAAACTCTGACACCTCAAACCTTTTAAAAACACTCAGCTACCATGGGCTCCTCTAAGCAGCTGCCCAACGCTCTGAACATTACAACTGTTGACACCCATGAAGCAGGAGAAAGCTGTAGTGAAGCATTCTCTCAACCCTTTGATTAACATCATCAAAAGCCTATGGATGGACCTCAAAAGAGCAATGTATGCAGGAAAATGAAGACTGAAATGTTTAAAACTCCAACACCTTCCAAATTGGGGATTTACGAAGCACTAATCATGCAGGCTGGCCAAAATTTGCTTTGAACCTTTTACCATAACTTCATTCGCTGGTGTCACTTGACCCTTTTAGAATTTTAATCTTTATCCTTTTTATATTATGTACTTTGTGAATTAAGCATTTATTATTGCATCATTTTATTTCCTATTTTATCATTCTAGCCTTTACTATTTTTATCTCTAAAATATTATTTTTAAAAACCTTTTAATAACATTTTTTTCTTCTGATACATGATAGCTTTTATTATTAATGGTAATCTTTTTATTGTTCCTGCAATACATAGATATAAATAAGGGTCACCTTCAATGCATTCCAAGTTTAAATAAAGGTTGATTGATGGATTGATTGATTGATTGATTGATTGATTGATTGATTGATTGATCGATTGATTGATTGATGGATTGATTGTATATAATGAAATATGAGGATTACAGTGTAATCTGATACAGGCCATGCTTTTTTTCACTATATATTTTTTTCCTTTTCAGGAGCCTATGGGGTGGTTTTAAAATGCAGGCACAAGGTAAGACATGTTTAATTCCAGAGAGCAGTTTGTGGTAATTTCTTGTGGAAATTTCATTGTTTGTTTTTGTGTACTCTCAGTGTTCCAAAGATGAGGTTTATATTTGGAATTCAGCAGAATGTCCCAGATGAATTCCCATCATCCAAAAAACTTTGTGTGCACAAAGCAAATGTCTTCCAGCACATCTTGCTGGTGTAGTGCGAGTGGTGTTATTAGTGTAGGGATTTGTGTTCTGCATATTGTGAAGGGATATTAGCCTGAAAGCAATAATGAACTGTTGTCATTATGTTGCTAATTGTTATAGTAATACTGTGCAAGTAGTTGCTTGTTGACGCTTCTGACAGTGTGATTGTTCTAATCAAGGGTACATGTGTAAATAATTTAGGCTCTGAGTTACTGCAAATGAAATCCTTGTTCACCTCAGTACATGACGGCTATATGGAATTGGTACATGTTTGCAATTATACAGCTAACACTGAGAGCAGCCAAATGCTGTGTACACAGCCAAGCAGGTAGAGTTACCAACCGTGACCGTCTGTTCATGAGTGCACACGCTTGGCCTTCTCTGGGTCAGTAGAATGTCCTTTATCCTTTTACCCTATAACTCACTGTGATGCTTGGCCAGGGGTCAGCAATTTTTAATCAAAATGAAACCAATTTCAGAGCCTCAACATTTTATGTCCATTTTATTGTTGTCAGCTGTTGATGTTTGAGCAGCAGTTAACAGTTCTACAATAATTCCAGCATTTAGGGACATTTATAGTTTACTAAATTCATAAATATACCTCTAAAGTGAACGCAGTGCTATTTCAGAATTATGCCGACTTGTGCTAAAAACAACAAGCTGCAAAATGTGTTTAGGAGGAGATTGAACTTTAAACTGATATTAAAAGAAGCAAGCTGATTGTCTCATTTTGTTGAAGTGGGGGATTTTATCTGTAAGTAACAAGCTGAGTGGCTTTTTGTTGAACAGTGGGACTTTATCTGTAAGCAGTAAGCTGATTGTTTTTTTCTTGAAGGGTCTGACTTTATTCATAAGCAGCAGGCTGATTGACTTTTTGTTGAAGGGCAGGACTTCATGCATTAGCAGCAAGATGATGTATTGTTGAAAGATTTTTTTTGTAACTGCAGAGAATGATTTACAAAGCACTAATCATGCAGGCTGGCCAAAACTTTGCTTTGAACCTTTTACCATAACGTTATTCGCTGGTGTCACTTGACCCTTTTAAAGTTTTAATCTTTATCCTTTTGTTATCATGCACTTTGTAGATTAAGCATTCATTATTTTATCATTTTATTTCCTATTTTTTCATTCTAGCCTTTATTATTTTTATCTCTAAAATATTATTATTTGTAATCTTTTAATACAATTTTTTTTGTGATACATGATACCTTTTATAATTAATTCCTTTTTATTGTTCCTGCAATGCATTTTAATAGATATAAATAAGGGTCTCCTTCAACACATTCCATCAAATTTGATTGATATTTCATTTGTCTGTGGAGTCACTAGAGGACAGGTAAAGAGCCACATGCCAATACAGGTGTCTGTGAGCAGACATATCGGTATGGGCAGTTAGTGTTCTTCCATGATGTCACGTAAGATGTGTTTGAAAAATTGTCTGACTTTGTGTCTTTGGAAGAAATAAACTGACAAGCATTAGTTTGTACTTCAGCTGTTACTAGTTTAACTTCATCACATTTATCTTTGATCAGGAAAAGCAAGTTTTTTAACAAAATCTTGACACATTTTTTCCATTGAAATTAAATGAGTATAAAATGAGTTAGAGCTTGTTAGACAAAGCTTGTTTGTAATGCTCCCATTTTGTGTTATTTGCAGTGTGAACTGCTGACTGACATAGTCCGAGAGCTAGCTGAGTGATTGCAGATGCATTGTAAGCCCCCACAAATATCTAGCATGTTTGTCATCTGGACCTGTCAGGGGCTCTAAATCCAGTAGTGTGAAGTGTTGTAACTGGAAGTAACTAGAAACAGGGTGAGGAGAAAGCAGAGGGGGAAGTTGAACAATGAAGCAGCATATTTTAGTGCTTTCCAAGACGATATAATTGTCCTAGAAATAATAGCTATAAACAATATTACTGTTGTAATATTAATAATAGCATAATAATATAATTACACCACCATATTTGCTAACTCAGCATGCGTGACGGATGGAGTTGTAGAGGTTCCTAATGGTGCTCTGCACTAATACAACCTCCCTCTGTTTGTGCATCTTTTGCAGTAGGTGTGGCGTGTTGATAGCTTGTCCAATAGCATTCCACACAACAGTTTGTGTGTGTGTAGTCCTGCATTGTACTCACAGGATGAGTCACGGAGGGCATCACTACTCACTGAATGTTCTCAGTTGTGGTGGTTGGGTCACTCCACACATGTTGGACAAGCCATCGGTTCTCCCTCTCCGTGTTTCATTTAGGTTTCCCAGGTCCTTCATGTTGCTGGTGCATGTCTTCTTCTATACACTGCCAGCAACAGTGTACTATGGTAATATCTGCACAACCAGTAAGGCACAAAACACGTTTATAAGACCATCCTGGTTCCAGGAGCCCTACAGTGCAACCATTCTTAAACACTTACAATTGTGTGACTTGCTTTTGAACTCTTCTGTGATGCATCAACACAATAGCACTAGTCAGAATGGAGAGCATGCGCAATGGAATGGCCCTATATAGTCAGTCAGGTACAGTGACACACATATATTCAGGCCTGTCCTTGCTTACTTCACATGCACGAGTTTCAAACTTGAATCATGCTCATATCTCACGATTTCAAACCTGCCCACCAAGTTTCATTCCTGTCAGTTGATTCTTTTTGATGTTGTACATATTCAGAATGGCCTCAAGTCTATTCCGATTGGGGTGTATACATGGAAGTGTTCTATTCCTATTGAGCTACGAATTGGATTGCTAAATGATTATCATTTTGCAGATGCTCTTATCCAGAGTGACTTGTTGTTCACTCAGAAAATATCCTTAGCTATTTTGTAGAGGTGAGAATCCAGAGACACCTCAAGGTTAGATGCTGCCAAATACAATACCCCATAGAGACCTCAATACCCAGTACTGAACATTTTATCACAAAAGACATAGTATAATTATATTAATAATAATGAGTCTTTAAAGAGTTACAGTAAATGCTCTTGAAATAGGTGGTCTTCAGGTGCTGTTTGAAGTCTGCAAGTGACTCAGCTGTTCAGACCCCCACGAGTTAATTCCATCACTTTGGTGCCAGGACAAGAGTCTGGATGCTTGTGTTCTATGCATTTAGAAGGAGGGTGGGTCAAGACAAGCTGTACCAAGACTCTTGGTACAGATCAGGTTTTGACCATTGCCATCAAATAAAGAGGGCCTGGTCCATTTTTAGTTTTGTAGGACAGCATCAAGGTTTTGAATCTGATGTTCAGCTACAGGAAGCCAGTGAAGAGAACGTAGCAGAGAAGTTACTTGGCTGAACTTAGGAATATTGAAGATGAGCTGTACACATTCTGGATCAGTTGGAGGGCCTGATGGTACAAATAACCGAGCACCTTTCTGGTCAAATTGTCCAGATGTTGGAAAACTGAAATCATCATCAAGTCAAGTTTGTAAAATTTGTCGAGAACAATAACTGGTCATCCATAATTACACCAAGACTTTCTGTTTTTAACATGCTTTGAAGCTGCTGTTTTATAGTTACTTTGTTTCATAATGTTGTTTAGTTTCCAGTTGAAAATGTTTGAGCAAAATGAATAATTGACCCATGATTGACCCTTTTTGATAACTGTAAGTTCTACCAGAAGGCTCTGAGGAGTAAGAGTGTTTGGCATTGGCCCTGTAGTCGGGCCAGGCCTTGAGCTTTCATTTCTTGAAGTTGGTGTCTTGTGGAGCCCAGCTGTTTAGGTGAACTTGTTGCAGATGGTGAGTTTTGAGAGAGAGAGAGAGAGAGAGAGAGAGAGAGAACCCTAGTGAATGGCTTGAATGGCTAATCAGGTATATGCTGGTACATGCAATTCAATGCTTACTCCACACACATTCCCTGTGTTCTCCATGCAGGAGAAGACTGAAAGCATGGGAGCGTACACCCAGGACATGCCTTCATGCTTGGCCAGGTAGCAGCATGGTGACTGAGTGCCTGGCTGCATGATGGACAACAGCAGTGTAGATCAGAGTAGTTTTGGCTCATTGCACAGCAGGCTTGCTTTACCTCAGCATTCTTGTCTCATATGGCTAGGGTCAGGGACAAGAGTCCAAGCTTCATCTTTGTAAGTGCGTGTTATTGGGCACGTTAAGAAAATTCATCATACCACTTAAAATGTACAAATTCTTGGTTCATTACAAGCTTTGGTCAAATTGAAGTAACTTTTCACTACCTGAAGGTTAAGTTCACTAGGTTAAGTTTTTTGATAGTTACTTTTTTCCACCTGAAAAGTATTTATTGGAGACAGTCACACATGCTAGATATTATGTTCAGAAGATTCTAGGCTTCTGGCTTGTAAATCATTTTGGAAATTGATACTCCACAGAGTTTTTGACCTGACAATACAGTAAATTTTGTATTCTTGTATTATTATTATTATTAGTAGTAGTAGTATTAATATGTGTGCGCATGTGTGTGTTATATATCACAATATTTAAAGACATTGTTTCACAATATTTTATTGTAATACAGTAAAACAGACAAAATGCATCAGTAGCAGCAGATTATTAAAAACTTACTCAAATACAGTTGCATACTGAGTACAGTTATTATCATTTATATTAAAATGTGCTGCACTATATCCAGTAAAACTGGACTAATTACACTCTTTATAATGAAACATGAACTTGTTTCATTGTGTTCTTAAACAGTTAGAACACTAGACTAATGTTGTAGTTTTTGTAGTTTGATGTGGATTTATTCACCAAAACATCTAATAAATAGTAAAAAAAAAAAAAAGTATTTATAGGACACAAACAGGTCAGATTGTTATTTTCAGGAGATCCTTGGCTACTCAAATCTCAGAAATCCTGTTGAGAATTGATCATCCAATGTGCTGAAACTAATTATGATGAGTTATTTGTAATGATTTTTATAATACGAATAAGAATATAAGAAACACCATGAATGTCCTTTATTAGTTTTGATATTTATCTATTATTTATCTGGAATTTTATTCTCAAATTTGACCAAAGTTTCAGAATAAAAGCATGTTTCCTTTTCTGACTAAATTCATTTGAAATGGTTGAGCAAAATTAACAATTCACACATGATCTGATGTTGCATGGCCGCAGGATATTAGCTCCATTAGTCAGGCCAGGCCAGTATGGAAGCCAACCCCCTGGACAACCAATGGGACTAAAGTGGTAGCAGCAGGGAGGAAGGAGGCAAAGGCAAGAGTCAGCATCTGTGAAACAGCAAAGGAGTTTGTGAATAAAAGCCTTTTAAAGATAGATGGTCTTGAAGTGTCTTGCGGAGTCCTTTCTCAGGACTTTTATTCTGAAATTTGAGCAAAATTTGAGCAACAAAGAGAGCAAACAACCATCCTTTGTCATTAGCCCCGCCCCCTCTCACTGATCAGTCAGAATCTGTATGCAGGTTGAGCATGTACAGTATATGTGGACAGAGCAGGAAACATGCAAGAGCTCTATTGCCATTTAAACTGGGATTTGATTAATTTGGAAACAACAGAATGTTAGCTGAGTGTGAGAAAAATATGTGGTAAAGTATTGTCCTCTTGTCCACCACTAGTTTAAAGATATTGTTGAAGAAAGGAATTCCATACAATCTTGCCATATTTTGTCAGTTCTTGTAAATGAAGAGGTAGGTGTAAATGTAAACGTAGGGTGGATCCTCAGTAGGACTCTACTGTGGAGATTTAAAGAAAACTCTGCTCTGAAGGGTTCATTTTCTGCTGATTTTTGTGATTTTTTACTTTTCCCTTCGTGTGGTACAGGCACAAAGGGCTATAAAGGACATATCAGTTACTTCTGCCAAATAGCTCCAAATATACTCTGCATCTCTAGGCTGTATACAAAGGGTCCTTCACTTTGGAAGCAAGAAATGCAACCCACCTTGGCTGCAGTCTAGGCCGTAGAACAGCTAGTGTGTATCCCACTATATTACCCATTAATTGTGTACCACTTTCTGTACTTGTCAAAACAGAAACATATGCTCATACCCCTCAGACTCTTCTGAGTCCTCTTATTTATCATCTCTCTGGAAACAAACTGATCAGAACCAGGCATCTGGCAATTGAAAAAAAAAACACAAACAAATATCAAAATATGGCCAAATCCACACAATATTTTTTACGTCCCTAATGAAGACATATTTGAGTAGCCTAGGATCTCCTGAAAATAACAATATCTGGCATGTGTGACTGTCTCCTTAAAATGTCTAAATTTTTTGGGGGAATAAAAGTACGTCAAACTAAAAAAAATACACAAAATATGCAAAACTTGCAATGCAGCATTTTCCGGGTCACAGTGGCTACCTGATCCGCATCACTTTGCCAGTTGCACCAGTCACATGCATGCTTGGCACAAATCAAGCAGTTGCACCCCTACCCACCCACCGTGTGATGGGTAAAGCTCTGTTTGTTTCTCTGGCAGTAGCAAGTGTGTTCAATTTTAATCAGTGAAAAGAACCTTTTTAAGGCATTTCAGTTTCAGTTCATTTTAGATCAATTGCGTGGCCCTCGCTCCATGTTGGATGCAGTATCAGCCTGTACTCTTCAAAAAAGTCTTTCCCCTAGACTGTAAAACATGGTGGTGAAAGTTCAGTCACATTCAGCCACAGGAGCATTAAGGAGTTTAGATACTGATGTTGTTTTTATTTTTTGATCAAATATTCCATTCCTACTTGTCCCAAAGCTAATGTAGGTCACTGCATAGCATCCCATTCTGTTCTCAGTTCTTTTCTATATAGGTAATACAAGCCCTTTGTGCCTGTTCCAACTGAATCCACTTATAAGGTTTAAGGTTTCACACACATTCTTTATATTTATTGTGGACATGGTGTTTTGCTGAATTGATTGAGTGGTATACAAAAGTTTGGACACTCTGTGAACAGTTAACCAAGTTGAACATGAAGCGATTTTCCAAACATTCAGGTGACAGAAGTTATTTAAAGAACATCTTTACAGGCCTGATGCATTTCAGAAACAAGTCCTGTGAACTGATGAGGTTAAAATAGAGCTCTTTGGCTGCAATGAGCAAAAGTATGCTTACAGAAAAAAAGGCCACAGAATTTCATAATTAAATTAAATAACACCTCACCAACCATTAAGCATGGGTCTGAATCAAGCATGCTTTGGAGTTGTGTTGTAGCCAGTTTCCATGGAGAACATTTCACAGCTAGATGGAAGAATGGAATCAGTGAAATTCCAGCAGATTCTGGAAGCAAATATAACACCATCTTTAAAAAGATGAAGATGTTGAAATGTTGGAATGAGGATGTATAAATTCATAGTAGACTACAAAAGTCTAAGTGCTAAGGTTTTCACATGCCCCTCACAGTCGCCAGAACTGAAAATCATTGAAAATCTGTAGATAGACCTCAAAATAACACTGCATGCAAGACGGACCAGGAATCTCAATGATCTGGAAGACTTTTGTGAGGAAGAATCGATGAAAATCCCTCCAACTAGAACTGAAAGACTGTTGGCTACAAAAAGTGTTCACAAGTTGTGATATTTGCTAAAGAGGGTGTTACTGAGTACTAGCCATGCAGGGTGCCTTCTTTTTTTGTTATTTTGAAAATGTAAAATTTAGAAAATAAATGTTTTTGTTTAAACATTTTTCATGAAGTTAAAGATTGTTTCATCTTTAACTTCATGATTTCTGGACATCATTTCATCTTCAACTTGCTAAATTGTTCATAGTAACAGTCATTTTTACCAGGGGTGCCCAAACATTTGCCTGCCCCTGTATAACTGCTGTGTTCACTGTAGTCTTGCAGAAAACACAAATGAAGTAGCATATTGCCTTGGTTATTGTTTTGTGACAAAAAAGTGAGCTCCTTCTTGCTAGTATGCAGCATTTGTTCCTTCCCCCGTGTTTGCATTCAGTAGATAACCAAAGAAAAAAAATAAATAAATCATGCCTTGAACAGCACTGAAATGTGAACCGTGGAAATGAGCAAAAGATTTCATTTGCATTCATAATTGCGGTGTTGTACTCGAAATCCCCCACAATTGGGCTTCCATGTAAAGCAATAATAATATAAAGGGAGAAAGTCACATACTGTTTTTTTCCCCATGTACAGTATCCGCCCCTTTGGGATTCTGAGAGAGAGCATTGGTTTTTGGTAATTGGTCAGTCAGCTCTTTTTCCTGCTCTGTTCATTAAACGTGTTGAATATTTGAATTGGAAGCCAGGAAGACTGGTTTCTGTTTTTTCTTCAGTCTCGTACCAGCGAGGCCCTCATTAGTCTCCTTCACAAATATGGCTGTAAGCTATTTACAGGCATTCCGATGCAGAGTTGCACCATTCCCGGGATATGCCACGCTAGAAAAATGTTCGGGATTACGTTCCCATGCTCTGTTTAGGGAGAACGTGTTTGACTCTGGGAAAAGTGAGTTAAAGCTGGCTAAAAGAGGCAGCTGTTGTTACTAAGCATGGAAGCAGGATTTGTTTTCAAGGTAGATTTAACACATAAAGATATCACAGTGCATCAGCACACAGCAGACTGTACTTTAAAGCAAAGAGTTTGTTAGTTATGCGGGTTTATGTTTACGTTCACTACCAGTGCACACTCCATTTGAAGTTGGGCGAATGTGTTGTTTGTTAATTGCATTGAATATTCATTTATGTACACAAACTACTGGTTATACTGGTCACTGAGCTGCCTGATTGAACACTGAATTATTTATCAATCAGGCAGCTCAGACTAATATGCTTAAATTGTATTAGAAGAGTGGAGAAAACAACATATGACCAGTATACCCAGTATATATTAAGTGTAGCCTAGTAGATTTTTAATAATATTTTTGTAGGGCTTTAATACATATTTGTGGTTCCAACATAACCAAATTTATAGCACAAATTCACTATACTTTGTATATTTTGTTTAGTATACTCCACTGTTGACTCCACTGTTTACTAATTTTTCCAGATGTGAGGAGCTCATGTTCCGTTTCACATTGCTTTGGGGGAGAAGTGTCCCATCGTGCATCATCTGTACGCATCGTATACAGACTCAAAAACTAATTAATAAGAGCTCAAATCTCTGGGGTGTCCATACTGTTTCCCTTTGTAACCTTTAGGACCCTGGGTGAATTTTGGGGGATGTTTTTGTAGTTTTTTTTAGGATTTGTCTTAATTTAAATATTACCAGAATTCTTATATTTTTTATGAATTTGATCATGTTTTGATCAAATATTGACTTGCAACTACAATTTTTAATAAAATAAAAACCGTAACCCTAACCTGAATATCATTTACTATTTTGGTTATTTATGTATGTATAATGTCCCTTGGCATTAGTAAAAAAATTCCTCACATAGTGCACGTGGTCCATTCCTCAAGGCAAACCTGCTCCAGCTCCTTCAAGTTAGATGGTTTTCGCAGGTGAAAATCTTCAAGTCTCACCACAATTACAATACATTGACACGTTTCCCCTTAAACCGCAGTTTAGCAGTATGCTTTGGGTCATTGTCATGTTGGAAGGTGAACCTCAGATCAGATCCAGGCTCAAATCACTGACGGACCAAAACAGGTTTTGCTCAAGAACACCCCTATATTTAGCTCCATCCAACTTCTCCTTGATTCTGACCCAGTCCCTCCTGCTGAAACACATACCGACAGCATGATGCTGCCACCACCATGTTTCACTGTGTGTTGGTTAGTGAAAAAAGTTACATTTTGGTCTAATCTGACCAGGTCATCTTCCTCCGTACATTTGCGGAGTCTCCCACATGCCTTTTGGCAAAGTTTAAACAAGCCTTCTTACTTTGGTCTGTAATTAAAGGCTTTTTTCTCACCACTCTTCCATAAAGTCCAGCTCTATGGAGTTTTTGTGTTACGGCTTATTGTGGTCATGTGGACTGGTACTCCAGACACTGCTTAGGAACTCTGCAGATCATTCAGGGTTACCTTTGGGTATTTACAATGCACATGCCATTCTTCAGGTTTTTTATTTCCAATTTCTATATATATTTCTCATTTCACTTCACAAACTTTGTATTTTGTGCAGATGCATCACATACAATTCAGATATAAAAACAAACAAACATTTAAATGCAGGTTGTAATGAAACAAAATATGTAAAATGCAAAGGGGGAGGGGTAATTTTGGTTTCTTTGCACCATAAAAAGCATGAAAATTAATAAATAATTATAATTTTTTTCTATATGTATCTAGAGCTCATTTTTTAAATGTCAGGCCAAATAAAACATCCAAGCAATGTCAGCAGACAAGATGTAACTTGTGCCCTCTACAGGCTCTGACAATAGGCCATTGATATCCTTTACTCTGTGGGATAGCATAGCTTGAGAAGGCTTTGGTAGGACAATGGAGAAGTCAGTGCCAATAAGCAAAGACAAGGACTCTCTTATTGAGTAGCCAAGAGTTGGGTTTTCTAAAGGTTTGAAGTTACAGAGACTCAACCAAACTGGAATCTGTACCAGAATTCATAACTAAGATATTAAAGACTGTAAACTAGATGCTGGCATTTTTATCAACCACCAAAACTAGTCTGTAAACAGAAAAGTGAAATAAATATAAATAAGATATATAAATATGCCTGTCCCTGAATCAGTCTCATTTCACTCTCAGTCTCACTCTCTGAAAAGTTTCAAGCTTTGAGTTTTGTCCCCAAGGTGAGACCAGTGAATCACTGGCTACTGAAAACGTGATTGGCACATTGCAGTAATAATAACCACCCACTGAATAAAGCTTTCTTTCAGATCTTTCTCTGAGAAAGTCACACTTAACACCAACCAAGCTGTCTATCATGCAGCAGCTCTCAGACAATGAGAGACATCTGAGACAATGAGCTCAAACACTGATCTCCAAAAAGCATTAAACTAAAGATGAAGCAAGACTAGCATTTATTTTTACAATATTTGTGTCTAATTTTAGAGTTAACTCTTGGAACCCGAGATCTGTACTTTGCAGGCAGTTACATACTGCTCTTCTACATATTTCTAGGCTTCATATCTCAGGATCAGAGTAACCTACAGACATGATACACACATAACAAACTACGTGACTTATCAGAAAAGATTTATCAGAAAAGCTCAGAGCTTCCAGTGCATTTTTGCTGCTCCGTCCATGTGTACATTCTCAGTCTGCATACAGACTCTGACTGATCAGTGAGAGGGGGCATAACTGATAATGATGTCACTGTCACAGATATTGGGTTATAGGGGAAAATGAGAGGGGAGAGGCTGTTTGCTCTCTTTTAGAAGAGTGTTCAAATTTCAGAATAAAAGACCTCAGAAGGGACAACACTGATACACACATAAATAAAAATAATACGAGCAGAGGGGTTAGAATTTGTCCATCTCTAAACTCAAGAGCCAGAACCACTTTAACTTTCCTCCCATTCTCGGATAAAACCAACTTTAAATGGAATTAATGAAATACTGAGCATTTATTACAGCCTGAACATAAAACAAGAGACTGAGTGTCCACCATTAAAAGAAGTGATCTGTACAGACAACCAACTCCACCCAACTACAGCTAAACTACAATTACCAAAATGCAATGCGTTCCAAACCCTTAACCCCCAACACTCTGTAGATGTGAATTGTGAAGTGACTCTACTGCACAGTTGTGTAAATTAAATCCAGAATGTTGGTGGTGTTTGTGTTGGAGTGTTTGGCCAGTGGTCTCTGGCCTTTAGGCTTGATGGGACGTTATCAGTTTACTTTTGAACAGAAACTTTATGGATTTCTTTAATTTAAACATACTTTTTTCCCATTTCAACATATAAACTTTTTTACAGTTTGCTTTGTGGCATCATATGGTGACATTCAGTTTGTTGTTTACAAAAAATAAATAAATATGAAGTTCTTTTTAGAAGAAAAATATTAGTTTAGACTAGTTGACTAATTGATAAAATAGGTGATAGATTAATCAATAGAAAAAAATATTTAATGGCAGCCCTAATTTAGACAGTTGCATATTTTTTGCATATATGAAGATTGAACCCTTTGTGTTTTTTATGTGACAAGATTTCACCCTGCTTTAGTCTGAGAGTAGCAGATTTTAATTATAATAGTTTAACTGAAGGCAAACTGCATGTGATTTTCTTTTTTATGCATGTATTTTTGGAAACCAGTGAGCTTTTTCAAGGCTGCTGAGATGATGTAACTCTTGGAGGAATTTAAGGTTAAGCTTCTTACTGGAGACGGTGGCAGCAGGCAGAGTGAAGACAGAGCCGTTCAAACTTACAGCAATCTGAAAGTTATTGCTGTTGACAGCCTGGTTTCCTCACCTGGGACTGACGCCAAAAGCCATTTGGTTCCTGCTGTTGTGTGCTTGTCCAGAGGTCCCCTGCTTACAGGCTGGTAGTTGATCATCTGTGTTTTTTTTTTTTGTTTTAACAAATAGATAAACAGGCTCTACAGAGGATTGTTACAGTACCATGATGTATAGCTGTTACAGCTATTCCACTCTGGAAAAATCTGTATTGAACAGTTACCAGTTCATAACACTGCTGTTACAATGTAGAGTAATAAACAGAGCTTAATGAACTGAGGTGCATTGGGTTATTTATCGGGGGGTTGTGGGTTTGATAACTTTGTCCACTAAATTGTGTTTGTTGGGCCATGAACAAGGCATCCAACCCTCCCTAAGTCTAGAGGGTGGGCCTGTGCTCAGAGCTGACCCTAGCTCTGTAAGCTGGAATTTGCAAAAGTACAGTTTCATTACATTACCAAGTATTGGTGAACAGAAAATGATACATAGTTTTAAAAATTGTAATAAACAAAAGTGTGGTGTGCATTTGTATTGAGCTCCCCTGTACTCTGATACCCTCAAATAAAATCCAATGTGATCGATTGTACTAAATAGAGAGTGTCAAGAAGAAAGACATATTACATCTGCAGGTACTCTGGTCAGATGAGACCAAAGTAAAAATTTTTGGCATAAATGCAAAATGCTGTGGTGGAAAACGAACTGTGCACATCACCCTGAGCTCACCGTGGTGGTTGCAGGATCATGCTGTGGAGATGCTTTCCTTCAGCAGGGACAGGGAAGCTGTTCAGAATAGCTGGGAAGATGGAGCTTAATATAGGGCAATCTTGATGGAAGACCTGTTAGAGACTCTAAAAGACTTGAGACAGAGTTTCACCTTCCAGCAGGACATTGACTCATACATCCAGAGCTACAATGGAATGGTTTAGATCAAAGCATATTCATGTGTTAGATTGGCCCAGTCAAAGTCCAGACCTAAATCCCATTGAGAATCTGTGGCAAGATTGGAAAATTGCTGTTCACAGATGCTCTCTTTCCAGTGTGACTGAACCTGAGCTATTTTGTAAAGGGTAACAATTTCAGCCTTTAGATGTGCAGCAAAAGGTGGTCCTGCAAATATTGACTCAGTGGGGCTGAATACAAATGCACACCACACTTTCTAGATTTTCATTTGTTTAAAAAAAAAAAAAAAAAAAAAAAAAAAAAAAGGCAGTGTGAAGGTAAAGGCTTGCACTCCTCGGTGGTCAGGAGCTGTTATTTTTGCAGCATTTTTACAGAATTGAGGGCAGGAAGAAGCAAGTGTGTGTGTGTGCGTGTGTGTGTGTGTGTGTGTGTGTGTGTGTGTGTGTGTGTGTGTGTGTGTGTGTGTGTGTGTGTGTGTGTGTGTGTATTAGCATAAAATAGGTCACCTTGAGTGGGAATGCTGGCAGTGCAGAGATGTGCTGAGATGGTGGAAGACTCATAAGATAATGTTGCCTTGGAGTGCTAGTAAGGTTTGCATTTAGCACACACAGAACATTTTATGCTCATCGTTATTGCAGTGTTGGCCTCTGTAATCTGGTTCCTTTCAGTGCGTTTTAATTTCCATGAGCATTGCTGATTAGCGTGCTGGGAATAAAGCATGTGTGTCTATGTAAAACACAAGGTATAGGTGAGTGCTGTGTTATCAATGTTTTTTTTGCATATGATGTCATTCTCTTTCCATTTTTATTATGAAACAGTTACATTGTTACCCAGCATGTAGTGCAGCAAGCATTAAAACTTCAGGATGGCAACTGTTCAGCAAGGAAACTTCATCACACATCCCTGTCCCCAAGCCACTTTCACCAGCTTCTCCTAGGGGATCCCCAGGTTTTCCCAGGGCAGCCAGGAGATATAAGCCCTTTACTGAGTCTTTCCCGAGTTCTTCTCCCAGATAGTCTTACCAGAGGGCATCCTTATCAGATGCCCAACCCATCTCAGTGGGTTCTTCTCAATGCGAAGGAGCCAGCAGCTTTACTCCAGGGTACTCCTACATAAATGAGCTCCTCATTCTGTCACAAAACAGGAGCCCATCCTCTCTGTCATAGGGCTGGGAGGTGTGGACAAAAATATTAAATCCCAATATATTTTAGCTGCTACAGCTATGTATAGCTATTTCCAAGATGAAGGTCTTAAACAACCTCTTTTGGGACATGCAAGAATCTGCAGTAGCAACACTAGCAGTCTTTGATACAGTGATATGTGATATGGACAAAAAAAATCATACCCCGATTATTCTTTATACACACTAAGCTGGTGCTAATTCACATATTGACTACAGTCAGCTGCAAACCATTCAAGTGCATGCAGGACAGTATCATCTCCCAGCAAAAGTACTCTTGTTCCTTGCTGTTCTATCCTTCTTGCCCTGCTGGGCTGTCTGAGTGTTTTCTAGAACAACATCATTCTTCTCGAAAATCATTCTTCTTGTCCTCTCCAAACCCCTAACTTAGATTTTGCATCTGTTACTACCAGTGATGCAGGCTTTTTGTTTGCTCCATCAGTGCCCTGAGTTGGGTGGGATTGGAAATCCTCTTTTGCTTGGACAGGGGTCCACCTGCAGGTTCTTTGGTGGCAACCATAACAGGCACCATCAAGCTACAGCTATGTATATCTGCTTCCATGAAGAAGGTCATTTCACTTCTCCATGATGAAACATTCCACATGCCAAGAGCCAGTTTGCATCACCAAATTACAGAATGCCAAGCACCATAAACTGTAGCATTTGGACCTTGCGAGTGGTTGATCCATGTGGTCCACCAACATTATCTATTTGGACTGAGCTCAGTCCAGTTTATGTGGTCTGTCCAGCCAACAGGTGCTCACCAGTGGACACTACCTTCAGGACTGGCACTATGACCTGGTAACCTTCTTCCAGGCAGGCTACTCAACCTTCCTATAATCTCTTTGATAAGGATGTTTTGGATCATGTTTGTCAGGAGCTTCGTGTGACAGATGTCATTATCAAGTTGTTTAATTGATCCGGTATCAATTATCTGTTGAATGAAACAATTCAATATGATTTTTTTTGGATTAGCAGAAAGTACGACTTAATTGTCATAAAGTAAAGTGTGTTAACAATATGAATTCAGAGCTGTCTAAAGGCCTCAGCATACTTCTTTAATAGATGATATTCGCCTGGCTTCAGTGGACAGTGTGACATAATTGCAGATAAAATTAACAACAGCAGAAATCTTGGGGAGGTTTCACTCACCATGTCAGGAACATGCCATTTGGGTGAATGGCGTGGATAAATATGCTATGCGACAAAGCCTTTGATTGGTTGGTTAAAAAAGAGGAGTGCCATGGCAACTTTGAGGACCAACAGTATCATTGTACACAGCTCTGTCCTTCATTATAATAATTTTCAGTCATCTTAACATCATTAAATGTCACAGCGTCACCTGTAATTATAAAGCAACAGACAAAACCAAATTGCAGAGACTATGCAAGCTCACAAAGGCAATTTTGGCATCATGCAACTCTCATGAACTTTGTTTCACGGGAATAGGTTGAGGCCCTTCAACACTTGATTGAACATGCAGTTATTGTGTCAATCTAAAGCAATATACAGACATTTTTTTAGAAAATCAACCACGTAAGACAGGAATCCTGAAAAAAAGGTTTCTGTGCCTGGTAGGGTTGATTTCAGGGTTGATTGCCCTGTTTATCAGGATTGATTCCCATTCAGTGAAAGCATTTAACATTCATGTAACCACAGTCATGGGAAAGAGTGCTGGAAAGTTGGAAAGCCAATGGAAAGATGACTGGAAGGGGAAAATGTGGTGGGAAAAGGTGCAGCCTTAAGAGGACAGTCAAGAAATGTCATTTCAAGAACTTGAGAGAGCTTCACAAGCAGTGGACAAAAACACTCTGGATGATCAATTTGTTGTTCTTATAAGTAGCTCAAGATCTCCTGAAAATAACAATAGCTGGCATGTGTGACAGTCACTTACAAATACTAAATAATGAAATAATGAAGCCATGAGGTTAAGCACTGACATTATGTTGAGGAAAAAGCATTCTGTGCATCTTGATATGATAAGATATTGTTGTATTGCCTGAACACCACATTTTGCTGCCCAACAGAAACTTAATAACATGACAGTTTTACACTTCTTGTAGGATTGGAATTTTTTAATGCCCAATATCCAATCCTGATTTTTCTGCTGTCAGCCCATGAATTAAATTCTCAATTCATTTTTCAACATAATTAAATGTAAAATACCCTGTACATTGAAACAGTTGTACAACTGCCCTGCTCCCAAGTGGTGTGACCTTGTGTAGTGTAGACCATATCATTGGGAAATCGTGTTTAACCCCTGTTGATGCCAAAGATATCCATGGCCTGGAGTCCAATAGTGTACAATAGAAATCTTTTTTTTACAATAAGCAGAAATAGAATTTAGGTTATAATTTCCTCACTCTTCCTCAGCTGCTGGAAAGGTGCTAAGCCTCATCAAATTTGCAATTCGACATCAAACTGAGAGCACTTTGGTGTCCCTGAAACCCAGCCCTTCATGAATTATGTGGTTTGTGTCTCAGCAGCAAGGACGACACAGGTTACAATAGCTCAGCCTACATTTGCACCAGCGTATTAGACCTATTCCTCTGTTAAATGACACTCCCCAGCTGGAGCTATTGTTTCAAATTGGAAATGTTGAAAGCAGCCTTTTTTCTTTTTCCTGTAATATTTTCATGTTCAAACCATATTGCATTTATATGAATCAAGCTCTCACTGTTTAGCAGGGCAGGAAGTGGCTTCTCCACAGTCAGGATTACCTGTGTTTTATGCCTGTAAATGTTTATGTCAGCATCAGAATGTCTTGTATGTAAGAGATACTGTTTATGTCAATGAAAATAAAAACATTTTGTATTTTGTAGCATCATATAGCAAATAAGATGGGATTAGTTTTACTTGGGGTTACTTGAGGAGGAATAAAGTATTTTTTTACTAGAGGATGTAATTGATACAGGATAAGAAATCTTGGTTTAAATTACTGAGATGAATGTGGCTGCTTGATTTGAATGACCCCTCCTCCAGATATAATTAGTGTCTTGACTGCTGATGAAGTATTAGAGGATGATCACTAATCGTATAATACATTTGTGATGATGATACATTTATTTTGAAAATAACTAAACTACACCTGCAGACTGAACCAGCCCATACCCTGGAGGTAGCCATGCCATTTGCATCAAAATTAAATTACCTCAGGACTGAGAAATCCAGCAAAATACTCCTTTTCCAGAGGAATTATGACTTGTTTTAGAGCAGGTCAACTCGTCTGGAATTTCAAATATGGCGCATTTGAATGGGACTAAATCCCTGATAAACTCCAAGAAAAATGACTTTACGCCACCTCCCCATTTTAAACTAATCTCATCCCAATAAAGATAAGATAAAGTCGCTCACTTCATGATGGTACTGTTTTGCTTTGGAGCTGTTTTGCTGAGAAACAGTGGAGAAAATTTTTCCACACAGTTTCAAGCCGTCAGCCAGGAGGACAGACACAATGAGATGTTCCAGCAGAACAGTGACACAAAACCCTGACATGACAAAGTCATGACATGAATCCAAGAAAATGAGGAAGTACTGAAAAGTCAAGTTCATACCTAAAAACCAACAAATTTGGTTGAACACGTCAACCACTTTTATCACTTCTTTCAAATGGAGATTAGGATCCAACCATACTTGGGACTTTCATGTGCATGTTCCAATCAATTATAGAAAAAGTGTCGGAAATCAACAAAATTTGAGGACTGCTGACAAACATTTTCCTTAGAAGAGTTGTGATGAAGATATTTGTCACATCATTTTAGTTGGAGTTGGTCACAAAATGTTCAGGAATCACCCCATAATGTCTAATTTATAATATCTCTTATTCATAATGAGAACGTAGTGTGAACACTCTTTCTGTTCTTTGAATGTTCTCCTATTGTCAGTTTTATTGGAGAAGAACCAGCAGTTGATGCACATCTTTATTACTTATAAGGGGGGGGGGGGGGGGGGTGCATAATAATGAGAAGACTGTGAGTTAGGGTTCATGTTGACTAGTATCTATTAGGCATTAATTAAAATATTGTTGGGAATATAATTTGGGATGTGACGGAGCTGCGGAAAATCCGAATCCGTCGGATTCAAATTTTTAGCTACAAATCCGTTAAATGCGAATGCGGTTTTGGTAAACATGGGGCCAAGAACACCCGATAAACCCTGATACGCCCATTTGTGCTTATATTTTTGTATTTTTTCAACACAAATACATGATGCTTAAACAGGCCATCAGCCACAGGTAGTCACAGACTCACGCTGTACTGTAAACAATTGATCATGCTGTTTAAATGACACTGAATCATAAAATTATCAATCATTTATTATCATGTAATTAACTAACTGGGCATTCTTACACAAAGAAGACTCATATCAACTAGTAGTGTAGAACTGTTCGTGTTTACTACTGTTTTGTGTTTTACACTTGATTTCTTACCACATTCGGCCATTTTCATTATTTATTTATGTAAAGCAGAAGTATAAAATAAACAAGATTCACCATTAAATTCAGATGAACATTGGTGATCTCCAAAAGGTGACCTGCAGGCCGGAAATCAACCTGTATGTGTCATGCACCCCTCAGTCTCTCCGGACTCCAATTCCCAGAATCCTTCAGTTTGTTACCTGAATGATCATGTGACTCACTCACATTCCCGATCACCGGAGTTCTGATTGTATTCACCTGGTCCAGAGAGACTTTAATCCAGTCTTTAAACCTGTTCAGTGTTCAGTTCTAGCTTTGCCTCGCAGCCCTCAGCGCAGTACCCATGTTTATCATTATCAGTTGGTCTGTTTGAGCCGGTTCCGTTTTCTGATCCCGCCTTTCGTTTCGTCCTGTGTTTATTCTGTGTTTTTGATCTTCGCCTGTTTTTCGACTCCGTCTCTGGTTTGTCCAATCTGGTTTTGTCTCTCCTGCCTGTTATTGATCTGGACTTTTTGACTCATTTGTCCCTTTAAAGTGCTGTATTTATATCTGCGTCTGCTTCCCACTGTCCGGTCCTGACGGTATGAATGGTTCTGTTTTATATACTGGCGACGATTTCAAATCCACATTCGAGGAAAATTGGCCCTAAAACATCCATCGAATTTGAATCTGCTAAAAATAGTCGAAGGTTGAATGTCATCGAATTTGAATTCGAACTTCGCCACATCCCTAAATATAACATACCACAGTCATATCCTTTTCTTTGTTTTTGTCCATCATCCGTTGGCAAACTAGTTATACATGTCAACTCAATAGACATGAAATCACACGCCTCCATGTTCTGTATGATTCTAAACTATTGTTTAGATGTTTTTTTTTAAAAACTTCTGATTCTGCAGTTTGTGGTGAGGATGCAGGAGAGGTTTTCTTCTAATGACTTTTCCATGAAGGCCATGTTTGTGCAAGTGCCACTGAACAGTAAAACAATGTTCCCCAATGCCAGAGTCTGATAAATCTTTTGCAGTCAAGATTTGCCTTTCTAGCAATCTTATCAACAGACTTTATCTTGACCTCCTCTGTTCCTGTTTACTGCTTAATTACATTTTGAACTGAGGAAATGGCATCCTAAAACACTTTGCTATCTTCTTACACCTCCCTGCTTTGTGAGCCTCAACAATTTTCATTTTCAGAGTGCTAGGCAACTGCTTAGAAGAACCCATGGCTGCTGTTTTGGGGACAAGGTTAGTTATTTAAAAAGCTGTAAAATGTGCATCACCTGACCTTTCCTAATGATGAACAAGACATAACCCTAACAGGCTAATTAAGCTGTGAGACATCAGTCAAAGTTATCTGAGCCCTCAAATCTCCTAGGGTTCCCATACTTTAGTAAGGTACTTGTTTCCTTTTTCATTCTAAAATTGTACAAAATCAAAATAATAAACTGGTGTTGCTTAAAATGTTGAAATATTGTTTTGTAGATAATTTCATCTTCATCTTGCTTTTGATGCCACTATATGTGTCATGATCTTCTTGGCCTAGTGGTTTTAGACCAGCTAATTAAGACTTAAATTAAAATAAAGTTAAAACTGGATCTGTTATTTTTGCTGTTATGTTTTTAAGAAATGGAGAAAAACAAGTTGATATTGCTTTATGAAATGGTTTTGTGAGCCATGTGGATTGCTTACAGTTCACTTAGGGGTTTTAGGATGATTGTTTTTTAAACTCATGCAGGTTCCCCTCTGTTCAACTTAAAAGCACTCATATCTGAACATGCGTTATTAATTGCATGTTTACATCAAAAAACCCTCAACTGTTGTACTGAGGGCCCTTGAAAGGGCAGTGTCCACAATGACAGGTGGGTATCAGTACTGTAATCACAAATCTCAGTTTTAAAATATTTATTGCTTGTAGTTAAGCTTATCATTGATAGAATACATTTTGAACATAGAACCATTTGTATGTACCAGCTGTATGTAGAACCAGCTGTAGTAGGTTTCTATCAGTCCTAAGATCATTGTAACCAAGGAAAGAAACATTTAAGCATCCAAAGAGGGTTTTAAGTGATCATGGGTGAAAAGAACCACTGGTTTTAGTAAATCAGGAACACTTGGAGAACCCTCTTTTAAGAGTGTACCTGTCTGCTGTACTGCATTGTTGCTTCTTGGGGGCTTACTCTGCTACATTTTCCAAGGTTGCTTTGGGCTGCTTTCCCCCCTGTTGCTAAGCAACAGTAGTGTTGTAATTGTCAGTCAAAGCATCCTACCATAGCACACTTCCACATGGAGACGCAAGTCATCAAAACAGCAATATATTTACTTAGTTTAACCTTTAGAGCCCTAGAACAGTGGAATGTTTTCATACTTTTACTCACCAGAAAATGATTAAATATTTATAGGACACAGTCACTCATAGCAGTTATTTTCAGGAGATCCTAGGCTACTCAAATTTGTATTCATTTGAGTGTAAAAATGAAGAGAATTTAAATATTTGTATAAATTTGACTGTGTTTTGGTCACAAATTTACTTTACTGTCTACAGTTTTTGCTCATATGGACTAAACACGTTTTTAGTCATTATTTTGAAGATTAGTTATTTGTAATGATTAGATTGATGAGGATGTTTATAATATGTGCTTTAAAAATACTTCCTAAATGTCCTTTATTATGTTTGTTATTTATGTATGCATTTTTGTTATGCCTTCTCATTACATTTTTAATGAAATTTTAATAGTGTGAGCAAAAAAATAAAAATAAAAAGATGGGATTTAGTTGGTAATAAGTGAATTTACCTGTTTTCCAAGCTGAAATACTCACTGATATTTTGTCATACAGTGGTAAAACCACAGTGGTTAGACGGGGTAAATAATTTGTTATGATATGTGTATCGTGTCTGTAGGTTACTCTGGTCCTGATATAAAAAGCCTAGAAAATGGCATGTAACTGCCAACGTAATCTTGGATATCAGGTTCAAAAGTTAAACACGGTGGTTTTGTTTTATATATGTAGGATAGAAACCATTTTACCGTATATTCCAATTTCAGTGTTTGAATATTCTTAATTAACAAAAGTCGTTTTCTCTTTAAAAGGGTGTAAATGCAATATTATTATTATTATTATTATTATTATTACTAAGTAATGTCTTTTATTGTATTGTTTCCTGGACAATTTTTTGTTCAACAAAGAATAATTATAATGACAGGTGTGTCTTTCTTGTTTGAATATTAGTAAGACATTTCTGTTTAACTGCCCAAACTGCCTGATCGCTACTGACAACACTCTCTGCACCAGCTTAGTGCATCAGGCTTGATACTGAATCTTTCTGTTCAGAATTGGAGTATCCCTGCTGGGACATTTTTTGAAGTGAGGGTGACAAGCTGCTCCTCTGTGGAGGAAGGATGTGATGAAGGCTTCAAAGTTTCTGTTAGAGCACAGTTGGCCACAGAGATAAGATGAAGCTCAGAACCAGGCCTGCATTGTGAGTTCTGTGGGGCTGGGGATTACGAAAGTGATTGGCGCACTGTGCCATTGTCATTAGAACACCATCAGTACATCATAGGTTGAACCCTGGTGCATTTCAATGCTGGCCAAGAGCTACCATGACAAGACTGGGCCAACGTAATATGGAAAATATGCAGTGATGTACAAGAAACCATAGACTTGTGGGACGTGAACATATATTTCTTCATATTAGATAGGATTTTAAAAAAATTGTCCAACATTAAAGAGACTTTCTGCTAGACTGTAGTCTGTTGACTGACACCACTGTCAGTTGTCAAATATCTTAGGACTTTGACCTCTAAATCTTGGTTTTTCAACAGTAGTTGATTTACTTTCTATTAAAAAATGTTTAGAAACACCTTTGAATTTATTGTTCTCCTAATGATCACAGGGCATCAAGTTTCTCCTCATTACTTCAGTAAACCTGAGTATTGAAACAGACGTGTGGGGGTCCAGTGTCCCCTAAATAACTATGTATAAGTAGTTTGACCAGAGGAGGAGGGGTCGTCCCCTTGTGAGCCTGATTCCTCCTAAAGTTTCTTCCTACAGCTCTGAGGGAGTTTTTCCTTCCACGGTCACCCTTTAGCTCTCCAGGGTGTTTATGTCTTTGTGCTTTGTTCTTGTGTTGTTAACCTTTTTATTTTTTGATTTCTGTAAAGCTGCTCTGTGACATCAGTTGTGAAAAGTGCTAAAGAAATAAATGTTCATTCGATTTGATTTGATCTAAGGCAATGAACACCCCCAATCGATGCTCCCTTCACCATGCTTCACAGTTGGATTGTGTTGTGCAGTGTTCTTTTTCCTCCTAACATTGCATTGTGCTGTCAACATACTCCCGTGTCCCATCTGTAGATAGAACCCTTTTTTACCTTGAAGCAATGTTGAACACCCAGGTGGTCTTTAAATTTAAATTTGAGATATACTACTCTAAGGTGTTCAGTGGAGTGAACATTATTACTGTTCAGTGTTTTTACTATTAGTTTTGCATATATTGTAGTAGTTTTCTGTTAACAATGGATACATTTTCTTCCCTGTGCTCTTGAGAGTAACGGGACACACACTCCTACTCTAACCTGTTTAGCCATGGATTGATATACAGCCAGGTCTTTAGTAATGCTTTTGTAAAAGTTGTTTAAATCAACATGGTTACTCTAACCAGTCTTGACTGATTTGTCAGGTTTGCGCTATTTAATGGGCAAAGCACCTCTGAAACCCGCACCTCCAACAGCTCCACTTCGAGCAGCTTTTTGCCACAGGTTCACTTACTTTTTCTAGTCTGCAATGTGGATGTTTACTCATTGTTCTAAATAAAAGACAATACAACTGTGTTATTAGTTTATTTAATAGCTTATTGTGACAGAGATAATGATGAGATCTTCTTAGTAATCATTGTGTAAGAATTCAAATTATGAGCATAATGGAGAAATAACAGTTCAGTGAGAGACTGCTCCTTCCCAAGTGCAGGATCAGTAGACTTAAAAACTCTTTTGTTCCGCACGCCATCGCACTGTACAGCTCCTCTCTGGGGGGGGAGGAGTGGTAACAGGAGGATGGGAGGAGGAGCCAACCAGTAACCCACAACCCGACCACCACAACACAACTGTAACAATAAACAGCTCAAAACTGCAATAATAATGTTCTATAACATGTTCTATAATGTCCTCCTACAGGACTATTTTTATGCACTATTTATATATATTTCATATTGTAATATAGACTCTATATTATATATTCTTTATATTTATATAGTGTTTTTTTCTTATATAGTATAATTATTATCTTTCTACTCTTTTCTGTATTGTACTGATGATGCTGCTGCTGGAACCTTAATTTCCCTAAGGGAACCCTCCCAAGGGATCAATAAATTTTTATTCTATTCTATTCTATTCTATTCTATTCTGTGTGTATAAAAATGTGTTTTGCTGGCATGTATCAAAAACAGTGAAAAGAGACAAATTTCTGAAAGCACAAGAAATGTTGGCTTGAGGTCATGGAATCAGTTTGTTTTTCTCTAGCTGGCTGATTTGAACACTGAAGTACTGTAAATTTGATTTTCATGAGCAGTTAATTGTTTAGTTTTGTGCAGTTTAACACATTATTCAGAATCTCTGATTTTCTAACCCGTGTGAGTTAGTTTGTAAAATATTTTAGCTGTGACATCCTTTGATATGTAGGCCATCCTATTCAGCCCTGTGTCCTCAAACCAGCAGGGCTTATATAATGTTACATAACCCAATCAAACACTTCTCTATAGGTGGATTTACTCCTGACTTCAGCATCGTTAGCTGCTGGCAGTTATCTTACTGTGCCAGACAGTAACACAGAAAAGGACTGAAGGACATATTCTAACTTTCAGATGCACCACAGACATCCAAAAAGTATCCACAGCACTTCACTTTTTGGACATTTTGTTATGTTACAGCCTTATTTCGAAATGGATTACATTCTTTTTCCCTCAAAATTCTAAATAAAATACCCCACGATGACGACGTGGAAAAAAAAATACCCAGAAAAATATAACATGTACATAAGTTTTCACAGCCTTTTCTCAATGCATTGTTGAAGCATCTTTGGCAGCAATTACAGCATCAAGACTTTTTGAGTATGTGGTTACGAACTTGGCACAACTATGTTTGGGAAGTTTCTCCCATTCTTTGTTGCAGAACATCTGAAGCTCCTTCAATTTGATTGGGGACATCAGGGCACAGCCATTTTTAGACATTTCCAGAGATGTTCAATTGGGTTCAAGTATGGGCTCTGGCTGGGTCACTCAAGGACATTCACAGAGTTCTTCTGAAGCCACTCCTTTGTTATCTTGGCTGTGTGCTTAAGCCATTGTCCTGTTTGAGGCCCAGAGCGCTCTGGAGCAGGTTATCATCAAGAATGTACATCACTGTAGTCATCTTTCCCTCAACCCTGACTATTTTCCCAGTTCCTGATGCAGAAAAAACATCCCCACAGCATGATGCTGCCACCACCATGCTTCACTGTAAGAATGGCATTGGCTAGGTAATGAGCATTGCCTGGTTTCCTCCAGACATGATTCTTGGCATTCAGTCAAAAAAGTTCAATCTTTTTGTTTCTCATGGTCTCAGAGTCCTTTAAGTGCCTGTTGGCAAACTCCAGACAGGCTGTCATGTGCCTTTTACTTCAGTCTGGCTACTCTATCATACAGGCCTGATTAGTGGAGTGGTTCCACTGATTAGTGTCCTTCTGGAAAGTTCTCTTTTCTCCACAATGCAATGTTGGAGGTATGTCAGAGTGACCATTGGGTTCTTGCTCAACTCCCTGACTAAGACCTTCCTACCACAAATACTCAGTTTGTCTGGGTGATTCCATGAAGGGTCCTGGTGGTTCCAAACTTCTTCCATTTACGGATGATGGAAACCACTGTGTTCATTGGGACCTTCAGTGCAGCAGAAAATGTTCTGTACAATTCCTTAGATTTCATGGCTTGGTTTGTGCTCTGACATGCGCTGTCTACTCTAGCACCTTATATAAACAGGTGTGTGTTTCTCCAAATCATGTCCAATCAATTGAATTTACCACAGGTGTCCAGTCCAGCTGTAGAAACATCTGAAGGATGATCAGTGGAAACAAGATGCACCTGAGCTCAATTTTGAGTGTTGTGGCAAAAGCTGTGAATAATTTTGTACGTTATATTTTTATGTTTTATTTGTAATAAATTTTTCAAAAATGATTTCAAACAAACGTTTCTCACGTTGTCTTTGTGGGTTATTGTGTATAGAATTTTGAGAAATTTTGAGGAATAAGGCTGTAACTAAACAAAATATGCAATAATTGTGAATCCAGTGAATCCAGATACACTGTAGTTTGTACTTTACCCTCAGCTTCATTTGGTCAGCAAAACTGCGTATTGATGGATTCATATAGTAGTACCTCAGTTATCAAGCTCATCCATGAATTAAGCCACATTTTTATTATGCAGACTTTTCACGGAAGTCAGCAATGTCTCTTGAAAACAATTCTAAACAACAGTTGATTCTAATATCATCAGTTCAAACTAAAAAATAACCAGAACTAGAAATGTCACCCTCAGCTGAGAGGAAATTATTTTGATGAGGAAAAACCTAAGAACCAACACGGTGCTGACCTGCCTTGAACTGGCTGCTGCTAGAACACCAGTGCTATTGTCAAGACTCAAGCATGTTTTACATCTGTAGACTGAGAGGTTGTTGTTCAAGACAGTAGCCTTCGCACCAAATTTCACACCATCAAGCTTGACTAAATTTTGCATGGAAAAAGGATTTATAGTCAGGTGAGACAAAAATGTAAAGTTTGGCCACAGAAGTATGTTTGAAAGAGTAAAGATGAAACATTCAACACCAACATTGTGTTTTGGTGATATTTTGCTGGCAGTGGAACTGACAAATTACACAGACCAGATGGAAGAAAGGCATAGTGAAGGTCTACATCAGAATTCTCTAGCATGACCTTGAAATATCAGCTCAATGTTTGAATTTTCAGAAGAAAAAAAGTAAATGAAGTGTACACCAAATTTAGTGTATTTATTAAATGTGTATGTCATACAATAATTTTGCTGCAGAAAGAGATGAAAGTTCAAATAAATAATTGAAAGCCTTATATTGCTGTTAAATACATTTTTAACCACAATTGCAAGGCTGTGCAACTCCGAGGTGCTATGCACCCCCTAAACCATATTTGAATATTTAAAAAAAAATTCCCAATACAATGAAAAGAGTTTAATTATCTTATTTGTGCAGTTCTGCATTTTGGCTGTACATGTTCCTGTCTGCTGTGAAACTGCAGTGGAGGTTGTTGTGAAATACGAGAGGGATGGGTGGACATCAACACCAGTAGCAACAGGGCTCTGACCATGGGGAATGTGTCAGATCAGTGAATGGCTACAGAGCTAATGACTGGCAACCACTAGCAACTCGTATAATATTCATTTACATTATTAATTTGTTTTATTGTTACTATTATTTGCTTTATAATATTGACATTTTTGACCTCTGAGTTGAAAGTTACGATTGCCTCTTTTGTTTATGCATATAAACTCTATGAAAGGTGCAAATGGTGCACTTATTTATTTATTTATTTATAGATTTTTTTTCTTGTTTGTTTGTATTTTATCTATTCACATTAGATTCTTTGATGTTTTTTCCTATTGTGCTCTTGAGGTTGTCGGGACAGGTTTGCCTTTATTTAATGGATGAAAAAACATATTGTGAGATTTTCCTTTATTTAATGGACACCTGTGTAATCCACCCCTCCAACAGCCCCACTTTGAGCAGCTTTTGGCCCATTAGGTCTTGGAGCCTTCATTAACACAGTTTCACTTACTTTTTCTAGCCTTCAATGTGGATTTTTACTCATTGAGCTAAATTAAAGACATCAACATTACAAATGTCTGTCTCTTATTTTGTAGATAATGACGAGGCATCATGAGGAGAAATGTAACAGTTGAAGTATATTAAAATGTGATTTGCAGGCATGTGTCAAAAACAGTAACCTCAATAGGTGGATATGATGATACATTAGTAATTTATTTTACTATCACAGTTATTAGTTTGATAAAATATTGAATATCTTGACCTCTAACTTGAAAGATATCTTTGTGCATTTTTATTTGTTTATTTATTTGTATAGAAATCGAAGAATGTATTATATTGAGAAAACAACATATTGTATCAGACTCCTCTAATTACAAATGTGATTAATAGTTACAGCGTACAGACTTGTTTATATAATAGTTTAGATTAAGTCACAATTCACCTGGCCTTTTCTTTAATTAAATATAACCTTTATTAGCAAGTGAGAAGAGGCTCATCTGACAGTTCCATTGTATTTTATTCAGAGGATTGTGGGTTCAAAGACTAAATCCATTAGAGTATGTGTGGTTAATAACTATGGCTAATCTTGAGCTAAATTACACCATCAATGGGAATTTCTAATTGAAGGTCCATTTAAGTCTGTGTTCAGGATTAATCTGCATTTGGAAAGCCATCTCTTACAGCTGCTCTCAGCCTTCCAGTGTCTGTATGTCTATTCTAAGGGACAGGTGAAGCCCCTCTGATAGCGCTGGGGTTAGAATTCACACTAACTGCTTTGCATATTTGTTTCACAGGAGACGAAAGAGCTTGTGGCCATAAAGAAGTTTAAGGACAGCGAAGGTAAAAGATTGCAGTGCTGTTTGGGCTTCTGACATTCTGCCCAGCATGTGCTTTAGTGTTGTGGTGATTTTAGATATGAAATGTATTAATAAATCTGTACAGAAGCAACTGTATCTGATTCCTGCCCGTTTGTTTTTGCAGAGAATGAGGAGGTGAAGGAGACGACGCTGCGTGAGCTGAAAATGCTCCGCACGCTAAAGCAGGAGAACATAGTGGAGCTGAAGGAGGCCTTCCGCCGCCGGGGGAAACTCTACCTGGTGTTTGAATATGTGGAAAAGGTCAGACACATCCTCTGCTGCTGAACTTGTGAATTGATTATTTTGACTGATTGTTGATTTAACCCAGTTATTCTATGACGTTTATTACACCCTGAGGACTAATTGGTAAATACATGCAAAGTAGTGCAAACTGAGTGGTTCCTAAGTTATGAGTGTGGGTGGAGCAACCAGGGAGTTTGAATGCAGATGGTCTGCAGAATCTTATTAATGAGCATAGATTCACAATAAAGTCATGTTTGTAGTAAAATACAAAAGCTACTCTGACAGCAGGGGTGGGCAATATGACACTATTCACTGAATTGGGATCAATTTCATCATTGTGATTGTTTACTTCTCTGAGCATGTTGTGGATATCATCAGTGCTTAAAGAGCTGTGACCTACTGCATGCTTCATTACAAAGCATGTAATTCGTCCCGTTTAACCTTCGAGCCGTAGGCCATTTTATCAATCATAGTTTGATGTACTTTTTTATAAATTTGACCATCATATATTTATTGCACCTAGAAGTAGTTTTTATACATATATATATATATTTGTTTATAAATTTGCTCATATGAACTAAAAACACTTTACATCTTAGAAATCCTGTTGGACATTGATGACGAATTATTTTAGGTTGAACAATGATTAGGTTGACAATGATATTTATTAAAAAAAAGTTCTTCAACGTACTTGACTGTGAACCAAATAAATTAGGAAAACAGTCTGAATGTCCTTTATTGTATCTATTATGTTTTTATTGTTTTTATTATGTATGTAGCAGTATTATCCCTTCTCAAGACTTTTATTCTGAAATATGAAAACTGAGCAAAGAAAGAGAGCGGACAGCCCCTCCCCTCTCACTTTCCTCTATGACCCATGGATCAGTGACATTATTAGCCCCACCCCCTCTAACTGATCAGTCAGAGTCTGTATGCAGGTTGAGCATGTACATGTGGACAGAGCAGTAAACATGCACTGGAAGTTCTTTTGGCATTTAAACTGTGAATTGTATCTGTTCTTTGAGCTGGAGTATTCATTATTAGTTCATCACACAATGATGAGATGGTTAGAGAGTGTAAATCTTGTAGTCTGATGATATGTGTATCATGTCTGTTGGTTCATCTGATCCTGAGAGATGAAGCCTAGAAAACAGCATAAATCTTTGGTTATAAGAGTTAATTAGATATAGTGCCGCAGAGTGTGAATGTCAGTGTACTGAGTATGAGAGTGTATGAATAACATCTGCTGCTTCTAAAGCATTTTATCTGAATGTCAAAATATAACAATAAATGTAATGTGTGATAAAATATGTAGTGAATCATGCTATTATATTTATATTATATCTGCCAGTGAGCTTTAGTGTTAAACATTTACTGAAGGATTGACTGTAAAACTGCAATATATGAAGTTTAATAAATGCTGAAAGTTTAGTATGAGCTTCAGATATTCGTGCATATTTTAGTACTAATGTTATAAATATTCATTAAATAGTTTTGGGTAAATTAATGTACAGTATTGTAACATTGCAAATTACGTAGCCTGAAAATGTGTCTATAAACATGCTCTTACTGCTCTTACGCTTTCAGGTATGTATAGTTTTTCTGTACATTCTGCACGTGCTTGTGCACGTCTTAATCTCTGCCTTTAATTTATGGTTTGCTGTTTTATGCCACAACACATACAGGAATACTCTCTTTGTCCAACATGAATGTGTTAAGGATACACCGACTATAAGAGGTTTTCCAGACATCATTTTTAACCTGTTTTTCATTTCAGAACATGCTGGAGTTGTTGGAGGAAATGCCCAATGGAGCACCACCTGATAAAGTTCGAAACTACATTTATCAGCTTATCAAAGCTATTCACTGGTGCCATAAAAACGAGATAGTACACAGAGGTACGGCCTTTAAACAGTGTTTTCTTAACCCTTCTCGGTTCAAAGCTGTGCTAATCTGTGTTTGTGTTTCTTTCTTAGGATTTGTCACAAATTTGATAAGAAACAAAATTATATGAGTACCATTTAGATCAGTTGGCACACTATGATTTATATTGTCTTTTTAAATTGTCAGGTGTGTGTGTGTGTGTGTGTGTGTGTGTGTGTGTGTGTGTAGCCTGTGTAGTGTCCAGTAGCAATGCTGAAGATTCAAACACTCCAGCAGCACTGCTGTGTCTGATCCATTCATACCAGTGCATCCCAAATTAACGCACCACCAGCATGTCAGTTTTACTGCAGGGCTGAGAATGACCCACCATCCAACCAGTCTGTAATTGTAAATGTCTGTAAATGTATATTATACTCACCTCCTATCCTGCTGTTTGTGTATCTATCAGATATCAAGCCTGAAAACCTCCTCATCAGTTCCAATGACATCCTCAAACTGTGTGATTTCGGTGAGTCAGCACGTCTGGCCTGTGTTCAGCTGCTCCTGTATCATTGACACCTTTAATCACGCAATTTGCTGCTTCTTGTTATGCTTAAACTCAAAACTGACCCAAAGACAGATATTAATAGTATAATAGATTGTACCTTGTGAGTGTTTGATCTACAGACAAATAATATAATTTGATCTCGGCCGAGAGCTCCTGCAGTGAATTACACTTAAATGTATGTAATTGGTGTAAAATGCATGATGAGTCAGTGCCCCACCTGGTGGAAGATGAATATTATTGCAGAAAAAGCAAAATGTCACGCTTCATATGCTATCAGAAGCTCACTGACTGCCATGGAGAATGTGCATGACTCACTGTAACTGCAGCAGCAGACTTCTCTCAAAGACTTCCTTTATTTTTAGCCCAGGGAACACAGCTAGATTAATTGAGTAGTCTAGATATTGTGCATGCTCTCACTCATGTCAGCAAAATTTTTTATTTATTAATACTAATAATTATACCTCTCATTTCATGTAGCCCCTCTTAAGATTGCTTTACAACATCACTCAGCCAGCAGAACGAATAATATGCTTGAAGATAAGCAGAATAAATTTAATTGTAAACAAGTGTGATGAAAATCTTCTTGTGGAAAATAGAGGTTTTGCATTTCCTTTAGTACATTTGCTCACGACATAAAAGATTGGGGACCACAATGTCAGGAAAGTATCACTTCATGCCTCAGCAGACCTGAGTGTATTAGGAGGACTGTAGGAATGGAGTAACCAGCCTTTTATAAGTGTGTGTGTGTTGCACTTATAAGTGTGTGTTGTGTGTTGTAAAGGTGATGAGAAGCAGTTTGACAGAGCATGAGTGAACTGATGGTTTGATGTATGAGAGAACTGTGGCTTGGATTAATCAGGAAGCAACACTGTAACAGTACCTGATAGGGCTGCACAATATATTTCAGCATTGTCATCGCCATGTGTGCATGTAAAATAGAGACACTGCAGGATCACGTAAAGCAAATAAAGCAATAAAACATTGGTTGATACAACAGGGCCCCCATTTTAGAGTCATCATAAGTTAGATCTGCCTAATGACTCTCATAGTAATTTTTTGGCTGATATTTTGTCATGAAAATAATAGTGATAATATTATTGCCATTTTAATATTATTATATATCACTGATATAGTGGTAACATAATAGCATTATAATTATATATTATAAAGCAATGACCATTTAATTATTACAAATAGTCAGACTTTCGTATTGGAATGTAACATTTGTTAAATATGTGAAACAAATAAAACATGAAATTGAAGTGTTTTGAAACAGATCAACATAGCCCTTTATTCACATTAATGTCCCCTCTTTGCCTAACATAATTAGGTATGAGATATTAGGGTCAGCAGAAATGTTTGTGTGAAATATATGATGATGATATATATATTATATCATATTATGATGATAATATCTTATCAGGATAGGACTAATATCATTTACTTCTGGTGAAAATTCCTGTATTTTTTAATATCACAATATTTCTTCCAAAACAACAAAATATTGTGAAGCCAGATTTTATATATATATATATATATCTTGCCTTAGTTCCTGAAAGACTACACACAGTAATTCAGTTACACTCTATTAATGATGGCATTTAATGCCATTGCACATACAGAGTCATCCGTGACACTCTGAGCTATCAGCTTAACCCACACCAGCATGTTCAGTGTCATCCATCATATTCCCAGCTTAACCCACACACTAAACCAGAGTTCTGATAGTAACATAGTAAAGTAAGTGATGGACAGTAAGACTTGTCTTGTTTTTTGTGATTAAATGCTTCACATTATTTTCATATATTTAAGTCATGTGTTGTAGTTCTTCTACCAGTACAGTAGCTACTTTGAACAACGGCTAATAAAAAGGAAAAGAGATTCGGACTGATTGCAGAGAGCTTTTAAGTGCTCCACCTGCATGTTAACCCTCCTGTTATGTTCAGCTCTCTGAATAAACCATATTTTATATAAACATGGTCCTTTCCTCAAAAAATATTCAATGTTTAGTGTAATCACATTTTTGATTTTGAATTGAACATGGTAATTTTTTTATTTTTGTTTATTTATTTATTTTGAGAAGAAAATCAATCACATTGTGTCTCAAACATGTTCAGTCAAAATTATATTTTTTAACCCTTTGTAACCTAGGGTTGTCTGATATATATAACAATTATTTTTGTCTTTGGGATATATTTATATCTATATTGGGATATTAAAAAAGTGGGATAGGGATGGATTGTTTTTCCATCCTTTTCTACTTCATAGTTAACTTATTATTTCATATGTTAAAACCTAGTTTTTAAATGTAACATTATTATCTAGAATTTTCTTTTTATTCTAGAATGTCTAAATGTAGTGCAGCTGTTTTATTAGTATGTTTTGTCAGTTCCTACTTCCTTTCAATCACAGTAAATCTAAATACAGATTTTTAAGAAAAAACAATTGTGATGACGTTGGAATAGATGGAATAGAAGCACTTGGATCACACAGATCCCTGAAATAACACATTGACTTTGTCTCCCACTCTTTTATCTTATTTCTCTCTCTCTTTTTCTCACACTCTTGTGCTCTTTCACCAGGCTTTGCCCGTAATCTCTCAGAAGGTAGTGATGCTAACTACACTGAATACGTGGCCACCAGGTGGTACCGCTCTCCTGAGCTGCTCCTTGGGTGAGTGTTTGTTATGCCATGTCCCCTGGTGGGTATTTCATGTCCTGTAAGTCAAAATCCCCCTGGATGTTGTTCCGAATGCCTGCTGCAGCTCAGCCTGCCATGTCAATATTAGCTTGTTGTACTCAAGGTGGAGTAACAGTTGTTACTGTTCAACAAATGACTAAATCAAGAAAAAAATGAAAGTATTTCCTCTAGTTGTTTAACAACAAACCACGACTGCATTCCTAATATGATAACAATATGAAATGTTGTCCATATTATACAGTTGTGTTTTTAATTCTGCCAATGATGTCAGTGCTGAAAATATGTCAACTTCAGTATTTTAAGTCAACGTAACATTTTAATTTAGTAAATTTACCTTATTGATAAAACTCACTTCCTGCATAAACGGTCACTGTCAAACAAACATGGTTTGAATATTGTGTATAGTTTTGATGACAGACTAGAGCAGCCACGTGAAGAAACCGACGCGTGGATATAACAGTAGAAAAGCCGGTTGCTTATCACCAAAATAAGGTTACCAATGTTAGTTATGTGGTTGTGACAGAGCAGGGAAGATGTGTCCATCTCTAACTCCAGAGTCTGAACGAGTATAACTGTACAGCTGTTTTGGTGTAAAACCCATGTTCCAAAGCATGTGTTAGACAAGAATGACATTGAAATATTGATCATTTATATCAAGCTAATAACATTAAAAGACAGAAAAATAAGTAATTTAAACACATAAACAGCTCCATCCAACTATAGCTAAACTAAAGAATCCCTGTAAATGTCATTAGTGTTCATGTTGGCATGTTTGGCCGATGGTCTCTGGTCTTTAGGCTTGATGGGACGTTACCATAGAAACATTTTATTTCTGCTGTGATGTTACGATGTGGTTAAAATCAGGTTAGGAAAGTTTCATGTACATTAAACTGTCATATTTTTGTCCCCCGTGTTCAATAAGTGCTGATTGAAGACTTGGCTTTTTATTGGCTGTGTGACGTTTGCTATATGGAGAAAAGTATTGGGGAACCTATTCACAGGTTTCAGAACATGACATGTGAGAATTTGATTGTATTCAGTGACTAAAGCATTAGTCAGGTCAGGATGCTGGATAATCAACACTTGAACTCACCAGCTCATCACAAAAGTAGACAGATTCTATTAGCAGTACTTCTCTACAAGGACTAGACAATATGTGTGTGCATTTGCACATTTATGTCAGCAATGGGTGCACCTTACAGTATCTGAATGTATTCATTAGAAGAGGGGTCCACAAATATTTGAAGGCAAAGTGTCTACGAGAGCTGAAGTCAGAGATTATTGTGGATAACACTCTGTCCCCTTGCTTGTTTAGATGTTGTTATTTGGTGCTCTTTGTTGTTCAAATGGTGTTTTCTAGAAGAGATGAATGCAGAGAAATGCAATTTCTCTTTTTTTTTTCTTTTTTTGAAAGTCTCGCCGTTTAAATTCCGCCTACTCAAATGTTCTCGCCCTCCCTCTCGCCATGTTACAGAGCAGAAATGTGTCTTTCAAGCTGCTGTCTCTAGTCTTTTTCCCCTCTCTCCATAGTTTTGTGTCCTTCTCCTACCATTACCTCTCTTCTCTACAGAATCCTTTTATTCCCATTCCCATTTATTCCCTTCTTTCACCTGAGAGTAATTAGCCACCATTTTGACAGTCTGATCTTTTCACTTGATGTTGAGTTTGTTTTTTTTCTGTTGCTCTGGTCTTTTATGTATTGTTACCTGCAGTGACTGTTTACAGAAAAGCAAAGACGCCATCTGATTTGTGTGAGGTTTAGCTAAAGTAATGTTACGTAATGGTGTGTAGGATTACACTGTTTCTTATGCTGTTAAAAGTGATGTGCATTATGTAACAATGGATCGTAAACATTTGTAAACCTCCATATTCATCTGTCTTGAAAGCAACTCTTCCTGTCTCTTAGGGCCCCGTATGGGAAAGCTGTAGACATGTGGTCAGTGGGGTGTATTCTGGGTGAACTGAGTGATGGACAGCCTTTGTTTCCGGGAGAGAGTGAGATTGACCAACTCTTCACCATTCAGAAAGTGTTGGGGCCTCTACCACCAGAGCAGATGAAGCTTTTCTACAGCAACCCCCGCTTTGCAGGACTCCGGGTAAGAACTAGTAGACTTTCACCCACCTCTTCTCTTCTCTTCTCTTCTCTTCTCTTCTCTTCTCTTCTCTTCTCTTCTCTTCTCTTCTCTTCTCTGACTCTTCTCTTCTCTGACTCTTCTCTTCTCTGACTTTTCTCTTCTCTGACCCTTCTTATCTTACACTATTCTTATCTCAGTCTATTCTCATCTTAGACTCTTTGCAGACTCTTCTTTTTCTACTCTTTTATTCTCTGACTTCTCTGACTGTTCTCTTGTGTGACTCTTCTCATCTCGCGCCTCTCTTCTTTGACTCTTCCTTTTCATTCTTCTCAGACTCTTCTTACTCTTCTCTTCTCTTCTCTTCTCTTCTCAGACTCCTTTCTTTCCAACTTGATCTGGACCCTGTTGATCACAATATGCACAAAAAATACATTCATCAGCACATTTAGTGTCATTCCAACATTGGATATGATGGTAACATTAAAGTCGTACATTAAATGACAACAGGTTTATTTTCTCTGTTCAGACAGATTTTTAATGCTCATCTTTTAAAAATAATATCACATCATAAATATGTGCGTTGTTGTTGAATATTCTTGATACAACTGTACTCTATTATGGGATCTTCAGTGATTCTCACAATTAACATTCAGGGTTATGCTCTGGGTATGTGTCTACAATGATAATAGGCTCATCCCTCTTTTTTTCTTCCTCATCCTTGATTGTAGTGACCAAAAGGGCTTTCAGACCCTTCTGCCTGTCACCAAGCATGTAATTCAGCTCTTCTAGTGGACTGTAATTCCAGTGGAAATAGGGAGGTAGTAATACCTGTGGATAAGTGATGAGATCAGCCTATGAATACAGACAGTTGCTCTGTTTTTTTCAGTGGGTGTCCTCATTTTATGTGCAGTTTCTATTCTATTCCATTCTAGTATCTACTGTACCTATTTATTTCTATTCATATATATTTACCTCTATGTGTATTTGTGCAAAATATGTCCTAGTTCCCTACTGTAAGTCACCCTCAGACCCTTGAGAGGAGATACCTAGGCATCCTCAATGGCCTCATGTTGGATCTGATGAAGGTAAACCACTTCAGTCTATCAGTTTATATAAATGTTACTATAATATTTACAATATTAGTTACATACAGTTCTTATCCACCTTATATACTTAACTGTTACATCAGCATGGAGTGTTGTTAATGGAACAAGGTCCAGGATTTTAGTGTAGTGAAGAGGATCTTAGAAATGAGTTGAAAACATTACATGAGACTCATTGTTATTTACAGATTTACTCTTCAAATGTTGAGACAATGACAAATACACAAATAGTGAAGATCTCTAATGGATCTTATAAAGTCTACACTTTAAAAAATGGAAATTTGACACTTCTTTGTTTTCTTTGCCTCTTTCTGATGTGTGATTATGTCTGGGATCTTTTGTTCTTATACTAAATGACTGACTGGCTCTTTTAACCCTTTCAGAATCTCCTGTTGTTGAACCCTTCAGAGCGCTTTCTGACCGAACAGTGTTTGAACCACCACGTGTTCCAGGCACTGCGAGTGCTAGAGCGGCCTCCGCCCCCCTCTCCCACTCCACCACGCACCTCCAAAAGGAAACCCTACCATGGGGATAACACCATCCCCAGTCGGTCAGTGACCCTATCCTCAGAATCATTCTATTATTCCATTACAAGTTTAGTATTATGTCATTACTCATTACTGCTTTTATGGTCAGATTTAATCAATTATATACACAGTGACAAGGATTAGAAACACCTGGGACAGATCACAGGGGCAAGGTTACACATGAGACACATGCAGTATGCACTAAAAATGCTTAGGAGCACTAAAGGAGCAAAGGAGGAGACAAAACAAAACTTGTAGGGAACAAATAAAACACAGAACGAGGACATGAAAGGAAAGGAAGTATGACAGGACAGAAGTGTGACAACTACACTGGTTGCTGTGCTAGTAACAGGAACAGTTTGCTACACTGCTATTGAACTAAGGGGGAAAAATTGTGTAAAGGTGTTTTTGGACAAACTGTCAAGTTAGTAGTTTAGTTTGTGTGGAGGACTGCATTGAGTGCCAGTCCATTATCTGGGCATACAGACATACATTCATTCACATACATACACACTCATTCATGCACCAGGGCAATTTAGGGTAGACTAGCAGAGTAGCCTGATCTCAATTTTTCTCAGTGTGGGAGGTGGCCAGAGGAGACCCCCTACAAACAAAGGGAGAACATGGAAACTCCACCCATATATGGCCTTGAACCCATGACCCCAGAACTGGAACCCTAATCACACTGCCTCCTCCCTGCTCTGCACTGACCACACACTCACTCTTCCCCACTCTTGCACTACTAACCCCACATTCGCCCTTCCCTACTCTCGTACTGACCACACAGTCGATACTCCTTGCTCTTGCACTGACCACATACTCACTCCTCCCCACTCTAACACTGATCACACACTCACTGCTCTCCAGACAGCCAGGAAAGTTTATACCTGCCTGTCTTTATAGCTTTATGAGCTATGAGAGTTTTTGGTCAGGATCTGTTTCTGCTTTGGATCTCCAAGGGTTAGAGATTAGGTTCCAGTCTGTACTCACTTTTTAAACTAAGGCATTTGAGTCTGGATTTGGAGTAGCCTGTTCTTACTGTTTTTGATGAGCTGGTTGGTGTTTAGATGGGGCTGTTGCTTAGCACTGTGGTGTCTATCAGTGAAGGTCAAAGAGTGTCAGATCCAACTCACTGAAGGGGTAAGTTCTTGGCCCTGTAGTGCTTTAAACTCTCTCTTCTCTCATTCCTTCATTCAGTAGTAGTAAGAGTTCCAGTCATCGTCGCTCAAACAGCAAAGATTGTTCATCGCTGCCACGTCATGAGGACCTGCACCGCAGCACAGACAGTTTCCTGAATGGAGGCGGAGGTCCTATGACGACCAGCTTGAGCCCCACACTGCACCCCAAGAGTTACCAGAGCCAAACTTTGAACCGCTCTGTCTCCTGCAGCAAAGATCTGGCCAACAGTAACCTGCCCCACCTCCTTAGCCCCAAAGAGCCCAAAGGCAAGACTGAGTTCGACTTTACTCTGGGGCCCAAAGCTGGGGTCTCAGCTGCTGGAGTGGACAGCTCCACTGGCAAGTACCTAAAATCATCCAAACCCAGCCGCCACTCGTCCTTCCTTGAGGGCAAGACCAGTACACTGCAGTCGGGGGACAAGCATGGGCGCCACAACCAGAGGTGAGTAGAGTCCTTAAAAATGTGCTTTATTAGATGAATTACTCATAAAAAAGATGCATTGTTGCACTATTTATGTTATTGTTATAATGCATTTTGCATCAGACCACATTTAGTTCTGTCACAATATATTATCACCTGTACAATATTTGAACACGATCTTGATCCTTTTTGCTGACATCGATATTGCTCAATTGTATTTGTTTGCGTTTATTTAAGCCAGTCGTGCTGTTCTGTTCTCTCATCTGCTGCTTGACTGAGGTGAGCTTGATCCTGTGATCTCAGAGCGACACCTATCGTGTACGGAAAAAATGCAGTGCTCTATTCACACAGAGTAGACCAACCACACTCCCCAACCCCACACCCCTGCCGGTGCAATTCATCAAAGTTTTACCATAATATTGTGGACTACAGTTGTTCTGTTTTAGTCTTTCACACTATTTATTCAATAGTTAAAAGTGCAGTCACTCAAAAAACTCAAAACCACTTTTGTCTTGTTGCATGTGTGTTACATCCGTTACCTGCCATGCCTGACCCCTTAATGTGTGTTCTGATGAAAAATATGTCATCCATCTCTCAGCTAATAGTCAGCATGTCAGTCCCAAATACAACAATACAGACAATATTATTTTTAATACAGACAATAATATGTCTTCATCTGTCAGTCCCAAAGACAATACAGCAATTACAGCAAGTGTGGAGTCGCGAGTCCAAATGGATTCATTTTAAAGCTGCATTGCAGCTGTAGTGTGGGAACAACTTCCGATTGAGCTAGTAGAGCTGGTGTTCGGTTGAATTGTGCTACCCATTGATATATGCTATTAAGAGGCTCTGCACATGTTTGAATGCACACTTTTAACACTTGTCATGTTTTTATCATGAAAATTCTGTTTTCTTTGGGTGCAGTGTACAATCAGAGCATGCAGGTATTAAATACTTGAATGTAATAGTCGATTTCTTCACCACAGCTACCTTCTTTGTACACTCATATTGCAATTCCAAATATTCTACCTATTCTTCTGTTGGATGCATTTTCTGATATGGTTCTACAAGCCTATCACAACAGCCTGCCTACAGTTTTCTTTAGATAGGTTTACCTTTAAATACACACTGTGGTAGGATGCTTCATTACGATGCACAGTGATTTTATTTTTTTATTTACAGATATTTAATTTTATAATAACTGCTGTAATTGCAGTATTACCTCTTGTTATTTTTGTGACAGTAATATTGTTTATTTCAATTATCATCAGAATAGCCTAGCCACAGTAGTGCCCCTGAACTTAAACACACCCTCCAGTTCAGATAACATTGGGTATGTTAAAATGAAGCTTTAGAGGATATGAGCACAATTCTGGAAAACAAATGTTGAAACTGTTCAAATTCAACAGCAATACAAACACACCCCTCGTTTCAGAATCCAAAATTCATGCCCATGCATTGCCAGGGTCAGCCCTTCTCCTCCCGAGAGTTTTACCAGCTAAAATGAACAAACTCAGCCTTTCTCCAGTTCTAAAATCCCCCATCTAACATGCTCAGACTCTCAAGCCGTCTTGTGAATTATTTCTCAATGATCTATCACAAACATTTGCAAACAGGACAAAACCATTGCCCTATTTGTGCAAAAATAAGTTAGTTACCCACCTATCAAAAAGTAATTGAGCACCATCCTCGGCTCTTTTCATGTATTTGCAGGTATCCACCATCCAAGCACCTGTTAGCTGTTCTTTTAGTTTTGCTGTCTCTGTATGTGTACCTGCATATTCTTTCCCTTGACCGTACTCTTTCACCATCCTGCATATGAGAAGGAATGCTCCCTGCTACTGATTGGCTGGAATAGGCAGGCTGAGACACTTTGTTTTTTCCCCACTTACAGATCCAGGGCTGAGTATGAACTTTGTCCAGTGTGCAAACAAAGCAGAAAGCCAGTGAACCATGAAGAAACATCCCCTTAATTTTACAAAAAGTGTACTGGATTGAAATTGTGCACATCGCCTTTGACTGAGTCAACATGTAGGTCAAATAACTGAGAACTAGTTTTCTGAACTGGAACTGCTTAATAGATTGTCAGTGGTTTCATACTACCTACCCCAGACCATTTGATTACCCTACATGCACAGCATCACCTGCTCTCCACACCTTCAGACTACATCCCTGTGTTGTCCTGATACACCAACACTTGCTTATATGATTGGGACTGATTCAGCACAGACCCTTACCATGGCCTCCACTACTCACATTAACTCTCTGATTATATCAGTACACCCGTCTTCTGTTAAGGTAACTTTATTCCATTTATTAGAAACGAATAGTGGTTTGATGAGAGGGGGATGGGTTCACTCTTGTGAGTGCTGGGTCCTTTTACGGTTTCTTCCTTCAGCTCTGCCCTGTCACATTTGGCTTGCTTAACTGGGGTTACATGTTTTGTTGTTTCACTTCTTGACTTATTTCTGGATTTCTGTAAAGCTGCTTTGCAACAGACATTATACAAATAAATTTGACTGGACTTTGACCAAATAAAACCTGTATCGGAATAGAAACTGGAATTTGTTACGCTCTGATCTTTTCATTCCAGGATCCTTTTGGTCTAAAAAAAAAGTTGTAAGAGATGTAGCATCAGCAAAGCAGATGAGGTGCTCTCTCCAACGGACTGAAATCAGAAACAAAAAGTAACTTCATATAAGTTGTCTCAAAGGAACATCCATCAATTTTACTGAAGTGTTCACAAACAAAATAGTTTTAGCTATGCATCATGCTTTTTAGATGATTTAGATTTTTCACAGATAACCACATAAAGAAGCAGGTCCCCAAGCATTTTGTGGCAGATTTAATATACAGTTCATTTATTAGATTAGATAGATTAGATTAGATATACTTTATTGATCCCTTACAATCTCGAAGGAAAAGGGAAATTCATTTACGAAAAAAAATGGTAATACACATGAGGTAAGGAAGGAAGAAAAAAATACACCCAGACTATGTTCCAAAAGGAACTTGATTTAGGTAGATAAAAAAAAATATCCAAGCACTTAAGCACACATAATCAACACGGAGTATGCAGAGCAGGTTACTCATAGTGCAGAGGAGTCTTAGCCAAGGACCTTTAGTGATTTAGTGCGACATAGCCATCCAGACCCGGAATCAAACGGCAGTCTCTCACGTGGTGTAGTATATATCCCTGGCAGGTAGTGGTGATATTTGTTACACAACACTAAGTGCAATGATACGACTCTTTTATTGCCCTCTTGCGGCTCCACAGTCTTTTTACAGATAGTATTGCCCTTTTACAAAAGTGGCCAGTCAGCTTGGTGGTTTCAAATAAAGTCCTGTCCTTTAACAAAAACAAACAATCAGTTTGGAGGTTTTGAATAAAATCCCACCCTTCAACAAAAAAGTCAGTCAGCTTGCTGGTTACTGATTAATTCTAAGCACAAGAGTGAGAACAAGCTGTGCATTATTGAGCCACATGCTTCAAACTATCTACAAGGTTTTGATCTGTTTCATAATTTTATCACAATTTTGTCAGGTGGTCCTATTTGACCATCAGTCTGGACACCAATCTTCAGTGGCTCTGAAAGTGGTTTGTTTTTAGTTAAAATAAGTCAAATTAAAAGTCTAACCCCTGATTCAGGCTAAATAGACATTTTGACCAAACAATGTACATGTAACTGAGTAAACACTAAATACTACCCACCTCTTCCTACAGCTACATGGAGAGCTCACATGGCTCCATGCCATCCTCATCGTCCTCCAAGAGTGCCTCCTCCTTCCTCAGCCTGTCAAAGAGCCACGGTGCACTAAGCGACGCAAAATCTGTCGGCAACCTGGCTGAGTCACGTCTCCACCTGGATGAGCCAGTGTCTGGCTCCGGTTCAGGATCTGGTTCTGGCTCTGGTTCTCGTTACTTTCCAGCAAGCTGTTTGGACCTGAACGCAGCTCCAGGCAGCCCACGGGCAGAGCGGCTCTCCGGATCAGAGCGGCAGGGCCATAGCCCAGCAGGGCGGGGCAACACACGGCTAGAGGGTGGCACCTTGGACTCACGACGCTCTTCAGGCCGTAAGAAGACTCCAGATGAGCCGAAGGCACCAGATACATTGGACCCAGCAAGAGCTGCTGCTGCCGGGGCACATTCACTCTCAGCACCACATGAATCCTTCCCTTATGGCCTAGGCTACACAAGCCCCTTCTCGTCCCAGCAGCGGCCCCACAGGCACTCAATGTATGTGCGCCGTGAGCGGCACCGGACCCATGGACAGGAAGCGCTTGCAGTGGGCCAGGGCGTCCCAACACGGGCCAGCAGCCTCCAGATGCTCTCTCCACAGTTACCCCATCGCACGTTACCTCGCCACACCACTGGCTCATCCAGAGAGGAGTTAAGCCAGGACCTCAGCAGGGTGAGTCTTCCTCGCTCACCATCTCTCTTTCATTGATTTTCTTCTCCTGTCTTTCTTTATCAGTCCAGTTTGAATGTTTGTCATATATACAGTACCAGTCAAATGTTTGGACACACTGACTGAATTTATATTAGATCACATAACTTGGCTACTTCTTTTGATATTGATAATAAAATGATAATTACATGTGCTACATGGACAAACATTTTGGGACACATTCTCATTCATTCTGAAATCAAGGTTTAATCAAGGCTTTTGTTGGAGTGATGGTCTCTACTGCTGAGGGAATGTTTTCTACTAGGTTTGTGAGACTGTGAAGATTTGAACTGAAGTGTGAGCTGCATACAGCGTCCATTGGTGTTTATATCCAATATTATTCAAATATATTGTATGAACCAAAATATTTTGTTCATAATGAAGTAGGTAGGTCATGTGTTTTTAAATACAAAAAATATTTCAATTTGGTTTTTACAGGACTGGACAAAATCTTCCTATTTTTTAAGATTTCCTTTAAGGGTTGAAGATAGTAGATGTGTCCAAACTTGGTATTGTATATAATTTACACCATACTACTGGCATTGGAAGAGACACAAGACGATCATCTTTAAACTGCTTTAATTGCTGCTAATGCAGTTATATTAGACAGTTGTTTGTGGGAAATCTCTTACTGGATATCATTGTACTCAGTTCCAGTTATGTCTGTTAATGTCCAGGTCTGACCATAGATGGCGTAAACATCTCCCGGGATCTAACTTCTTATGATAGTGCCACTTTAAAAATTACTTTAGGCTTCATCTGCATTTCAACTTTGTTTTTGTTTGAGCAACACTCCATCTCCCATCTCCTAATGTAAATTTATCATAAAGCCTGTGTTGTGGTCAACTTGATATATAAGAGCAATGTGAAATATGTGGTGCTGTGGAGCAGGCACACCGAATGAGCGATTCATCCAACATTAGTACCTGGCTTCACTCATGCTTTTGTGGATGAATCCAATAAAATGTTCATGACAGTCTTCCAAAAAGTAGTGCTTCCCAGAAAATTAGAGGCAGTAACTGCAGTAAAGGTTACAAAATAATCTGGATATTGGAATAAACATTGGAACCTTGGGCGAGTTGGTGACCCCAAAGTTTCGGACATACAGTAGATGTTTTCAGTGTACTAGTATGGCAGTATTGGGTGATGAATTATCAGCAAGTATCCATGTCTGAAAACTAAATTAAATCTCAGAATAAATGCAAAAAGAAACTTACGTTGCATGTTTACTGCTCTGTCCATGTGTACATGCTCAACCTGCATACAAACTGAGAGAGGGTGGAGCTAATGACATCCCTGATATTGGGTTTTTAATGAAAATGAGAAAGGAGAGGCTGATATCCCTCTTTTTATGCTTATACAGTATTTATATTTCATGCTCAAATGTGAACATAAACGGAATAATACTGACATACATATAAAAAAAAGGATATTTAGGTTGTGTTTTATTTTTATTCTATATGTATTTTGAAGAACTTATTATTATAAATATCCTTATCAATTTAATCATTGCAACATTCTTCCATTTTCAGCACAAAACCAATTTCAATTTTTGGAAAGCATTTATTAGAACTTGTATTCAAAATAGAATTTTAAAAGTATTTTTATTTTATTAAAACATGGTAAAATCCGCACATATATCTTAGTAATGTTAATATTTGCAACTCAAATCAAGACAACTTTGAGTAGCCCAGGATCTCCTGTAAATAATAATGTCCAGCATATGTGTCTCCTATAAATACTTCTCTAATGTTCATCAAACTACAAAAACATCTAGGGTTCTAAAGGTTAAAGGTAGAAAACTTTTCTTCTTCATAATGTATCTCAGCCTTCTTACAGTCTGTTTCTCACTTTATTGCTGTCTTTTCCTCTCCACCCTCACTCCTACACCTCCCTCCTTTCCTTTGTTTTGTTGGCCCCATCCGGTCTCTTGTCCCGCTTTAAATCTTGCTAAGCTGCATGTTTGAAGTTGTAAGTGTATCTTTAATTATCTGCTAGCTGTGTCTCTGTTTCCCTGCAGAGGGTGAGCCGTGTGTGAATCCTCTGCTCTGCTCTATTCTTATCTCTGCTGCATCTTTCACATTGACAAAGTCTCGCCACGCTGGAGTGTGTTCTGTTCTACAGAGCGTATCACAGGCATAGCCACCATTAGGAAAAGACATTCAGTCATCCTTTCTGCTTGAGAGATGTAGATGATTTCATGTAATTTGTGTGTGTGTGTGTGTGTGTGTGTGTGTGTGTGTGTGTGTGTGAATGTAAAAAGGCCTCACTGCTTCCTTTCTGTGACTTTATGTGATGTGCTAAATTACTGACCATTGCTCGAGCATACACACACAAGACGTGGGGATTTCAGGACCTGCAGGTCTATATCTGACCCAGGATTTTGTTCCGACTGCCTTGGTCATGTGCAGAATAATAACAGTCGTACTGCACCTTGAGTTTGTTTTGCTGATAACTGCCTCCCAGGCAGTTGGAGCAAAATCCTGGTCTGGATATTGACTTGATGGGCCAGCAATACCCCCCTCTGAGACACACACACACACACACACACACACACACACACACACACACACACACACACACACACACACACATGCAGATTAAAAGAGTGAATATAACTGTAGTGTGTCAAATGTTGCACATACTTTATAATTTTGGCTCTATACTGCACACTGGTTTTTAAGCAATGACTACAGTATAAAATGTCTGCTTTAGGGCTGCCGTGGTTTGTCAACGTAATCAATAACATTGTTGCTGAAAATACATATAATAAACAAAACTGACTTTTTTTGTTCTAAAACACTTCAAGTAATAAATAATAAATTCTTTCCATTCATACCCGTATGTAATCCCTGTGTGCGTGAGGTCAGTCGTTTCTGGCTTCATCTGTCAGCTCCATTCAGAGCTGTTGTTTGAAAGTAAAGGTCAAAACATAACGGTGGTTTGAATATTGATCACAGCAACATCAAGAGTTTGCAGCACCTGTAGAAAAACTACCCTGTTCACTGATTCTGTAGTTTAGCTAATTTTACTAAACTAAAACTAAAATGGTGTTATCGATGTTTTCTGATTTCAGTCTGGACTGTGGTCACTAAATTACATGGCTGGAACAAATGAAAGTTTCTACCCATGCTGGGGTAAAACCAAGAAATTAAACAAGAAATACCGGGTTAAACAAGAAATACCGGGTATTTATTACAAACAGCCTGAGCATAAAACAAAATACTTTCTCTACAATAGTAGAACAGTAGAACCACGCAACTACAGTTTAACTACAATAACCAAAATGCAATGCATTCCATAGCCATAAGCCCTTACACTCCCACACTCTGTAGATATGAATTATGAAGTGACTCTATAAAGTGTTGTTCTTCTGCCAAAAATCAAGAGCTGTATTTTTTTGACTGTGCTGTCACAGCCTGGATTTGCCCTTGTATGAAACTACGCATGGGGGGGCGATGTCATTTTTTCCTAACCAATGAGAAATTAGAGGAGTGACAGCAAGAATTTCACTGGGCAAAACCCAGTACCAGGTTCTGATTGGCTGAAGATTTTTGGCAGCTTTGTTGCAATAAAAATACAAGGTAGCGAGAGCCTGGTATGACTCGAAAGGTGAGCAGGAGAAATTTGTGCACACATGCATTCTTTCAAAATCTATAAATATGCTGATCATAAATTTAAATTTCATATGTGAACAAGTGAAATCTGTGAGTGCTGCATGAATTGTGTTCTTACATTTTAAAAAATCACTCTTGACTTGGCAGTAAAATACACATTATTCTGCTGCACAGTTGTGTAGATGGCATTTAAAATCCCCGTATCTGTTGTTGGTGTTTATCTTTGAATTCTTGGCCGTGTGCTCTGGCCTTTAGGTGAGACGCTGAACTGCGGGCAGTGCTGATGATGCTTTATGCAGGATACTCAGAGATGGCCTGCGCTGTGGAAACACTTTGGTTGAGGGTGACACTGCAATTGTGTCTTTTGCAAAAGGCAGGTCTATGGCAATGATGTCTTCTGGCACTGGACTGCAGGGGCTGGATAAAGAGGTTGGCAGTTGTGAGCAGGGCTGGCATCTTGGCTGTCCTCTCTGCAGAGACATTTTCTGGGTTGATTACACCACCTTTCTTCCACTGGATGTTTTTCTTGGATCACATCTGGACAGTGGAAAAGTTCAACCTCTAAAGTTAATAAACAAATTAAAAAATATTTGAGCATAGATGAGGTCACCTTTCACATGTTCCTGCCGTTCAAATGACCACACCCCCTTTTCTGTGAAAATTCAATCATACTGTCGCCAAATTGGAAATAGTAGTGTTAATATGCCTTATACCTACTGCGCGGCATCCAGCAATTAAACAAACCCTAGTTTACAATTTTCTTTAATTCTCCAAAGTTTGAAAGACACTAAAAGGTAGCTTCATGCTATAAAATCCCGCTTTAATGTTAACAATGTTAATGTAAGCTTTAGCTAAATTAACGTCAGGTCCCCTATCATCGCCTGTCCAAATATTGGCCACTTTGGGATCTTGTTCAATTTCTCTCTCTCCCTTTATGAGTCAGTTGGAAGAAATTACAAGGAATTCCCAATGTACTCAAAGCGATTGGCTAAGGAAGCGAGGGGACTGGCCAGTGATGGCCCTACATTAGTTAGCTATCAGCTAGTTTTCAAGCATTGGATTTTTTGATACATAATCACCACAACAGCTTTACCTGCCTGTTCACTGAACTGATTTTATTCATGATTATTGTCATAATAATCCACATTTAAAGTGGATCTGACATGATATGACACTTTTGGCCAATTGGTAGGGTTGTTTGATGGCATGCTAAAAGCACACTCATCTATTACCACCAGTCAAATTAGAGCGAGTGGGGCATTACACAAAAGCAAAGTACCTGCATGTGTTGCACTCATCTATGGCCTGGGCACATTTTACCTCAGCCTGCTCTCTAAAAGGATTTTAGATAGCAGCATTTCATATTTAACTGTGGTCTCCATAAAATATGCACATTTTTCCAAAATGGATTCAGTTCATTTTTTATCTCAATATTCTACACACAAAACCCCATGATGACAAAGTGAGAAAAGTTTATTTTAAATCTTTGCAAATTTATATATATATAAAACAATAAACAAGTATTCACAGCCTTTGCTCAATACCTTTGGCAGCAATTACAGCTTCAAGTCTTGGTGGACGTTTCTCCCATTCTTCTTGCAGAACCTCTCAAGCTCCATCAGCTTAGATGGGGATTGTCAGTGCAGAGCCATTTTTGATATCTTCAAAGATGTTCAATCAGCTGGGCCACAATGACATTCACAGAGTTGTCCTAAAGCCACGCCTTTGTTATCTTGGCTGTGTGCTTTGGGGTCATTGTTTATTTAGAAAATAAACCTTTGTCCCAGTCTGAGGTCCAGGGCGCTCTGGAGCAGGTTATCCTGAAGGATGTCTCTGTACATCCCTGTAGTTATCTTTCCCTCAACCCTAACTAGTCTGCCAGTTCCAGCTGCACAAAAACATCCCCACAGCATGATGTTGCCACCACCATGCTTCACTGTAGGAAGGGTATTGATTAGGTGTTGAGCAGTTCCTGGTTGCCTCCAGATATTATTCTTGGCGTTCAGTTCAAAAAGTTCAGTCCTTTTGTTTCTCATGTTCTGAGAGTCCTTTAGGTGCCGTTTGGCAAACTCAAGATGGGCTTTTTACTGAGGCTAGGCTTCCATCTGGCCACTCTACCATACATGCCTGATTTGTGGAGTGCTGCAGAATTGGTTGTCCTTCTGGAAGGTTCTCCCTTCTCCACAAAGCAATGTTGGAGCTATATCAGGGTGACAATTGGGTTCTTGGTCTCCTCACCTCTGAAACACTTCTAACATGATTACTCAGTTTGGCGGGGCAGCCAGCTCTAGGATGAGTCCTGTTGGTTCCAAATTTCTTCCATTTACGGATGATGGAGGCCACTGTGCTCATTATGTTTTCCAGATCTGTGTCTCGATACAATTCTGTGTCTGAGGTCTACAGACAATTCCTTAGATGTCATGGCTTGGTTTGTGCTCTGACATAAAATATCTACTATGGAACCTTATATAAACAGGTGTGTCTTTGCCAATCGTACCCAATCAACTGAATCTAGCACAGGTGTCCAATCAAGCTGTATAAAAATCTGAAGGATGATCAGTGGAAACAAGATTCACCTGAGCTCAATGTTGAATGTCATTCAATTAATATCTATCTTCTTGAATTATAGAGCAGTGACTAAATGCCTCTGAAGTTTACAGAAAACATGTAAACACACACAAAGCTTTGCACTTTAACTCCATTCATTGTGTTATTTCAGTGTGCCAGAGTACAGATCCAAAAAGACAACATTTGGGTCATTGCCCAGTTGACCACTCAGTGCTTACACCCGCAAATACATTCAATACAAGCAGCAAATTCACCAGCTTCAGCGGTTTTAACAACATATCGAGCCTGTAAATACTAGTGTATTTCAGAGAATAAGAATATCATAGAAATATCATTGTTTTTCTTCATAAATTATTACAAAATATAGCTGTTGTACATATCATACACTGATCAGCCATAAAATTATTACCACCTCTTTTGCTGTACACCCGACTGTTTGCTGGATTTTTCTGGTTTGTGGACTGTTCTCAGTCCAAAAGGGACACTGAGGTGTGTAAAAACTCCAGCAGCCCTGCTGTGTCTTATCCACTCATGTCAGCACACCACACAGTAACACAATGCCATTGTGTCAGTGTCACTGCAGTGATGAGAATGGCCCACAACCTGTATAATACCTGCTTTGCGGTGGTCCTGTCAGCGTCCTGACCATTGAAGATCAGGTTGAAAGGAGGTTTTTCATAGTTTTTCAAGATTTTTAATGGACTACATTCTGTAATTATAAAAGTGCTCCTCTATGGTAAGATGAGCTGGTACAATAAGTAGTGAGTGTAGAGACAAGGGGTGTTCATAATGTGGAATATCTTTTGATTCACTTTGGATCAATATGGCTTATAGATCATATATATGAGGACAGGTACTAAATCCTACGGGAAAAGGAAATCAGATTCTTCGTAAAGCTTGTCAGCAGATGGAAGCATGAAGTGCACTAAAAACCTCCTGTTAGATGCTGCATTGACTCTGGACTTGATAAAACATACAGTGGACCAACACTAGCAGAAGACATGACCCCCTAAACCATCACAGACTGGGTTTCATCTGAAAGAGAACGTTGGAGCACTGAGCAACAGTCCAGTTCTTTTTCTCCTTAGCCCAGGTAAGACACTTCTGATGCTGTCTCTGCTTCAGGAGTGGCTTGACATTCGGAATGCTGCAGTTGGAACCCCTTCCACTGCACTGCTTGTGAAGCTCTCCCAAGTTCATTTTTCTTGACAATCCCAAGATTGTGGTCATCCCTGTAGCTTGTGCACCTTTTCCCACCACATTTTCCCCTTTCAGACAACTTCCCATTAATGTGCTTTGATACAGCACTCTGACACCAGCCAGCAATGATCTTCTGTGGCTTACCACCTTTGTGGAGGGGGTTGATGACCTTCTGGACAACTGTAAAACAAAAAGGCTTGAAATATGTCACATTAAATGTAATGAATGAATAACATATGACAGTTTAGACCTTTTGAGTTAAATTATATAAAAAATAATTATTCTAATTCCCTGAATTGCACTAGTACATACAATACAACCCTGTATAAACTGCAACATTAACTATGAAAGAATGCATTCATGCACAGATATGTCATTTACTTGGGGACTGCACAGTTCACACACTCACACACACACACACACACACTCCATTCTCGTGTCTGCTTTACCTGCTGTGTGTTTGTGTTGACAGAGCGAACAGTCTCCCAAAGAGAAGCCTCACTCTCACGGCCCGATTAAAGACTCGACGAGGGACAACACTGCTTCCTTCCACTCACAGCGTCCCAAAAATGAGGTCTGAGTCTCAGCCAGGCCGACACGGACCTCCAAACTCACCTCACCACACATGGAAACCGGTCTTAAGCCAGCTCACAGTGCACACACACACATGCCTACAGCATTCAGTTACACTCAGCCCTTCTTGCTATTTACGTAGCTACTGCTATTGTATTTCCATATCACACATCTTTGTCTGATTTTGCATTGTGGACCACCAGAGAGGCAGATCATTTAAGCCTTCAGTGTTTATATAAATGTCTTATAAGTGTCTTCACCATGTTTTAAAGTCTAGCTTATGCTTGTAGCCCAATGTAGCAACTCAACTCAACGTTCTTTCATTGCTTTCTTCTCAGTATGTCCTTACTTCTCTCTCCTAATCAACCCTTTTTTTCCCCTCCTCATGCAAAAAAGTCCCAGTAACGTTAGGCATGTTTACAGGAAGTGTAGTGCAGAGAAGAAAGCTGGTCATGGTCATGTTGGAGATGTTCCAGTGTGATAGCCTGCCTGTCATCCTATGCTGCAGGTGGGAATGTATCACGAACCACATGTGGAGGACGGAGCCTCGTCCAAAGAGAATAGGATTATCTACAGTGACTCCATGCCTCGAAGAGTGGGCAGTTTCTACAGAGGTACTGTTAAACCTGGATCTGAAGCCCATATCATACCATACCCCTTGTCATAGCACTCATAAACAAAGACCAAACTTTTTTCTCCCTAAAATCCCCTTCTTGTGTATTTTTATGGTCCAAATAATCATGTTCACAGTGGTATGCAAAGGTTTGGGCACCCCTGGTCAAAATGACTGTTACTTTGAACAGTTAAGCAAGTTGAAGATGAAATGATCTCCAAAATGCATAAAGGTGAACACATTCCCTTCACATTTTAAGGAACAATTTTTTTTTTACATTTTCAAAATATTGAAATTTTTTGGAAATATTTGGGCAGAGGCAAAACTTTGGGTGGTGCCCCCTAATAATGAATTTTTGTACCCAAGTGTATTTTAGATTTTGAGGGATGTTAATCCTTCGTTGCGATATTCTTTCAGTTCTGTGAGATTCCTGGGCCATTTTACATGCACTGCTCTTTTGAGGTCTATCCACAGAATTTCAATGATGTTCAGATCAGAGGACTGTGAGGGCCATGACAAAACATTTAGGTTGCTCCTTTTGAGCATTAGGATCATTATCCATTTGTAGAAGCTATTCTCTTGTCAATAGTGTTGTTTTTGCTTCCACAATTTACTGGAATTTCATTGAACCCACTCTTCCCTCTACCCATGAAATGCTGCAACACAACCCAAAAGCATGATTGATCCACCCCCATGCTTAACATTTGGAGATGTGTTCTTTTCATGATATTCTGACTTTTATTTTAACCTCACCATTCACATGACTTTCCAAAATGCATCAGGCTTGTTTAAGTGTTCTTCTGCAAATGTCTGATGCTGAATTTTGTGGTGAGGATGCAGGAAAGCTTTTCTTCTTATGACTCTTTCATCAAGATGCTAGGCAACAGTTTAAAACCCATGGATGCAGTTTTTGGGATGAAGCCATAACCCTAACAGGCTTGTAAGGCCTGAGACCTCAGTCAAAGTTATCTGAATGCTCAAATCTCCTAGGGTTCCCAAACGTTTGCGAGAACCTCCTTTCCTTTTTTCACTCTTGTGCATTTCATTTTTAACTTCCTGAATGATCATTTCATCGTCCACATGCTTAACGGTATACTTTACAGTAACAGTACATATAACAGTACATACACCAGTGCATAAACCAAAAGAGCACAATCATACTTATATTAAAATCATAATAATACTAAAAGAACCAGGCCCAGTTTTACATGCTGACACCAAGATAAACATGCTGATAACTACAGATCTTTGTGAATTAAAGGTGACATTGGCAACATCAGTTTTGATAGAATGTTATATATGACTATTGGACACAAGGATTTAGGATGATTTCTATTGGTCCATTCATTATGAAATGTTCACATGATGTTTAAGTCTGCTGTGTTTCTATACTCCCTATGGTCCAGTTCCTTCTCCACGACCAGACAACTCCTTCCACGACAGCACAGGCCAGAGCAGAGTGCAGAGTGTAGCAGCAGACAGTGGTGCTCTGGCCAACCACTCCAAACGTCAGACCAACTTTGACCCCTGGTGAGCTCTTGCTTGTTACCATGGCAGCACGCTGTTGCAGCAGTTATTATTAACACAGCTCTTTGTGGGGCTCTTTTCATGCTACTAGAATTGGTGTGCAACACTCTCATGGAAAAGTCCCATTTAAGAACTGTTGCAAAATTTCCATGATTAACTCATGGAATGGTAGAATGGGAAATGTGGAGCACTGTTATTCAGAAGCCTACAGACAAGGTACATTTACATGGGTAAATACACTGACACCTAATACACTTGGGTACACCAACATCTGTATACGTTGGTGAGCATTGGTCAGCGTGTGTATTGCAAGACAACATGAATTATCATTTGAGTTTAAGCAAGGTATGATATTGGTGCCATATGGATGGGACATTCCATTTCCGAATATTTACAAAACGTCATAGAATCAATTTTGGCACAGTGCATTATCCTGTTGGAATATTCCATCATTGTGTGGCTACATGAAGTCCACACAACTATGGAACTGTGCATCTGGAAGCTCTTCACTTTTTGCACATTTTGTTATGTTAGTATTTACAATCTTTGCCAGGACCCTCAAAATTGAGCTCAGGTGCTTGTTTTTACTGATCATCCTTCAGTTGATCGGGCATAATTTGGAAAGACACACCTATTTATATAAGGTCCCATAGTAAGCATTTTATGTCGGAGCACAAACCATGGAACTGGTGGACAAAACATGGTCTTGTGGACCTTAGAGACATAATTGTATCGAGACACAGATCTGGGGAAGGATACAGAAACATTTCTGCTACATTGAAGGTCCAAATGAGCACAGTGGCCTCCATCATCCGTAAATGGAAGAAATTTGGAACCACCAGGACTCTTCCTCGAGCTGGTCTCCCAGCCAAACTGAGTAATCATGATAGAAGAGCATTAGTCATGGAGGTGATCAAGAACCCAGTTGTCACTCTGACAGAGCTCCAGTGTTGCTCTACAGAGAGAGGAGAACCTTCCAGAAGGTCAACCATTTCTGCAGGACTCCACAAGCAATTCCTTAGTGAAAATGCCACGTCACTGCCCTTCTGAATTTTGTCAATAGGCACCTAAAGGACCATGAGAAACAAAAAGATGGAACTCTTTGGACTCAAAGCCAAGCATCATGTTTGGAGGAAGTCAGGCACTTCTCATCACCTAGCCAATACCATTCTTACAGTGAAGCATGGTGGTTGCAGCATCATGCTCTGGGATGTTTTTTCTGCAGCTGGAACTAGGAGATTATTCAGGTTTGAGGGAAAGATGACTGCAGTGATATACAGAAACATTCTTGATAATAACTTGCTCCAGAGTGCTGTGGACCTCAGGCTGGGACAAAGGTTTATCTTCCAACTGGACAGCGACCCAAAGCACACAGCCAAGATAACAAAGGAGTGGCTTTGTGATAACTCTGTGAATGTCCTTGAGTTGCCCAGCCAGAGCCCAGACTTAAACCAGATGGCTGTGCACTCCTCATACAATCTGATGAAACTTCAGAGGTTCTGCAAGAAGAATGGGAGAAACCTTTCAAAAACAGATGTGCCAAGCTTGTAGTATCATACTCAAAAAGACCTTAGGCTGTAATTTCTGCCAAAGGTATTGATCAAAGGCTGTTGAATACTTATGCACGTGTTATATTTTGGGGTTTTATTTTTAATAAATTTGCAAAGATTTCAAACAAACCTTTCTTAGTTTGTCATTGTGGGGTTTTGTGTGTAGAATTTCGAGGGGAAAAATTAGTTGAATACATTTTGAAATAAGGCTGTAACATAAAATGTGCAGAAAGTGAAACATTGTGATAACTTTCCAGGTGTACTGTTTCCATGCCATCCCATAACACTACTACCTGCATGGTTCAAAATCATTTTAAAACTAAATTTAATTCACAGTTTTACATTTTAAACTGATCTAATGCCACTTGATGGTTGCTATTTTTTGCTACTTTCTTATTAATGTATTCACTTTAAAGAACTTGAATATATATATATATATATATATATATATATATATATATATATATATATATATATATATATATATATATATATATATGAAAATTTGCATGGTGCTACTATATCCTCTCTTGGATCAGTAACTATGAATCTCATGTCATATTAAAAAAAAAAAAATTCATGGCCACCATCAGCCAATCAGGTTCAAGCAGGAACTTGACAGCCCAAAAATTGTCCAGTCTCAACAAAAGGTGATACAAATTTCCAGGTATGGACTCTCTAATACCAACTAAAATATGACCGGAATCGGCCAGTGGGTGGGCAATGCTCACATCTTAAAAAACTACATTGAGCATATCTCTCATACTCCTCATGGGGATTTGGCCCCAAAAATCACCACTTGTAGTTATATTTATTGTTATAAAATTGAGCTCAGCCTGTGAATCGTTATTATTTCCTTTTCTTCGTTTTTAGGAATAACACAGAAGCAATGACCATGAACCCCCCAGAGGTTCCGAAACAGAAGGAAAAACAGGGTTTCTTCAGAGCAATAAAGAAGAAAAAGAAGAAGTCACAACCAGTGAGCATCATTCCTGTTCTTTAAGGCTGGACTTGAAGAACTTGGCAGCCCTTGTTTTCTTGCACAGTTACAATTGTGATGTTAGCCGCAAAACAGAAGTGCATAAATAAATGCCGTGCTGCTGCCCTTAGAAAAATATGTTGCCCAAAAAAATCGAATGTGGCTAACAGTGATTGAAACCTAATGGGACGAGTTAACATTATATACAATGTTTAATGCTAACTGGCCCCAGCTGCTTTCAGGCGTTACATTTTTGGGCAGCGTCTTCTTTTAACATCAGTCAGCAGGTCTGCTTTGTGTCTTTATATGTGTGCTGTGACTGGGTTGCTTGATACACGTTTGTCTGTCAGCCATTTATCATAACTAAGACAATGTGTGTGTACTTTAGGCTTACGTAATCGAAATGTCCTCCCAGAACTTACCTAATCATTCCCTCCTTAGACTCCGTTTTACTTCTTCCTACTTCTAGTTTTTTCTACCCATAAACATTCTTGACATAAAACATGTTAATTCATGTTTCAGGTGAGAGCAAAACATATAACATTCCTGATAATATAGCTCAAAAACAAAGCCTGAAGATTTGATGTTGTATTCACATTTAATCTGCAAAAGTCTGGTCATCCTTGTTCATAGCTCTTGTTACTGTAAATATGTACGTGGGTAAAAAATGACCTGATGTTGTGACTGCTGCAATAATGCTGACAGCCTGATCAGTCCAGCCCAGTGTCTAATAGTTGCTGCACAGTAGAATAGTGCACCACTTCTTCAAAGACTGCTTAAAAGCTTTTTTACAGTCTTACAGGGCTTTTATTTGGTCTGTGTAGCAACCCTACCATCAGTTTCACAAGAACAATTACCATTCTGTATTTATCAATAATCTTTTTGTCACACTGAACTGGACCAATTCTAAATAACAAGTGCTCTGAAAAAATGTTTTATTCTTGTTTCAAGTCAAATTTAAATACAAATCATAATATCTTAAAGTAATGCACAGCTCCAGGTGCAGCTCAACCTTACTGCTTTCCCCCACAAGTGCCACAATATTGTTGACCTTCCTCCACTCCCAGCATAACCAGCAAACTGATTCCCTGGTTTTGTTGAAGGGCAGGACTTGATCTGTAAAATGACAGCATGTTTAGAATTACAAGAACTGCCATTCATATTTCAATCAGTGCTCATTCTCATCATTTAGAACATCTCTGGTTTCGCCACCCACAACACGGTCATCCCAATAGAGCTTTTTCTATCGGTGAAGCCCTGCCCTGTATATTTCACTTGAGTCGCAATGCTCATCACAATGCACAGATCTGATTGGCCGAGCTGTATCAGTTATGATATGTAACACACAACACCTGACTTGTCTGTAAGTTTCCTGGACTTTTAAACCTGTACCATACAGTTCTTATAGGTCCAGGTCTGAATAAGACCACCGGTTAATGCTCAATAAGGGCTTGGTAAAAATATCTGAGAGCATAAAAAAAGGTGGTTCCCAAACTTTTAGGGGTTTAGGGGTTCTTTTTTCCCCCACTTTATTTATAATAAAATAATGCTTAATCTTTAACTGTGTATCTTTCAGAGATCCGTTCATCTTGTAGTCACTTATTTATTCACTGTAAAAAAATTAAAACAGGGTTCACAAACTTTGAATACCACTTTATGTTTAATTAGTCTAGATGGTGTGTAATGGTAGGGGTGTAATGGTACATAAAACTCAACTTTGGTTAGCAGCAAGGTTTGACCTCACATTTCAGTGTGGGTTTGCTACAACATGGGGAAAAAGGTTTGATTGAATTCAATGAGACAGTCATGTAAGGTGCAATTTGTTCCACTTACAGCCGTATATCCGTCCATTGATGTAGTTAATACAGCCTGTGGTCGGTTAATTAAGCAGTTAAATGTAAACATAATCTTGCTTGATTTGTTTAAACATAGAACTGTCCAACAACACTGACACACCATCTTTCACGTGTCAGGGACAGAGAGGATGTGTAGAGGGAGGCGGGGGCAAACAAGACTACAGTGATGTAGATATATAGACACATAGAGATATGTCACAATACGATACCAACCAACGGCAACACTTTACAGGTTATTGTGTCCAGGTTTGCACACACACTTTTTAAATTCCCATATTTACTCTAATAGCATGTACTATGACTCCTGTATCGTGACGGATTTGGTACAGATACATGTACTGTTACACTCTTAATAGATGTATAGAATGTTTCTCCCTATTTATATAATAAATCGATCTATTCTGCATCTAGAAAAGACTCAAAATATGACTTTGTTTTCATACTATTTCCGCTGATTGGCATATGGAGACCAGTGCAAACCCAGGCGGAATGTCTGTGGCAGAATCTGCATCTGTGTGCAAATACTGAGCCATGGTACCGCATGTTCATCTGCTGTTTTCAACAACAAACATGTCTGTGTCTTCCTGCAATGAGCCGCTGGCCTTTCTGTGCGTCTTATATTCCAGACGGAGGGCTGCGAGGGAAGGAACCCCAGCATCAAGAAAAGCCTTTTCCCCCTCTTTAACTCAAAGAATAGCTTAAAGCATAACTCCTCTGTGCTTCCTGTCCTTACTCAGCCCATGGTATTGCCCTCATAGAACCGGCCCGCACCACTCTGTGCATCATTCACTTCAGAATGTCCATTGCACGTTGTCTAAGATATCAATGTAATTCTGTTTTTCTTTTCTTTTGATTTTATTTACCATCAGTGTCATTCCTTGAATGAGCAGCACAAGTATTAGGCCCAGATCCATGTAAATGTGAGATTTTTTTATCTTACAGTCTCTGTCATATAGCCTTGGTGGACATGACTTGGGTCAGGACATGAAAACTGTTTGTCCAGATATAGTTGGTGTTCCTCTAACCCCAGATGTACTCATGTTTGGTATTCAGAGTTTGCCCTGAGTTTTACACTGGAGCTAGATTTTAAATTTAATGTAACTGCTGCAAAAAAGGGGGTTGACTTTAGTGTACTGTGTAATGTTTAGAGAAATAAAAGATTATCATTTGAACATTAGAAAAATTCAATAAAAAGTGCATAGTGCTCAGAGGCAGTATTCATTTGTAAATAATGATGGAAAAATGTGAGAATACATTTCAAAAGAAACGTTTATAGCCACTGTGGATGGCACACTGAGAAAATATATATATATATATATATATATATATATATATATATATATATATATATATATATATATATATATTTATATATTTATTTATTTATTTATTTATGGCAAGAAAAAAGTTAAAATGGCAGTTCAAATCATCAAAAAAGTAATGAATATCAGCTCTTGCCAAGCTGATTGGTAGACCCCCAGTCCATGAACAGATCATCATGCACCTCAAACCATACTGTATTGACTTGCTTATGGGGTTTCTCAGTTTTGTGTCAAGTGTGTATGCCTTCTTGAAGCCAGAATTAGTCCAGTCTAGTTGATGCTGTCCTATAAAACTTTGTGTGTAAGTCATGATGACCGTAATAATATGTTCTTATGACAGTGATATATTTGCTCAATTGAGCTTCCATTACTTGTTATTTACTTTATACTTATAGCTCCTTTGCAAATCAAAGCAAACTTCAGACACCAAGGATGTTTTAGCTGTTTGAGACTCGTCATGCATCAGAGACAGAGGAGGAGAAAGTAGTTTGGAAGGTGGGGCAAACAAGACTACAGTTACCACTGAGTGACTTCTAAACACAGTTTACTTTGCATTCTGATTTCGTGGATCTGGTTCCTAGTGTTCTTTACCTGTTTCATAAACACTAATGTCCCTGTTAGTGTTGTAGCAGCACAAGCACGTGTGACAAGATGCATGGAGCTCATAGCTGCCTTTTAGCAGTGCTTGCATAGAATTGAATGCACGCTTACACACTCACTGTTTTCACAACTGGGACAGTACAGGAGAATGGACAAAAGCTGTGTTTTTCCACACAAACACACAAAGTCACACTCATCCAACAGGCAGAGGTTGGGGGTGTCCCTATAGACATTGTAATGTTCAGTATTTTTTGGATGCTGATATGCTAGAGCGACAAATCCCGATTGGTCTTTTTTTTTTGTACCTCAGTGTCATCTAACAAACTGCATGTGGAAGGATGGCTGAGAGAATTTGAGTACACCCCCAGTCTGCTTGCCTCATGCACGTTTTTATATGGTTTCAGACACCATGTCCTAGGAACACTACAGCGTATCGATCATTGCTTTGTTTTTCTCCGCTCTTCCTGACTGTTTTTCTGCATGGTGATGTGTATCAGGTTCCAGCTGAGGGCCAGCAGGACCAGCTGGTGCTCCAGAGACCAGTGAAATCCTCTTCTCATCACAGCAGCCGCCACCGGAACCGGGACAGGGAACGGGAACGGGATAGAGACAGGGAGCGAGACAGAAATCGAGACAGAGGTCGTGATCGAGAACGGGAGAGAGATCGAGACAATACCTGGCCTACAGAGAAACATGCAGATGTGCAACCTCAGGCAAGACACTGTTTGAAGCTGGAGATTTATTAGTTTGAATCATTGTGCAGCTGAGTTCATTTTGAGTTCTTCTGTTTTGAACGTTGTTGGATTCCAAAAAATTTATCTTTATGGTTCAAGACTCAAAGGAATAAAGCGATTAACATCTTTTTAAACTGCCATTTAGGCATCATTTAACTGCTCACTTCACATGATGGAGAACAACAACTGCCAGATATATTTTTTGTCAGGCCACTGTTCTCTGTGACATCACCAGGCTTTGCACCACTCAGGAGCCAGTGATTTTTTTTTTACAGCAAGAACATGAAAAAAACCCAATATGTTAATTAAGCCAATGTGAAGTTGTTACAGGGGAGCTCGAAGTCCTCCTCAGGTGGGGCAGAGGAGCTCAAGGTTAGCGTGCCATCAAGGTCATCATTGACTCTGAAAAGGTACAGAGATGTAATTAGTTTGATGTTTATAGAGGACAGAGAATGTAAACATTATCAGAGTGTGGCGAGTGACTCTGGCAGATCTGGCTATAACAGCCAAACTAAGGAGAGAACCAGAAGGTAACACAAGCATTGGAGCATCCTGAAACATTAGTGTCTAACCACTCCACCATCACAAACCTGAGTGATTGTGTGAAGGAGTCAGACGGCAGCACCAACATCCCAGCTTCCCATAAATCCCTACGTCTATGAACCCCTGCATCTGCAGCCTGTAACTAAGCTGAGGCATTGATAACCAAATGTTACACAGGACACAGACTTGAAGACTGAGACAGTGTCTGAGTCCTGAACACTATCTGGAAGGTTATTCCAGAGCTGGGGGGCTTTGTGAGAAAAGGCTCTTCCCCTTGCTGAGGCCTTCTGAATTCTGGGAACTAATAGGAAGCCAGCACCCTGTGATCTGAGTGATCGTGGTGGTTCATAAAGTTGAATTAGATCTAGCATGTATTCAGGAGGGAGCCTGTGTAGGGCTTTATGTGTAAGTGAAAGTAAGTAAAATTTTATAATCAATACGGAATTTGACCGACAGCCAGCGCAATGCTGATGAGATTGGACTGATGTGGTCAAATTTTCTAGTTTTAGTCAGAACCTGGTTGCAGCATTTTGAACTTACTGAAGTCTATTTAGGTTCCTGCTTGAACTACCTTACAATAGTGCATCGCAATACTTTAGCCTTGAGGTAATAAAAGCATGCACTAGTTTTTCAGCTTTGTGAAAGGGCGGGGCATTCCTTAACTTGGAAATATTAGGAAGATGAAGAAAAGCTGTCCTAGTAATATTACCTGTGTGTTGGTCAAAGCCTGTGCTTCTACTCATAGAACCCAAGATCCCTTTATATCTCAGGATGTACAGTTATGATACACATATAACAAACAGCTAAAATGTACTTGTTTCCAGCTGAATTAAATTCCATGTTTACTGCTCTGTCCATGCTGACTGATCAGCAGGAGTGAGTGAAGCTATTGTCATCACTCACCCAGATACTGGGTTAAAAATGAAAATTATAAGGAAGGGGCTGATTGCTCTTTCATTGCTCACTCGTGTTCAAATGCTCATTCTTGTTCAAATCATGTTCAAATTTCAGAATAAAAGTCCTGAGAATGGATAATACTGATCAATAAAAGAAAATAACAAAAATAATAAAGGACATTTGGGTTGTTGTTTTTATGTTTGTTTTGTTTACTTTATTTGGACCACTGTCAACTATTTGTGAAGATCTTATTATTATAAATATCCTTGTTTATCTAATTATTACAAATAACTCATTTTTATTGCATTTTATTGCAAATTATTGCATTTTCGGTTCAAAAAGAAAATTTAATAGAAAATGTCATCAATCTGTCGGGGAATAGCTGTTTTTCTTAAAGACTGCACAATTCCATCCAGAAAGTTTGGAATGGCAGTGAGTTGAAATGGACTGATTTCAAAGTCGCATTGCAGCATCGGTGTGGGAACATTTTTAAAGTGAGAAAGGAGTGCAAATTAGTGTGAGTTAGCCGGGGTTCTGTTGGGTTGTACTACTCATCAACATGTCCATATAGTTGTTAGTTGCTTGACAATTTATTATTACCTTAATTACATTTTTTATATGTTCATATTGTGATTTAGGCTATCCAAATATCCTACCTGTACTTCTGCTGGGATTATTTTCTGATATTAGACTACCAACCTATCAAAATAGCCTATGTACCATTTTCTTCATGCAGCTTTACCCTTATGTACACATTGTGGTAGCACATTTTTATTTAAAACAGTGTTTTCATTTAATTCATTTTTTATGTAGAATGTTTGCATAAATGGACTCAAAATAACAATAATATAATTTGTGGCAACATATGATCCAAATATTGTGACAGGCCTAGTGCTCAGTACAGTCCAATACAATGCACTGGATTTTTACATCATTATTAGTAATGTAGAATCATATGTGGCACTAAAGATACAATAATTCTTGAGGAATCTATGTAAAATCAAGAAGAAAATGTTAATAAAAATGCATGTGTAGAATGCCACAGTTATGATATAAGATATGTAATCTGATATATAATGCACCCGAATTCACAAGTGCTTTTTTTCTGCATTTTAGAACCAGCCTCTGAAATCTTTGCGTAAGTTGCTGCATCTCTCCTCTCCTCCCTCCTCCTCTCCGGGTAGCCAGCCTCCTCCTCCTCCTCCGGACCGCTCCTCCGAACTGCGCTTCCAGCCGCTCCAAAACCCTGCCCCCAAAGTGCCCCCGAACTTGCCTGATGCCCGGGGGCTTCCGGTGGGTAATGTCACTCCTAACACCAAGAGCCGCAAGCCCCACAACTACCCTCTGCCAGGGCAGATCGAGTCCAGCTGGCATGCCTCAGCTCTGACCCGTGCCGAAGGGGCCCCCTACCCCGACCAAATGGCCAGCAAAGGCGGGCAGAATGGCATCAGCTTTGCCAGGCCTACCCGCCCCCGGATGCCAAACCTTAACGACCTGAAAGAAACAGCTTTGTAGGGAAACAGCCCGTCTCCTTTATTCATCAGGGTGCCTGGGGGATGCAAAACCATACCGGTCATGCCGAGCGACATGCGTCACTGGTCCTTCAGCCAGAAGGTGGCAGTGGTCATGTCACAAGTTTTTTTTTTTGTTTTGTTTTGGGTTTTTTTAAGCATCCACATTTGATAGAATTTGTATTATTGTTCACGAATAATGGGTTGAGTTTCTCTGTTGGATATCTTATTGACAATGACAATATGTATCTATGTATTTGTAAATTTATTGGTGGGGGAAACAAAATCTGTGGAATAGTTAAAGCTTTAGTTTATACACCAGAGAATGTATAAATACTCTATGTGTAATAATTCTATATTTCATGGAGATTATTTAATTAATTATGAGTGTATTAATATTTACATTGTACAGAGTGCATTTTATTGTTGTAACAAACAGTACATATTGTTAGGATTATTACTGAGTATTAATTATTAATTTCTTTGTTATTATCATTATTGTTGCTTTATTTTATTACACATTTAGTTCTATTATGAATCCTCAGTCGAGAGGCCTTGGTCTCGTACATATTGTAATTTTCTGCAGGTTAAAGATCTATCTCTCCTTGACCACAGATGCTAAACCGAACTGAATTTTCCAGGTTGGTTTCCTTAATCATAAGCTATGTCTTCAAAATTCCACTCCCTTCAGTCAAAACATAGAACGGATAGAGAGCCTAATCAAATACAGTAGGAGCAGCTAGCATTTAAAATATGGGGTCTGTGCTGCAGGCTCCGTTTAGTGTGTGTGCACACAGGGAGATACAGGTTCTCTGTGAGTAATGTATTTCAGGCTGGTGACCTGGCACCCCACCCCCAGGGATTCACTGAACGAATCTTCGTTCCAGATCCCATCAGCTGATGGCAGGTGTGACATTGCCTCCGGGGCTGCACACAGATTCACAGGCAGCACCATGCAGGGACAACCTCCAAGGGTCAAGAAGGAGCTACTGTACCAGTATGACTTTGTACGGTTAACTTGGTAGTTAGCTGTTCTACCATGTGAATGTAGTGCGTATGTTTTCTTGAAGATCTTAAAGTAATACTTAAGTGTTTTTCAACCAATTCTCTATCTGCTCTATCTGTATTATAGTTACTCCAAACTAATTACTTTATTATCATTAAACCCATTTCACTGTTGTTGAAAAAGATGTGTGAGCAGGGAAATTACCCAACTGGGCTGTCCAGGCCTGGAATTTAAGAATTTTCAAATAGATGCTCTTGGGCAGTTGCTAAATACTATGAATAAATGTTTGAAATATGTAACTACAGTGAAGCAAGAAACTTTATGAAGCCATTATAATTTTCTCTATTTCTGCGAGGGAGCACTTTATTAGAAAAAAAGTGATGTTGATATTGTACTTAGTTTTTCTATGATTTGTATTGCTACATAAAAAATGGAATTATCACCAAGTCATGAGCAATGAGCCAACATGAATTATTAATAATGCACTCTGTGAATCCAAGATTGGAGTAAAATCAGATATAGTCTGTCTCTGATTATGTCATGAAAAATGAGAACAACACAAATGTTATTTTTATGTCAATCAGCAAAACATTGTTTGGGTTTCTGCGTACATATAAACTACAATCTTTTTGAACTAGATAAAAAGCAAACCAAGCACCCAAATAATGTTTGTGTAAACAGTTGAATCCAAAAATGAATTAAAGTGCTGTTTGAATTTTTCCAAACGTTGCATTCCAGCACAAGAACCTTATCCCAGCTGTGACGCATTGGGGGAGGTAGTATCATGATTTTAGGTTGCTTTGCTGCCTTGTGTCCAGGACAGCTTGCAATGATTGGATTTATGAATTTGAGATTGTACAAGCATTTTTTTCAGAAGCATGTCAGGGTATTTGTACATGAACAGAATCTTAAATCATAAGTTGTTCATAGTGACTAGTGACATAGTGACTAGAACCATAAACGTTTACAAAGAAATGGTTAAATTGGAGAAATGTGACTTTTTGTAATTGGAGAAAGGTGACGTGTAATGACATATAAAGAGCAGTCCAGTAAATTCAGTCCACTGCAGGATTGAACATGTTTGCTTAATTTTTTCAACAAAACATTTAATGTTGGGTAATTTACCTTATTATTTAAAAGTTAAAACTCTGTTTTTGCATCATTAAATGGGAATTATTTTCCCTAGTTTATTTCTAAGTTGTTCTGAAGATCTGATTTCTACAACTACAGTCTAATGGTGTGGTTGAGAAAAGAAACAAGCCTGACATCCAGCAAAATTGGTACACTGACAGTATTGTTTCCATGGTGATCGCTTTAGCATTCCTGCAGGGTTACAGATCTATCTATGCTATGTATTGTTATGACTACACACAGATGTCTCTCAATACACATTTTCATCAAAGTTCAGTTTCTGTTGAACATAAATGATTGTGCCTTGACACATTTACACACTGATCGGGCATAACATTATAACCACCTCCTTGTTTCTACTGTCACTATTCATTTTATCCGATTATCATATAGGAACACTTTCTATAAATATAGAAACGTTATATAACTTTAAGTGTTTATGTATATATAACAGACTGTAGTCCATCTGTTTCTCTGCATACTTTATTATAATCCTTTCACCCCTTTCAATGGTCAGGACCCCACAGGACCACCACACAGCGGGTATTATGAAGGTGGTGGGTCATTCTCAGCCCTGCAGTGACACTGACGTGGTGGTGTTTTACTGTGTGTTACGCTGGTTTGAGTGGAACAGACACAGCAGTGCTGCTAGAGTGTTTAAACAATGTAAAGTGAATTAATTACAATTCTAGCAACCTATATTTTCTAGTTACTCATTAATACCTATCTTGTTAAATTATAGAGCAGTGACAAAAATGGCTAAGATTCCTGTAAAGTCCATACAGAACACATGTAAACACACACAAAGCTTTGCACTTTAACTCCAGTCATTGTGTTATTTCAGTGCCATAATACAGATCCAAAAAGACAACAATTGGGTCATTGCCCAGTTGACCACTCAGCGCTTACACCCGCAAATACATTGAATAAGAATATCATAGAAATATCATTGTTTTTATTCATAAATTATTATGAAAAATAGCAGTCATACATATCATACACTGATCAGCCATTAACCAGTCTGATCCACTCATACCAGAGCAACACACACTAACACACCACCATGTCAGTGTCACTGCAGTGTTGAGAAGGATCTACCAAACAAATGATTGCTGTTCTGTGGGGTTTTGACCACTGAAGATCAGGGTGAAAGGAGCCTTACAAAATACACAGAGAAACACAATTATAGAATTATAAAGTGTTCCTGAATGGGAAACAGAGCTGATAAGATGGACAGTGACTGTAGACCTCAATTTCCCTCAGGATCAATAAATTATCTGTCTGTACAACTATCTAGAAATGAGGAGGTTATTACATAAGGCCTGATCATATAATGTATGTTTGGCATTCTGTGAAAAATTCACATTATCACAGTTTACTCCACTCAGTCAACTCTTGGGAAAAGGTTCCACTGGTTGCTTTCCTATGTTACCATTGTGAGATTTCCATAATTGCAGACACACAAGGAACGTGTACTTATCATATCATATACAAGTCATATTTGTCAGGATGTTAGCCCTTCTGGAATAACATTGACGTTCCTCTCTGTGTGCAGGCGGTTGAGTATTGTGTTTTCATTGAAGTTGGAGTTTTTGTGTATAAGCAGGTTTACTCTTTGACTTCAGCTGCAAGTGGTCAATCCTCCTTTATCATCTAGTTTAGTCCACTGCTGTGACTGGTAGCAAAAGATGGGTAAATTGATCTCTTGGCTGAACATTCTGCTGAGTACAGTGAGTAACTCACCATAGCAGTTAATGACTTGGAATTGGACAAACTTCGGTGAATGTTGAACAAAAGCTTTTTTATGGCTCACTGGTTTGAGCTCTTGGTTTCTGATCATAGGGTTGTGGGTTCAATATCTGTGTCTGTTAAGCTGCTACTGTTGGGCGCTTGAGCTTGACACTTAACCCATAGTGCTGTAGCTCTGAAGCAGGCTTTCTAAGCTGCTATGTTTAATGTATAGTGACTAGAAGGTATTTAGTTGTGCCCATACTTATTATCTACATGTCATTTTCATAGCAAGTCCTCAAACTAGATAGAAAGAAACCCAATTAGAAACCCACCCTCATTGGTTTCTTACATAATGTCAATGTTCATGAGTCCACCATTAGGTAAGAGAGTGAGGAGAAAAACAGTGTGTCAGGTGCAAGACGCTTCAACCTCTCCAGGAGCACTGTAACTCTGATGCTGGCTGCAAAACATTTTCTGTAGTGAACTAAGCGGAGAGTATCTGTGGAATGGATGAACAATTTCTTCTTTCATTCTAATTTATTTTAATAGCACTGAATGAACTCACAAAGCAGTTTTTCAGAGATTCAAGCTTCTTTGGGCAGGATAAGCTTTAAGTGTAATCATGACTGAAAATGAGAAGCTGCGCTCCTGTAGGTGAGACCAGACAGTACAACAGATAACCAGAGAAGCAGAATTGAAGGTCAGATAGAGTGAGATAATACATAAAATATAATGCTGAAAACTCCAAACAGCATGACAACAAGACTGGCACACTATGAAGATCACTATTTCTGTAATAGTGAGTGATTTCAGACCCCGAGTACTCCTTCATAATACTCTTTTCATAAATATTTACACATAGAATTTAACCACTGCCCAAAAGTTTCAATTATAAATCATTTTGTGTTCTATTCCAAGTGCAATGAAATGTGTCCTAATGATCACTGCCTGTATGGTACAGATAGAGGAGGGCTGGGCAATATTTTAGCTTAATGGCAATTTACGATACAATATATGATGTGAAAAAATCTTTTAAAAATGCCTTCTGTTTATTTTTTTCTGTTTTTAAACATTTAGTATTTGAAATTAGATATTCCTTTTATCTTTATACACATTAAGTCATGCCCCCTCCATAGTGTGTACATGAGAGTGTGAATGGGGTGGAGGGGAGCAGAGTAGAGGCAGGGCAGAGAGCAGGGGCAGACCAGAGTGAGGGAGCAGGAAATAGGCTTTCCACATAATTGAAACAGAACATTGTTTTAAAACTTTAAAAGTCAATGTAAATGATACCACTTCAGCCCAGATCCCACTTTGTTAATATCCCGATATAGATACAAATATTGATATATTGCCTCAGCTCTAAGATAGAATTATGTTTAAAAACACTGCAGTGCACTTAATTGTAAGTTTTAGGTTTCAGGATTTAGGTTGTAGGGTTTTCAGTGCTGAGAATGCTGACAGCATTCCTCAGATACATGATCAGGTAGTAGTTATAGGATACTGATGGAAGTCATTAAGAAGACAGCAAAGCACAGCTTTATCAGAAAAAATAATAATGTAATTTTTTATGAACTGTAGAACTATTTAGTATCCAAGCTACAGAATGGTTTAATATACATATATATTTCTATATCATTCAGCTGGTTTATTTTAACATCACTGTATATGGCTTAGAGAATGTTCTATAGATGTATATGAGATGGATATTTAGAATATAGAGAGGAGTAAGAAGCAGGAATGGAGAGTGAATGTGAAAAATGAGCAAAATCATCACAAATGAACACCTAATTTTGCGGCTCAGTGATAAATATTTTATTCCATTGAATGTATTTTCTGATACATTGTTATCATGAAAAGTTCATTTTTATTATTAGACTTTAAAGTGAATGTTTTTTCTTTTTCTTTTAATTTAAAGAGCATATTCGTTTCCTTTTTTAAGTATTGTTTCTCAATGGTGCACTTTAAACAGGTATTTTCACACAGGTGTTTTGTGCCAATATGGTGTTTTATAAACAGCAACGAAAACTTTCTGTCTATCTTAACCACTTTCAAGAGATCTGGATTGTACTTGGATTTTCTTCATGACAAATTGTGCGTTACAGCAAGAGTTACGTGCAATGTTAAATTGTACAGTGAACGTTTTGTACACTGATATCACTTACTTATATTTTATGTCAGTTTTGCTCCATGTGGTGTTTGAGTTGACTGACTTTTTTTCACTAAATCTTTTTAATTTAACACAAGCCGAACTGATACTGTTTATGTAACATTGTTTTACTGCCCAAACCATCAAATCACTCCTCTCTGTCCTCTGTCTTCACATTGTTTCACCATCAGTTAGAGCTGTGTTATAGAGCACACTCTTTGTCAAGGTCATACAATGGGCTTATTTTAACAGAAACTTAACTTTTCTTAAACTTCAAATCACATTAAGAGCTGAAATGTAGTCTTGTTTTAGTTTCACAATAGCTGCTGTCCAGCTATCATGCAATAACAAGCTGATTTTTTTGTCATATTATTGAGATTTTATTATTTTCCTTTTTTTTTGCAGGTTCTTATATTCATATCTTGTCAGTTTGCCCCTTTTGCCGAATTCTTGTGCCTGTGTTGATTGTGCATCTGTCTGTATTGTTTTAACTCATTGACCTGCCTTGGCACAGTGCAGTCTGGCAGCATGTGCCACCACAATGCCAAGTAATTTTTGCATTAGCCAGTCATTGGCACCTTCGAAGATGAACAGTTTGAGGACTGGCGGGCTGCAAGGATGCACTGTCCTCGAATGCTGATTTGCAACCTGCCATCCTGACCCAAATCTGAGCAGATTCTTAGCATTTTCCCTGCTCCACGTTGGACGAACTGACTGTACAGTTTTGTGTGGCTGTGTAATATGGACAGACCATATTGCAACACGTTATGAGTATAATACAATTTACAACTTACATGTATGGCATTATCCAGGGTGACTTACATTCAAATTAAATTACACCGGCAAATGCAGGGTTAGGAATCTTGTCCAATATCCCCAAAGGACTCATTGATACCTTGGGGATGGTGTCACAGTAAGCCACACCACATTTATCCTTGGTGTGGTAAAATTACTTTTGAACCAATATATATTTGTTATGCCTTGATTCAACAAAACTCTGCCCCAAGGCAGCATATTGCAACAGTTCATACACGATATACTTGTGTAGCCCTGCAGTACCCTCAGTCACCCCCCAGAAGTGGATCTGGGGATTTTGTATATAAATGATGCAAACTGATCTCAGGTCAGTAGATTTCTCATACTTCCACCAGCATCTTTACTGGTTCAAATAGCATTTTCTAGCTTAATCTCAATCTGCCACAGCTGTAGCATACAGTTGCATACCATAGACAATAAATTCCCTGCATTTCCTAAAGAACAGAAAACCTAAGAACACACCTATAGTTAGCCAATGAGCTGAATTGGGTGATTACAGCCAAACTGTACACTACAGATGCAGGTTAGGTTGAACAAACATTACTGTTATCATACAGGTTACCATACAACATGCTTGTGCATATCAGAACAGAACTACTGTTAAGACACTGCAGCTTTTTATCTGTGAAACTCCAATAAGCCTGACAGTGAATGAAAGCCAGTAAGGAGCATTTGGTGTGATTTGCGTAATGCAAACCTACTCTGAAAAGCTTTTATTCATAATTAGCAACATTTGTTTCCTCGAGGGAGCTTTTCACTGTCCTAACAGTTACGCCATAAAGCTGTCGACCCCTCGACCTGCAAGCTTGATGGTGACGAAACCCATCCTGTCCATGTGTTCAGATCCAAGTACAACTGCAACTGCCATTCATGCTCACGGTTGGAGCAACAACTGTAAACTGTCTGAATGTGATTTCTGCTTAGCCTTGGCCTGTCTGCCTGCCTTCTGGGATATTCCACCATTGGACAAGTGGGAGAACAAAAAATTGCCCTTGAATGTAATCTTTTTGGGCCTGATACTAAAACATAGGGACCAGCTTTCTGTTCACATGAGAATTTTGTTCCCTCTGTATGTACGGTTCATGCACCTTTTTGTTTTGGTTTTCCTGTCCACTCTTTGGGACTCTCTGTGCCAATTTTATGGAAGCTCTTATGTAAACGTGAACGTTTACAAACTCAGCAATGATGGAGTGACTTGAAAGCTGAGTTATCAGTACAAGGGTCCAAACACTTTTCTATATATCTTCATTGCACATTTGCAAGTTTCATCTATCCCAATCCCTCTTTTTACATGGACTGTACTAGAATGTATTTGGAAAGGCATCACTATTTAGTTGTGTATGAATTTTAAAGGGTATGTGTGTTAGGTAGGTGCTGTTGTGGAATGTGTGTATGTTTATGAGTCAGATATTTGCATTTTTGGTCCAGCAAGTCAAAATATACCCCAGGCATTTGTTCAGACTGCCTGGGCTGGTCATCTGTAAAATAATAACGGGCCTTCCTCCACCTTGAGTTCATACTGCTAAACTGGCTTAACAGCTGCAGCAGGCAGTCAGAACAAAATCCTGGAGTGGATTTTGACTTGCTGGACCTGAAATGCCCACCTCTGGTATGAGTGACTGAATGAGCGTGAGTAAGAGACTCTCAGGGGTCCAGCTCAGAGGACTGTGCTCTGCTGAAGTTGTGTGAGTGCAGGTTGCACTCAGTACTGTGGCCTGTGTCCATCTTACCGTCTAGCCAACCAGGGAAGCATTCTGTTCATTTACAGGAATACTTCAGTGTAATCGAGTAGTGGTACATCTGTAGTATGAGGTAAACCGCCCCAGCCAATAATTCCCCTGCACTTAGCAAAAGGATACAGACCATGTTTATAATACAAGCTACAGTGCAGGTTCTTCTGGAGTAATCAACCTCATACTACACGTGTTAGACTGAAAGAAATTCCTTTAAGGAGTAGCTGACTCTTCTCGGATCCAGTGGTTGAAGCTAGTAGGAAATGGCTCAGGCCCCTCTCCTTTTCAATCCATTCCATTTCACATTCAGCAAACATTGTCCACTCCAGCATGATATAGAGCTGTTTAGCCATCACATTTACACTCCATACCTCTACACACTCTGTCCTTGTCCTGATTCCTGTGTAGGCCTACAGGGTCCCAGTTCCTCCAGGGCCCCTGGAAGAAATGGCATCCTAGCTGTGTTTGTTTCGAGTCTAAGCATGTCTGACACAAACAGCATTTATAATGTATATTGCCCTGTAATTAATAACAAATAAAAACAATGTCCTCCCAGTAACTGACTCTGCTTGCTAATGTATCCATTTTGTGCCAATAGAAATGAGAAGATGGCATTTGTTTCATTGGTTGAACATTGTTCATTGTTGAAAATGCTAAATGTATGGAAAGAAAACTGGAAAACAAAATTATTCATCGTGGATTCTGTTAGATACGGCTTATCAAATCTTTAAACAAGAATGTTTACATGCATGGTCCAGATTTATTAAAAGAAAGCAGATTACATGTTATATTACATGTGAAGAAATAAGTGCATTATGGCATAAAACAAATAGGCAACTTTCAGTACTTATATTGAGAAATTTTCAGCATGTAAGAATATGATTCTTCCCATTACAATTAACGGAGAAATTGTGTTCATTTCTGCTAGTAAAGAGTTGCAGTGAACAGTGCAGGGATCATTCAATTACTGGTTCTGTAATACTAACAATTCTATTTTAACATCAAAGACTAATGTAACTTCACATTGCCTTGCTGTATTTAATAGCCATGATGGTATTTCTTGTTTAAACACTTGGACAAGTTACAATTCGTTCTGAATGCTACAATTTAAACTTAGATATGAGGGCATGATATGCTGCTGCATTCGATTCCTGTCAGATCACATGTAAGACATCAGCACACACAAATGGCATCACCTACCTTGAGGTAGTCCATTGTGAATGGGTGACATTGGATGTTCAGGATCATTATCCTACATTAGAAGCCATCTTCTACTTATCTTCACTTTGTTACGGGTGGTGTGTTGTCCATTCTTCCCTCTACCAGTGACATATTTACATTTACATTTGCGGCATTTAGCAGACGCCCTTATCCAGAGCGACTTACAAAAGTGCTTTGCTGTTCACTTAGAATATCCTTAGCTAGTAGACGAGGCAGGAATCTAGAGATTTCTCACGCTTAGATCCTGTTGAAACAAATGTCTTTATGGAGTTAAATCCTCCTGAAACAGATGAGTCTTCAGTCCGCGTTTGAAGACATTGAGGGACTCGGCTGTTCGGACTCCCAGGGGAAGTTCGTTCCACCATTTTGGTGCCAGAACAGAAAAGAGTCTGGATGCATGTTTATCTTGCATTCTGAGGGATGGTGGGTCAAGCTGAGCTGTACTTGAAGCTCAAAGTTTTGACCATTTCCATCATGTATGGAGGGGCTGGTCCGTTTTTGGCTTTGTAGGTCAGCATCAAGGTTTTGAATCTGATGTTCAGCTACAGGGAGCCAATGAACGGAACGCAGCAGAGGAGTTACGTGACTGAATTTAGGAACATTGAAGACGAGTCGCGCTGCTGCATTCTGGATAAGTTGCAATGGTCTGATGGTCCGCATAGGAAGGCCAGCCAGTAGTGAGTTGCAGTAGTCTAGTCTTGAAATGACAAGAGACTGAACAAGCACCTGAGTGGCGTCTCTAGACAGAAAAGGTCAAATTCTCCTGATGTTATAAAGGAGAAATCTGCAGGACCGAGTCAGGTTTGCAATATGTGAACGATAACTGGTCATCCACTACTACACCAAGGCTCCATGCTTCAGTAGATGGAGTGACCAGTGAGTTCTCAAGTGAAATGATAAGGTCAGGGTGAAGAGCAGTGCTTCCAGGAATGAATAGCAGTTCGGTCTTGCTGGGGTTGAGTTTGAGGTGATGGGCTGCCATCTATGATGAGACATCAGAGAGGCAAGCTGAGATCCGGGATGAGACCTGGGTGTCGGAGGGTGGGAAAGAGAGGATGAGTTGAGTGTCATCAGCATAGCAGTGGTAAGTAATATTACTTTACCAAGAGATGTAGTGTAGAGAGAAAAGGACCAAGGACTGACCCTTGTGGAACACCGGTGGAGAGTCTGCGTGGAGCTGATGTGGCTCCCTGCCATGTGACCTGGTAAGAACGCTCTTCCATATGTGCCACTGGCTTCAACACAACTCCTAAGCATGATCAAGCCACTTCTGTCATTAACAGTTGAAGAGGTGTTCTTTTCATGAAACGATTTAACAGCTTACATACCTGCCCTCACTGCAGCAATACATTTGACCTTCTTCAGTCCACATTACCTGTTTCTAAAATACAGCAGATTTGATTAAATGTTCTTTTTTTTATATAAACATTTGTTATGTGCTGACGATTATGGAAAGGTTTTCTTTTAATAACTCTTCCATGAATGTAATATTACTGCAGGTATCTGTGCACAATAGACAAGTACCACCACTCAACTCTGATAAATATTCCTAAGTGTTTTGTAGTCAAAGTTTTACTGGTCTTTAACATCCATCATTCCTGATGGAAGAAACTCCTACTTCTTTATTACTCTGTTGCTTATAGTGTTTTAAGAGATCAGTTCATCTTCTACTCAATTTTTTGTTTTTACATAAATTTTGCCACTGTATTATCATATCTAGAACCTCCAAATGCATAACAAATATCCCAGGAGGATTCGGATACAGCATGTGTTTTGGATGGAATCAAAATAATGACAGAAGTTCTAATTGAAATGGGAAGATATACAAAACTATTTCAATAATCCTACATGGGACATGGCTCAATGAGAATGCTGGGCATGGCTGAGATGAGTTAATTGCATGCACTGGACCATTAATTGGGTCACAGGGGGTAACAGATTTGGCTTGAGAGTTGAGGATGAGACAAGGTTAGACTGTGATATGAACAGCCATATGAGCTGGACTTCAGCAGCTGAGGGAGGAGCTCTATGGAGATAAAGGGTATTAGATAAGGCCATTAGGGCTGGGTGGATTATAGTAATCCAGTTCCTTTACCATTGGGGTGGTCCACCACTTGAACACAAGGCAAGATGGAGTACAGGAGCTTGCACGCTTTGTTCCTCACCCTGCTGCTGATCGGTGAAGGTAGGTGGCCTTTGCCTTTAAGGGTATCACTGTATCACTACATTGCTTGTATATATTGTAGAACATTTTGTGTATTTATGTATTTTTATTTGTATCTAATTCCAGGACTTGAAAGTCTGATATTTTAGGTCGAATTTATGCAGAAATATTGAAAAATCTAAAGGGTTCACAAACATTTTATTGATGGAATATTTAGAAATCACTTTATTTCTTTTTTTGTTTTTGTGTTGCTTCCAGTTTCTATTGGAGTTCATTCACAGCAGGTGGGTTAAAAGTATTTATAGCTTCTCCATTCAAGAGTTTTGACATCATGGCTCAAATCAAAGAGAAAGCCAATTGTGAAGCCCTACAGGAGATACCGTGATCCTGGACTGCCAGCTTCCTGCACAGTTTGCTGGTTTCCCTGCTCTAACAGACCTACTAAGCCTAGTGATTAACAGGTGAGTAGAATCAGGTGTGCTGGAGCAGGAGGAGCACAAAACTGCAGGAGTCTGGCACTCCAGGACCGGAGTTGGCCAGCTTTGTTCTACAATATGGCAATGACTCAGAATATTCACCCATCACTTTCACCTTCAGGCAGCAGATGACAACGAAAGCTGGACCGGGAAAGCTTGCAAGTGTGACTGTGATGGAGGGGAGTCACCCACTGAGTTCACTTCTCTCACAACTGGCCATGGCTGGAGCAAACTAGGGTGCATGCCAGGTGAGAGAGAAGGGTCCCATCACTTCAGCTTCTTTTGAACTTTATTCAAAGTGGCATCTGTATACTGATGTCTGCGCTGAGGTGTTACACTGAGTGTTATACGTTACCTTTGAAATGGCAAAGAGGCCCAAAAGCTGAAAAAACCCAGGAGTGTCTTTAAGCATGAGCAGACTCTTTGTTTCTGTTATTAATAAAGACAAGACACAGCCTCAAACTCTGACATTGATAACAGAGACAGATGAGTTTTGTTGGTGGAGCTGTTCTGTGTTGGTGAAGCTGTTCCTAGTTGTTGCCCTTGGGAAATGGTAAGGTGTGTGTGTGTGTGTGTGTGTGTGTGTGTGTGTGTGTGTGTGTCAGAGAGAGAGAGAGAGAGAGAGAGAGAGAATGGGACTGCTCTGGGACAGGCACCTCACCTGCAGTGGACTGGAAAGTCATTAATCATTCTGTAGCAGCTTTACCTGGGCTGTGTGTGGCACTGCGGCCACCCGCCACTATAAAGCCAGCAGGCAGCCATGCTCCATTTCTGCTGAGAGAGAGAGAGAACAGAAAAATTAGGGTGTGAGCAAGAGTAAATAAAGATTGAGAAAGGAAAGGAGAATGACACATAATCTGATTAGTAGGGCACAGAATACACACCACTCAGAATAACCCTCCTGGAAGTGGGATACCAAATCTAGTAGTGTGTGTGTGTGTGTGTGTGTGTGTGTGTGTGTGTGGGTGTGTGTGTGTGTGTTGTGCTCCTGTAAATCCAGGTAAGCCAGTTCAAGACAAGTTCTTTGTATTAATTGTAATCTGATGTGTATTTATAACATAAGCTATTAGTATAAAGAAAGTGTGGGATTGCAGTACTATTGGAAATGAGAATAAAAGTTATCAGGAACAATAAATGATTAAATAATGCTTGAATAAATGATAGAAATGTAACCGATATGATCAATGTTTATTGATCTACATGTACAGAAGTAGTGTCTCTCAGTTTGGCGTTGGGTTTAATGCGACATACCAGACGTCTCGGCATAGAGTTGTAGAGGTTCCTAATGGTGGCCTGTGATAATCCGTCCCATGTAAGGATGGAATCATTGTTAACAGATTTGTGAGATTGTGAGATTAGAGCCAATTGTCGTCTCGTATTTGGTCACGAGTATGCGGTCCTAATTCCTTAAGGGCTGTTTTATTACTGTATTTACTAAAGTAAAGTGAAGACTGAGTGAACATGTCAATGACATCCTTGAAAGTCCCTTTTCAAACCTGAAAAAGTCTACATCTACATCAATCGTGCTGTAATCATCTATGCCATGCATCTTGAATATTCTCACTCAGTTCCTGCACATTGTGTGGTAGGAGTGGCGTGTTTACAACACACCCAATAGCATCCCATGCATTTTCAATCGGGGATAGGTCTGCAGATGTGACTGGCCATAGCACAGTGTCTGTGTCTTTAAGGCGAGCAGCAGCATGCAGGAGAGTGTTGTCCTGTTGGAGTGTGTTTTCAGAAAAGGCACCACTGGTTGCAGGAGCTCATTATTGTAATGATGAGGCGTCAACGTGCCTGTAATGAAGACCAAAGGTCATCTAGTATTCTATGAAATTGCACCCCACACCATCACACCAAGCCTTCTGCACGTAGGACGACTGACAACAAACCGCTGATCTTGGTGCTGACCACTGAGTCTTCACACCTGGATTCAAAAGCAGGACTATTCTATTCTGAGTGACTCCATGACAGTCTGGCATGACATATGCAATATGATGAATATACACTGACTGCCTCTCAACCAACTAGCTTCTGAAATGTATTTATAAATGACCAAATCAATGAATTCACAAATTAAAGCATTGTGGCACATTTAAGAGCATACTTTAAGTTGTTGTTTTGATATATAAATAGTAAGAATAATTTTTTACTTTTGAATACTTTTGAAAATTTTTACTACATTTTCAAACATTGCTGTGTGGTACTTGATAGCATTCAGTGACAAAAGCATTAGTAAGATCAGGATGTTTGATGATCCGCACCCCAGGCCACCTCATCCCCAACTCTCAAATCATCCCAAAAGTGTTGGGTGGAGCTTGACCATTCCAGAGAACACAACTCAGCCCACATTTGGCCTTAAGCCTGATGCCAATAGGTTATCAGCACCAGGACTTTGTGTGTTTGTGTGTGTTTGTTTGCTGACTTATTTTTATCACTACAACAAGGACTGTAATGTAAAACTTTCCCAAGTAGCAGATGTCCCCTCTGGGTCCTCTCAGCACTTTGTGCATTTAGCTAGATAGTTAAAAAGACATCATCAGGTCAGTTAGTGTTAATGCCAAATGACTTTAACTTCGTAAGGTTTTCATTAGCGAGGTTTAGTACATTTTGGGACAAACATTTAAGTCAGAACTCTTACGTTCAGTTCCACTTTATTCACATGGATGTAACTTTTGAAACCTGGAATTGTGGCAAAATATATACAATTCTATCAGAGGACTTAGAGGAGTATGCAGAAAAAAATTATGACCAAAAATGTTTAATTTGAAGGTTGATAACTATGAGTTAAAGTCTTTGGCATTGGGCCCATATTTGGGCCAGTTCTTGAAATGTTCTGAGCCCTCTTAGATCCTCCTGTGCTTTGAAGGCAGGGGTGGAACCAACCTCCTGGACACCAACAGGACTAAAGTGGTGGCAGTGGGGAGCGAGGTGATTGGTTGGGAAAGGAAGGAAGGTGTGGTATATGAGTCTCATGATGGAACTTTCACTAAAGCTTATATTTTTCCAGTCTGCACCTTTTAGTTATGGTTTCTACTTGGAAGTCACATGATATTGGGTGTTGCTGGTCACTATAGCAGCCTTAGTGGAATTCCACTTTGTGCAGTACAGGCAAAAAAGCCAACAAGTAACCAGTAACCTGACCACGCAACAAGATTGGACTATGTGCAATAATAGTGTGCAATACCCTCCTACTGGACTTTTCATATACTCTCCATATTATGTATTCTATTTTTTCTATATTATTATTATTATTATTATTATTATTATTATTATTATTATTATACTCTGTTTGTACTGTAATGATGCTTTTGCTGGAATCTTAATTTCCCTGAGGGAACCCTCCCAAGGGATAAAGAGATTCTATCTACCTATCTAAGAGCAGCCACCTGTTAATGTAAATGCATCAGAGAATGAAGAAAATGTGTGCATAAATATAGGAGAACCCAGAATAGGAGACGCCTGCACTTCGCACTGTGTAAACATGGCGATTAGCATAATGACCACACTTTAAAGTGTTAGGCCTACATTTACAGGATACATGCTGCACATTTCTTTTTTCATTTTTGTTTTTGTTGTATATAGTACTGTTTCAAACTTTACAGAAACATACACATATCTGCATTATGATGTATTACAGTAAAAAGAGACAATTAAAAAAATACAAATGATCTCAAAGCCTTACAGTAACAACAAAAAAAAAAAAAAAAATGTGTCTCCCCCAATATTGGCTGCACATTTCTGTACTGGTTTCAACAAACACTAGTCCACTTGTCCCCATTGCAATCCCTACAGTACCACCAGCTTTTACAATATTCTTAAAGATTCAGTCAATTTACTGTTACTCATCACTGGTTACCTTTTCTTTTACTTTACCTTGTTCTTGTTTAACTGTTACAACCTGAGATCCACACTTCACAGGCAGTTACTTGCTTGTTTTCTAGGCTTAATAACAGTGAGAGGGGGGAACTTTTTTTATTCAAATTCCAGAATCAAAGTCCTGAAACAAGATAATAATGATCCATAAATAAATAACAAATATATAATATTAAATAATAAAAGGGCATTTGGGTTGTTTTTATTTAATTTTTTGGAGCATTAAGTATTTTGAAGATTTTTTTATTATAAATATCATCATTAATCTAATCATTGCAAACAAATTATTAAAAAAATCTTGCATTTTCAGCTTAACATTTTGGATGATCAATTTCCTACAGGATGTCTGAGATTTCTATAGTGTCCTTATAAGCAGAAAAAAATTACATCTCAAATGAAGACAAATTTGAGTAGCCAAGGATCTCCTGAAAATAACTGAAAATATGTCACTTGTAAATACTTTTCTTAGTTTTTGTTGAGTAAAAGTAAGTCAAATATGAAAATTGGCCAAGAATTCTGAATGTTAATGTTTTCTTTATTGAAATATTTGCACATGAGTACACTTGAGTACACAGTTTGCAAAAGTTCATCGAGAGTTCCCTCATTGTTGGTGCTATGGATACGATGTACTGAAACATAAACACACATGAACCGTCTGTGGCTTGTTGGCTAGTGTGCTCTCCTTCACTGCTTAAGAAGTTTGGAATTTCCTCAAATGGTTTAGCTAAGGGAGAGCGAGAGGAATTGAGTATGAGCCCATAGTGGCTAAAAGTTAGACATCAGGGGCCCTGACGCTTCATTATGCTTGAAAAGTTGGGAGGTTTGAAAAGGATTAAATGGTTAAAGGGACACTCAGGAAATATTTGTTTTTAAAAGTCCCAGGGATGTTTTTGTTGTTTGTCAAAAAACACCAACAAAGCGAGTTGTGGACATAGAGCTTAAATTGGGACAGCAACCATCTGTCCAACTTAAGTCTTAATAGCCGCTGAGCTCCTGTTAAAATGGAGCATTAGAGCTAAGCTTTTAGGACAGAGATGTGGACATGAGGACGCTACAGGTATTACAGAGCTGGACAGAGAAGCTTAGTGGTCTTTGTTTTGCCATAAAAGCAAAACTGCATAGAGGACCCTCTCTGGTTCAGCAGCTACTCTGGTCCTATTCAGACATGCCATCATGGCTGCATTGTGTTGGATTGTGGAGTTTGTAATCCATTGTTGTTCTTGGGCAGGAAGAAACAGCTTACTGTGAGCTGGACTGATCTGGCTTATGCGCTGTGAATTAAACCAAGTCGTGGCTTTTCAGTAACACATGCCAAAGAAGAAACAGGGCCACTCCAACCAGGTGGTCAACTGTTTTCCTTGTGCTGGACGTCCACTTGCCAGGGTTGCCCAATGTTCTCTGTAGAATGTATATTTATCTGTTACTATTAGATCACAAATATTTGAAGAATGTGAAATAAATTCCATGTTGTAACAGACATTAACATATTTTACTGGCACATAAACAACCTTGTGTGTCTGAAATTGCAAGTTTACAATGGAAGTCAATATTTTAATTCCAAGTCATTTTTTAAGCATTTGTGTTGGTCCAGCACAGTGACTCCTTCAGTAAAGATACCTTTCAGAGTTGTTGCCTTTCTGTTTTAATCTACTGACTAAATCCTGTTTATGGTACTGTTCTTATTTCTGTATCTAGAACTTTTAGAAGCTTGTGTGCAAAACCACTACTTGAAAAGGTTCTGGAGGCAGCTCTGCCTCTGAGGCAGAGCAAATGCAATTGGTTCAGAGAATAACTGATTAAATGATCCAGTTATATATATGAATGAAAGGTGCAGTTCATTTTGAGATTTTGTTGTTTGATTTTAAGAAATAAGACAACTGCATGGAAAACTAGATAAATTGGCTTTTAAGGAAGCCATTTTCTTTGGTTGGGTGTGCAGGGAAACTGTCAAGAATGTAAACGTAGCTACTGAACATTAGCATTAAAACAGCATTTATGGAATGTAGTTATTAAGAAACCATATAAAAATATCTCAAATTGAGAGAGAGCTAGAGCAGGGTGTTAAACTGTATCTACAATGAGCCATTGTTTCCACTGTAAACAACCAATCTAAACAGTCAGTTAATCAGCCAGTCTTCAAACAACTGATACGCTTGTCTGGAAGGAAAACCTGCAGTCACACTGGTCCATCGAGGACACAGTGCCATAAATGTAAATGTAAATGATGGTAATCTGAGTCCAGATCCTGAAGCCCCATCCCTTAAAAATTACTGTTTGGAAATTTTAACTTGTCTTTTTTTAAGATGTACTTTTATTTCCAACCAAAACGAATGAAATACGAGTAAAACCTGTGCCAATACTTTCTCTCTGTCAATGTGATTTTCATTTATGGCAGAGCTTTAAAAGTGAATTATACCCCCAAACTATAGAGGGACCACAGGAACATTTCCAATTCAGCTATTTCAATATAATTCAGCTACTGGTGTCCATAATGCACCAGTTCCATTAATGGCTTACAAAAGCGTTTTCATCTCAGACAAAGAACTTGAAATAGAAGCTGAAATATGGGACTGTCAATGGTAATACATGGTCAACATATGAATTTCCTGAAGTCATTTTTCCCCAGAATGCCCATATCACCGGCCCCTGGGCTTTGAAGCTGGATCAGTCACTCCAGATCAGATCAGTTGCTCTAATGAAGACCAGTACACTGGCTGGTTCTCCTCCTGGACCCCTAGCAAGGCCAGACTCAACAACCAGGGATTTGGGTGAGTGGACAACGTATGATGACGTTTTTTTGGCTCCCTACTTTGCCACTTCTTTTTCCATAAAAACAGTGTGGAGTTACATCATCTTTGGGTGCAGTGTTTGAGAATTATATGCACAGCCCAACACCGACCTACTTTCCAGAACAGAACCATAAAAAACTGCTTCTCTCTCTCTCCCTCCCTCCCTCCCTCTCCAGATGTGCTTGGTTGTCTAAGTACCAGGACACCAACCAATGGCTGCAGATTGACCTGAAGGAGGTGAAAGTGGTGTCTGGTATCCTGACCCAAGGGCGCTGTGATGCAGATGAGTGGATAACCAAATACAGTGTACAGTACCGCACCACAGAGAACCTCAACTGGATTTACTACAAAGACCAGACCGGCAACAACAGGGTTGGTAGAAGATCCAGTTCATGTTTGGCAATACTATCAATTTAGAGAAGTGATTGTGGTGTGGTGAGAGAGTGCCATCTACCCACCCAGAGAGAGCATGGCCAATTTTGGCTTTCTGACTCTGGCTGCCGATGACAAGCAGCATCATCACTCGAGATTTGAATTAACTCCTAATGCTTCAGATTAGCCACCCACACAAATTTAACTGACAGAGGAATCAGCCGATCACTTATTCTTTCCAATGTGTTGGACCAGTTTCCACACATTTCTTGATTTACTAAACATCAAACTTCATGAGACATTGGCACCCCTTGCTGGGCTGGTATGCTCACAAGCATTTCATTTCTGCATTCACAGAAATGTGGACACTGATCTTCACAGACACATTTTTAACCAATACAGCATCTTGTCTACAATGTTTATCTTATTTGTGTGTGAGCAGGCAAATCACCAATTATTACAAAACAGTTCAGCTCAAATTAACTTGTGTTGTCCTTACTAACAGGTGTTTTATGGAAACTCTGACCGAACCTCCTCAGTCCAGAACCTGCTCCGTCCTCCCATTGTGGCCCGTTATATCCGCCTCATTCCTCTTGGCTGGCACACTCGCATCGCCATCCGGATGGAGCTGCTGCTTTGCATGAACAAATGCACCTGACTTGTCCTGTGATGATCCACCTAACCCTTTAATCACTATTTCTCACCTGCACTACCTAAGTGACTCTTGCTGCCCTGAAAGTGAAACACTGACCCTTTTGATTTATTTAAACGTCTTTAGTTGTGAGTATAACATTCATTTTATTGCTAGTATATGTCCCAGATTGTTTCTTATAATGCTTTATTTTAACACATATTTGAAAGGAATTTACAGTGAGGGGCATTAGAAGAGGTCTTAAAGGTGGTCAGGTGGTGGTGACCTTTATATGAAAGAAGGGTTAAAAGCTTGGAAATTAGGTGGTATTAGTGACTAATGGTAATTAGTTGAAGGTCTTGTTAATGGTCTGTTTCTGTGTATGCGTATGGCCATGTTTCTGTTTTAAAAAAAAATATAGAATGGCTATTTGCAAAAAAAAAAAAAATCAACCCTATTTAAAATAGCCAAAATGTTTCCTTGTATTGGAAGTAGGAGTTGGGTTAACTGGAATACATAAGCATTAATACAGTAAGACTGTTTTTTAATGCATGTGTGCATGACTGTGAACTCTTGTGTGGTTTTATGCTGTAAGAGGAGGCCTATCTAACAGATTTATTCAACTGAAACTACTCATATTCAAATTACACAGTGCCAATTTGAGCACCACCAAGCCCATCAAATCAAGTTACACCTTGGTCCAAATGAATTTAGACAGATCATTTATTAGCCACTTGACTGTTACAAAAGGAACTGTCTGTGTGAAGACGTGTTTCCAAAATATAGCTAAGAACACTAGGCAGGTCATTAGGTGTTTATTAATTAGATGAGTTGAATCAAATGTCCTAGATAATACTGTATATAGACCTTGGAAGTCCGAGACAGAGACTGCCAATCTCTGGCAATCTTGGGCATCATTTACTTCAGCATCTACCTGACAGAACCCAGTATATTGACTGTTAATTGTTACTCAATACAAACCTGCCCTCTCTCTGCCCTCCTGGTGGTTTCCATTTTAGTTTACCTAGAAATGCTGGTGTTTAGCTGTGTTTTCTTCACATTTAATATCCCTAAATAAAGAGAATTTTATTGTGGCTGCTGTGTTTGAAGTCCTTCATTTTAAACCAAAGACAGTGATATTATGCTGCGTACCACAGTCTTGAAGTGTATGTCAAAGGTAAGACCTACTGAAACCTTTTTTAGGAATTGATTTGACCCAAATGGAAAAAAATACATATGGTGTGCATTTTATACATATGAAATACAATGCACACACTAAAGGTAATGAATAAACTACCTGTATACTAAAGACATTTTAAAATGTAGGGAAAAATAGCAAAAACTTGCATATCTTAGTTTATACATGTTATGTACATATTAGTAGTCAAAAGAATTGTTGCACAAATTGTGTGTTGGACTGCAATGCGAAAAATGAAGGTGACCAAGAACAATAAATGATTAAATATTTAGTAGTGTAGCTCAATATGGCATTGGATTTTAATGCAACATGCCAGATGTCTCGGCATGGAGTTGTAGAGATTCTTCAAGATGTCCTGCAATAATGCGTCCTGTGAAGTTTCAATATTCTCACCAAGTTCCTGCAGATTGTACAGTAGAGGTGGGGTGTTGAATTGCATCCCACACAATTGGAATCTATCTATCTATCTATCTATCTATCTATCTATCTATCTATCTATCTATCTATCTATCTATCTATAGCTTTATCTATCTCAATATGTCTGTCTCTATCTATCTATCTATCTATCTATCTATCTATCGTGTCTGTATCTATCTCTAGGTGACTGTCTGTCTGTATCTATCTGTCTGTCTGTCTATAGAACCCTCTACAGCACATTCCCCATTAGTCTGAAGAACCTTCAGAAGATGGGAAGAACCCTGTAATCACACAAAGGGTTCTGTGGGTGTTAATGGTTCTGTATGACAGAAGGCAGATGAACGGTGTCACTGATTGGTCAGAGGCTCAGGTGAGGTGGGCGGAGTTTAAAGCTCAGGTGTGCTGGTCTATTATGGCAGTGATTTTGTTGGGATTAAAGGAAGGCAGCTGAGCGGCTGCTCATTTCTCTGTCAGAATGAAAGCTGTGCGGCCTGCAAAGTTGACCGGCGTGCGGACCGCGGGGAAGGCCAGGACTCGCGCGCACGCGGTGTTTATTTACCGGTACCGGACAGAGGTAAGTCTGTTATACCGTCTCCGTTTATTCGCTCTTTACCGCCCTTTTCTAAGTGCTGTGTTCCTCAGGCCGCGGCTGTGGACGCCGGGCTGACCCGAAGCACCCCCCACTTCCTCCTGCGGACGGTGGGTCAGGAGGCCGCCCGCTTGTCCCGCCTCAGTGAGCGGCGCGCGATCACACGCAGAGAGCTGTCTGCAGCGCTGAGACCGCTGAGGCGCAGGCGCAATCAGAAGCCCATGGATGGGGCATGACCCGAACTCTGCTTTTAAAGTCTGTAATCTGTGTAAATATGGATCGGTATTAATAAACATGTGGGTTTTAATGGTCTGTCTCAGTTTCTAGCAGGTCCCTGCTCCACTTTTCTCATTATTTATCAACTCATTCCAGAAAACCTCTTGTAAAGGCTCAAGTTCTGGACCCTGAGAAGATCAGGAATGCCAGTGCTCTGAATTCACTTTAAAATACAGGAACCTTGAGCTTTTGGTGGTTCTGCAGTTTTAAGGTGAAGGAATCTCTTGATGTGCTTCAAATGACCGTTTTATAAAAGGGCATGGGTTTTGAAGATTCCTTAATGTTGCAAATTGAACCTTCAAAGCCCCCCCCCCCCCCCCCTTTTTAAAAAAAATGAACTTTAATTTAATGGTTGAGCTGAACTGTGACACCTGAAAGGGTTTAATGAGTTGATTAGTTGACTCCGGTGTGTTGGGAGCATGGAGAGCCATCAAACCATTCCAGCTTGGGTTGCTGCATGCACGTTTAGTTTCTCCTTTTTACCCCCTCAATTTTTCTGAGGGATTTAATGCAATAACCAGATATCATTTGACCGTTTGGGCCAAATGTGGCCTACATTTCAGCTCCAATTGCGTGGTCTAGATTTGTCTCAAATGTGTCTGAGGCTCCTGTCCATAGATGGTTTATCACCTCTTCCACCAGGTTCTAGGAGTTTGATTTAGCATTCTAGGACACTTGACTTTGTGAAATGCAAAATTTATGAAAAGAGGACTGTGGCCCACTGTGCAACACTTGGAGGCTGGAGGATAATGACTCGGTGTTGGGAAAATCCAAGTATTGTTCTCTGCAGAACAGGGTGAGCGGGCCCATTTTAACCATCCAATCACAGTTTAGAAGAGAGCAAGTGGCATATTTCAGCCATCCAATCATAATGCACTGAATATTTTTCAGTGGACTTTTGTAGGATTATTCTTAGTTCAACTGAATGACTAATGCTATATATAATTTATATATATATGTGTGTGTGTTCTGTCTGTTCCAGTCATTTTACTCTTTGAAGTATCATGTTTTCCATTATGTGGCGGGTTTCTTAAAGACTTGCCTATTATTGTTTTATTTCAGACCTGGTCTTTGATCTATCTCACTGTGGTTTATAATATTTCTCTTAATTTATTCTCTATAATAAAAGTCTTAGTATCCGCTTTAAGTGATTAAAACTGATATTATCTGATATTATAGAGCTGGACTTGTGTGGTGTTCAGTTCACTCTTTCATCACTGACCGGTCTGACCAGGAAACAGCAGCATGTCTGATTCTTAACAGCCTGTAAGAAAAGTCTGTAATGATCATAATCACGTGCAGGAAATCAAACTGCAGCTCTCAAAAGAAAGTTAGTTTATTCAATTATTCTTATTAATTTTCCTCAGGGAAACACCCCGTAGGTATCTATCTAATCTAATCTATCGAGAGAATATTGGTTATAAACGATTCAGCCGGATTTGTGAACTGATTCGATCTGGTGAACCGACTCCAAACCGAAGCGTTCGGTTCAGGAGTTAGAGAACAGACACAGAACAGCTGCACGCGCGCGAGCGGCGCTCCTCGGTCACCTGTAGCGGGTGTGACGTCACCGTACGGTACGTTTTCTTATTCCTTCTTTCCCTCCGTCAGTGTTTCCATCGTTCAGAGTCGAAACTGCAGCTCTGATTCAGTTCAGCACGCGAGCAAAACAAACACTGAAACGTTGAAGCAATGTTGGAGATCAACGTTGGTTCAACCATAACCGCCGTCGATCGAACAGGGTTCTTCACTAAACGAACCACCTGCATGATTCAAGGGGTCTTTGCATCTTAAAGTGGTTCTTCAGATTGATGTTGAATGTTATAGAGGGTTCTGTATAGAACCTGTTTAATAAAGGTTCTATTTAGCTCCGAATAGGGTTCTGATATTGCTTCAGGTTACATTGTAACCCCGGAGAAGCCCTTTCTGGTGCTATATAGAGTCTATTTAATAAGTTAGAACATTCTGTAACACGTTCTTCAACAATCTGAAGAACCTCTTTAAGATGCAAAGAACCCTTTCATAATGTAAATAGTGTTCATGTTTCTATATAGAAGCATTTCCTTTACTGTATGATAGATAGACCTGCGGACAGACATATATATATATATATATATATATATATATATATATATATATATATATATATATATATGAGAGAGATAGATAGTTAAACTTGATTAATCCCAGTGAGTCACATATCACAGCACTGCACCGAAAACCAGCAGAAAGAGCACAGAACTCAAGCCTTACTAAGAACCATAATAAATATATCTATTAAATACAACATGCTGAATACTGAACTACAGAACAGAAGTCTGCCCTTATGAGTATTAATGTAATTAGTAAATGCATAAACATTGTGACGATACAGTACACATAGAGACGCTTGTGCACATGTCCAGGTAAAGAATCTGAGTATTGTCTGTGCAGAGAGATGTGGATAGAAGTGCAGTAATGTCCAGCCATTCAGTCAGTCTGTCAGTTATGTACACGTGCAGATAAAGTGTCAGTGCTGTGATTGGACAGAATAATGTCCAGCCACATTCAGTGAGCCTGTTCTGTTTGAGGCTCAGTGTGTGATAATGTCTGACACAGGGAGGAGTTGTCCAGTCTGTTCTCTGTCCTGTACTGCGCCTTTTAGCTTCCCTGAATTAGCTTAATAGTTACAGCCTCCTATTAAAAAAAGCCTGTCAGTGAGCTTTTGAAATGCATTGAAGTCCATTGTTAACTCTTATTCCAGAGAGAACATATCTGTGTGTACTGTAAATATTACAGGCCATAATTCTTTAATTCCATCATTATTCATTCACAAACCACAACATGTCTGTAGTTCAGTGTTGAACTATCCAGATTACTTGAATATTTATCAGATGTTTTTAACTTGTTCATTTGTTCATTGTAGATGCTGTACTGAATATACTCTACTATAATATACTATAATATCTATTTATTGTACTGAGTGTCTTACTATCCCTTTGCTACAGCAACATTGTGAATTTCCCTACTGAGGGACTAGAATTATCTTATCTTATCTTATCTTATCTTATCTTATCTTATCTTATACTAATAATGAAGCAGTTTGTTTATTCTTATCATTTTGTTTATTACTGTAGCCTGTTTCTAAATTATGTCATAAAGTTAAGAGTAAACAATAAGGATCAGCCAAAACTGGAAAACTAGAGTTCCTAGTGTCCCTTGTTACCTTGTGACCCATAATACCTGTTTTTTTCTCTAGGAGTGAAAGTGCAAAGACACATGTGCAGAAAGAAAACATTAATGTTGGCATCATGGGCTGTGGCACCTCAGTAGCCATTGAGAACCAAGGAAGGCCTTCAGAAATTGGTGAGTGGATGCTGTACTGCTGTTTATGGATCTCTGCAATGAGCCATCATCTAACCCACTGAAGTTTTCTGACCTCTTTTTCAATATTTGCTTCTTTCAGTTCAGAAACTTTCTTTCTTCTGTAATACTTAAAAAAAAAATGATGAAATCTTTGTTGGCCCTGGTTCGTTATAACTGTACAGTTGCATCTAAAAATTTTGTTAATTTAATTCAAAAGGTAAAATGTCAGGTTTATTATTATTATTGTTGTTGTTGTTGTTGTTGTTGTTTATTAAAGCCAGTATTTGAAATCATTTGAATATTTATACTTACTTTGAGCAGGACTCCAGGCTAATTTTTTGTCCCAGAAATGTCACAAAACTTTGTCAGCCATTCCTAACTGAAAATTGCCAGTTCAATCAGCTGTTTGAATTATATTGACTGTATGTATTTTATATATTTATGACTAGTTATGAGTATGTACGGGTAAGAGCACAATAACAAAGTTTCACCATTAGCAAGTGAGTGATGCAGTGTTCCACCTTATCATTGTCATGAACTTTTGAAGCTCCACAGGGCCAATAGTCCATTGAGTGACATGGTCATCCACGAACCACAATAAATTCCAGATTGTTCACTCAGCAGCCATTTTACAAAGGTGCTGGGCAGCAAGCAGCACGCTGACTGGTGGGACTCTTACCTGTAAACCTGTTTCAGCTGATGGTCTCATCATTAACTCCATCTCCACTTTTACCACACAGGATGCTGTCATCCTGAAAGCATTGCAAAAAAAGCTTTCATCTCATACTATGTGCTTTTTTTTCTGGCCCCAGGACGACGGGATGGTGTTAGTCTGGATTCTTTGAGTAAATCATTTTTAGATGCACCTGTACAAGTTTCTAGGAGTTTCTGGCAGAAATATCTTAACTTACTTCCTCTTTCCTACACAGATGTATCAGTAAGGCTGCCCAGTCCTGCCCTGAGTAAGCCCTGCTTACTTTAATAACACCTTCTGGCTTTCATCAGCATCTCCAGCACTGTTCCGTGCCTGCTAAAAACACTTTTTGCCCTTTTTAAGGGGAACTCCACATTTTTACAAAACATTCTGCAAGTCCATATGAAGTGCTCTACTGACTTTCTTACATTAGTCATGTAGATATTTTCTGATGCTTGTGTCATTGTTTTGTGATCACTTTAAAGTGCAGTTATTAAAACCCATTAATGGTGGACAGATATGCGCAATGCAGTATGAGAATTACTACCCGAATGAAACGTTTTTTAAACATTACATATAAATCTATAAAATATCTTGTAGAAAACCCCTGGTTTCTATCACCATTACTGTATAGAAATTTGAGTAGTTGGACTAGTTGCCCACCTGCCATCATCAAGATCACCTTCAGTTCAACTGAACATTATAGCAGACGTGATGTTCCAGTATCAATCTATTAATCAGTGAAGATTATTTATTTAGTGCTTTTTGAAACAAAGGTGTTGTCACAAATAAGCTTTACTGAAATCCGGGTCCAAGCTTCAATCAAACGAGCCAGCGGGTGACAGTGGCGAGGATAAACTCCCTCGGGCTGGTCAACACCAGCGAGCACAGAAATAAAGCATGAAAAGGAGTAAAATAATAAAGAACTATTGCTAATAGTGTGAGCAGGCTGTGTATGAGCGAGAAGGAGCTATGAGAGTTACGAGAGAGTGTTAGATACAGGCTCAGTGTTAATATGGAAGTCCAAACAGTTAACAGAGAGAGGGAGAGGAAGAGAATTGGGTAATCATAGATAATCTAGTGAAGAGCCTGCACAGGAGGTGTGCGTTTATCAATAATCTATGAGTAGTTTCCAGAGGAGGATCGGTCCACCCTCATGAATGAGGTTCCTCCCAAGCTTTCTTCCTCCAGCTCTGATGGAGTTTTTCCTGCACTGTCAGGTTTATGTCTTTATCCTTTATGTTTCATGTGCTCATCATCTTATTTTTGATTTCTTTGAAGTTGTTTTGTGACAACAGTTGTAAAAAGTGCCATACAAATACATTTAAATTGATTTGCTCTGCACTGTTACATATCAAACCACCCTGAATGGCTTTGCTCAACTCCATGATTCTCAACGAGTAAATTCTGCCGTTATTCTGAACAATCTGTGGAATTCCCCTTAAATCCATCGTCCACTCCATTCAGATTTCTGTGAGCTTTTCATATCATATCAACAATCTTACTTAAAATAAAATCATTTTTGCAGTATTGAAAAAAAAATATGTTTTTTTCAAGTATTTTATGTGATGGAAACGGTCACTGAGCCCTTCCACATGGTTCAGTGGATGTTCCAGTGTACAGAATAGGGCTCAGTGTGAGTTTCAGAGGATTTAATGTGATAAACACCTGAAAAACTGTGTGTAGTGGACCTTTTCTCTAGTAATGTCTTTGTTCTGCAGAATACGGCATGATCAAGTTCCAATCATTTACTGCTTGGAGTTCAGTAAATAAGAGCTGTTTTATATCAGGTTCACTGCTAATACTATCAGTTGGTTCTTTAGGTACATGGACAGTGATTCTGACTCTGTACATCACCACACTTGAAGTTTATTATTTATATATAGAGCTTTAACAACAACAGAGTTGTCATGAAGCAGCTTTACAGTAATCCGGGTCCAAGCCTCGGCTGCTGATGGCAAGCAGCATGATCCAGTCTCAGAATTATTCACTCCATTCATAACAAGCATCTTTAGTACTGAATAGAGAACCCTTTTGCTGTCATGACCAGCTGCAAACACCCATGAGCAGTAGCCTCCACTAACATTCATTCTAATCCCACCAAAGATTTTATGTGGAGATCAGGCGACTGTGTCGCCCACTCCAGAATCTTCCAGGGCTTCTTCTGAAACTACTCATTCATTGAGATATGTTTGATCCAATGATGCCCAAGCTTCAGTTTCAGGTTTCCAGGGTCAGAGGAAGCTCCAGAGCACCACTGATCCACTGCCATACACACTGCTGATCCATAGGCCTGAAAGCATCTAGTTTGGTTTCATCCCTCCACTTCTGTAGCATATGTATATGATTTTTGAGCTCTCTTGCCATGATTTTTCATGTTCTTTGGGCTCAGTAGAGGTGTTTGTCTTGGAGTATGGTTAAGACATGATCTGAAGCATACTACATCTGTCAAACATGGTGGAGGTACTGTTCTGGCATGGGAATGATTGACTGCTGGTAGAACTTGGTCACCTGTGTTTTTGTTAATGCACTGACTGCTGAAAGAAGTAGCAGGATGAATTCTGAACTGTATAGAATAGAATTGAATATCTTTATTGTCACAATACACATGTACACTGAGATAAAAAGGCACTTCTTTCACAGTGCAAACGTGTATCATAAAATAAAATAAAACAAATAGTGCAAATGATGCATAGATTTGAGGTGCTATGTACAATTACAAAGAAAAGAAATTGGTGTTGATGGCTTCTTTTCAAATCCATAATGGTGGTGTACAGAGACAAAATATCAAACAAATTGCATCTATCCAAATTTAGTGTCTGTAGAAATAGCATAACACCTTTCCTGTAATAACAATGCCAATGTCAGTAGTTCATGACTGGAGCTTTGAACATGTGAACACATCTACTATACTATTGTAGTATTAGTTGACTCCACCTCTCCCTTGTCTTGTCCTCACCTCTGCCTTCTCAGCTATTCCACTTCCTTAATTAGCAACCATGACTCTGATCTCCAGAGACTTCATCTATGTTGAGTATAGCTGCTGCACTCCACTGTGTTTTGGAAGCTGATAAGTGTCCTTATCCCCTTATCCTAATTAACACAGGTGCACTTGATGAATGCATTACATTGGCCTTTTGAAGCAGGTTCTAGTACCAGATTCTCAAACCTTCCTGGAGGTTACTAATGACGACTGTCCTGGCAGTCCTTGTTACTTCATCGTTAAAGGAAGGATAAGCGATCCTAATGTGGTTAGGCTCTCAAAAAATTAACATGATTGTTTAATGTATAAAAATGATCAAACTAATAGCTTAATGCATATATGTTACATATATGCATAATTAAGTTCCTTATTTTGTTATTTTAAATATATGTTTGTTTGTTATTTAGGCCATACATGGTTGTCTTGTGCCATATGCAAGCACAAGTGTTTGTTTATTGGGTGCTGTGTGTGATTGTGAAGCATCCTTTGATATCTAGAAAGGTCATACTGTTACAGTTTTTGAATTAATATGCCTGTTCTTGGTTCTACAACAGCAACAATAATAATTATCACTGATACACAACCCTCTCACATGCCTTAAAGATTTATTGATTATTCAACACAGCAAAGTTCTGTTAATTGGCTGCTTGTTTAAGGCTTTTACTTATGTAGCATTGCTGGCATCTTGTTTGAATTTTTTCTTCTCTGACTACCATTCCTGAGTCCAACTGTACTTTGCACAGGCATGGTTCAGAGCAATCATACAGTACCAGTCAAGTGAAATGGGCTTTGGGGGGGATTCATGCTTGGGCATGGTGTAGATCGTTTTGTGTGAGTACACTGTTAATCAGTCATGAGACTTTGTTAGCTGTGAAACACATACAGTTACCGGTACATCTTTTCCAGTTTACTACAATCACACCCACAGATTTGACCTAGAGTATGACAAATATCCCAGCCAACTTGGATCTCACTTGGGTGGGATGTGGGTTATATGGGTTCCAGGTGGGCATGGTCTCTGAATGGGTTTGTACATGTGTTACTGGGAACCATTTGCTCGAATGGGCCCCATCATTACAGCCCAGCTTAATCTCATGTGGGTCACATCTGAGCCTCATGTGTAGTGTACAGCCCAGATGGGGGCCATGTTTAACTTTTCCTGATCCCACCTGGGACCCTGGTAGGCATCCATATGTGGGCCCAAAATTGAACCAGAGGACAAAGCTTTGTAGATCCCAGTTTGTCTACCCATACAGGTTTTATATGGACATGTCTGGGATGGTGTCTGAAGTCTGACTGGAGCAGCCAAGACCAATGCCAAGAATATACAACAGCCCTAGTGCATCATGACTGCCACAGGAAGTGCACTATAACTGCTAAAACTCTTTCAGATGCCATGTGTGTTGCTCTTTGATTTTATTAGGTTCATGCTGGTCAATTTAGCATTTATTAGTGAAGGATGGAATCGGTCAATTATACACTCAGACATTAAGTACTTGAGGTGTCTGAGTGCCTAACTAGCTGTTTTGTGATACTGCAGAGCATGTGTGTAAATATTTCTTTGGTCAAGATGGCTGGGGTTTCATGTGGCATCATACTATATAGTAGCTACTACTCTTAGGACCGAATTGGGGACTGTCAAAATGAATGAATCTATAATAAAGATGGGCAGAGCATCATCTCTCAAAATGAAGCCACCACAGGTCAATCGAATATTTTCCTCTATAATGTATTTCCTTCTCCACTCTAATTCCAGCAGTTTGTTTTCCCTCGGCTAATATGGACACAATTTGTCCTCCAGAAGTCATTTTTTAAAAAGTTATTCAGCTTTATTCATAAATGGCAGGGTGATCATAAGAAGGTAGGGTTGTGCTGTGATTGACAGCCTTGGAGACCAGAGTTAAAAAGAGTTAACCTTATAAACATCCCAAGAACCCGAACCACACACCTGATCCAACTAATCAGCTCATTAATAGCCTATTGTTGGGTTAACTATACAAAATTATACAAAACATCCAAAACCAGCCCCAAGAATGTGTTTAGTGTTTTTGACTGTACACACCTTGTTCATGAAGGTGTTAAATTAATTAACTAGCTAATAATAATAAGCTATTATATCCAGGAAAATAAGGTTCTGCAGTGTAAGGGGTCTCAGGAGCTGGGAAACTGCATTAACTTACAAAACCACATTTCATGACAGTATTTCTGTCATAAAATCACATCTCTGACATGAGGAGTAAAATACACCACACTCTATACTTTGGTAATGTCATAATAATGGTCTCAGATGGGCAGGAAACTGTGGCTGCAATTCTGAAATGAACCACTATGTTCAGAAGTAAGGTGGCTAATGTTAGCCATCTTTTATTCATTACTTGTGTGCGGAGAAGCAAAACCGGTCCCAAATATGGCAGCTACAACTAAAAAATCATGTGACTGAAACCCTAGTATTCACTGTTTTTGTTGTACACATGTAGCAATGAAAGCAGCCATCCTTATCCAGCGATGGTACAGGCGTTATGTCGCCCGATTGGAGATGAGGAGACGTTACACCTGGAACATATTTCAGTCCATAGAGTATGCAGGGGAGCAGGACCAACTACAGGTAACACCACATCATACAGAACTGCTAAATACCGATCTAGGGCAAATCTCAATTATGTCATTGCTTTCTTTAAATGCCAAATAAATGTTTGTTCAGAGCAGTCGTCCACTTTTGTAATCACTGGGTCTTAAAATCCTATATTTTCTTTTCCCTAAAGCTCTCCAGTTTCTTCAGCTTCATGTTGGATAACTTCACTCAGCTCAATGGGAATGGACCAGGTATTATGAGTCTTACACTAATATACAAAGATGAGTTAGATCAATAACACAATGTTGGGCTGCTCCATCATTATACCTCAGCTTATTATTATATGGGTCCCATCTTGGTCCCATGTAAAATGTTCAACCCTACCGGTCCTATTTGGGGCTCCGTATGTCATCAAACAAACTCCCTCTACAACAGTTATAAAGGTTCCCTGTGGTACTCCAGTATATAGTGTAGTGCCGTGTGCACTGTGCATTGTGTATTTTCCCATAACCATCATTAAACATTTCTGGGTCTTGTGTCACAGTAGCTGTTTTACAGTTCTGCCCAGATGGGATTGCGTTTGTTCTCCCACACATTGATGAGGGTGCCCATCATCCTGTTGCCTGTTTTTGATTTGCTCCTCTGAAGACCAGGTCGGTCATCACCCACTACAGGTTACCAGGAGCACCCTGCAAGTCTTGGTGTTCTGAGTGGAAAATCTGGCAAAAAAATTGTCACTTGTCATAGATCAGATCTTCACATCTGACTATTTCTCCTGCATGTAGAATGTTGAATACAAGAACTGACTATTCACTTATAATCCAGCACTCAATGTGTTATGTGTGCTTTAAGTGCTTGGATGTTTTTTTTTATCTACCTAAATTATGCTCCTCCTGGCACATAGTCTGTGTGTGTGTGTTTTTTTTTCTTCCTTACCTCATGTATACTGCTATTGTTTTTCCAATGAATTCCTTCCGGTTGAGTGAACGATATACGCGTGGCTGCCGCTACTCTCCGGCATTTTTTGTTTTCTTCATATTTTGTACAGTGTCCTTGAGTGTCGAGAAAGGCGCTTATGAATAAAATGTATTATTATTATTATTATTATTATTATTATTTCAATACAGAGTAAGGATGGGTGATATGGGCAAAAAAATATTGTAGCTGAATGTTTATATGCAAAATACGATGTATACTATGAAAATTCCATTGTGAAAAAATTAGCACACCCCATAAAATCCTTCTGTCTTAATTTTACTATATTTAAACATTGAAGAGGGGAGCAGAGTAGAGGAGGAGCTCAGAGCGGGAAGCAGAAAAAAGGTTTTCCACAAGATTGAAACAGAACATTATTTAAAAACTTTAAAACTCAATATAAACAATATCTCCTCAGCCCTTATCCCACTCTGTTTATATCCCGATATAGTTATAAATATCGATATATCGCTCAGCCCATATCCCGCTGTTTATATCCCGATATAGTTATAAATATTGATATATCGCTCAGCCCATATCACGCTCTGTTTATATCCTGATACAGTTATAAATATTGATACATCGACTCAGCCCATATTCCGGCTCAGTTTAGATCCTGATTCAGATATAAATATTGCTATATCGCCTCAGCCCTATTCCTCAGTCTTCAACATACATTGTTGTTACAGGATAATCAAGCTACATTTTTGAATGGTCTTAATATTTTGGCTAATTGGTGTTATTCTGATATGCCATGCTGTAGTGTATATCAGTATGTGTGTAATGTTTTCCATACATGTTGAAACACATTTTGTTTACATAACAGTGAGGCGTTTGATGTTCTCTCTTCTGCCATGTTAAAATTCTACCTTCTGCTCGTGTCTTAGGCTACCACCTTTTCCCCCACATATCCACAAAGCAAACCAATGCCATTAGCTCCATTTCCTCTCATATCAAACAGCCAGGCCTCCTTTTGGCCATTATGCACCTATCCTTTTAAATGATTAAAAAAATACTATGGAGAAACACAGTTGCTTAGCAACCCAAGGAGATCCCATTTTGAGCTCTGGTATTGTGGAACGTGCCAGAAATGCAGCAGGCAGCCTCCACATGCAGGCAGAGGATTACAGCAGACAATTAGTCCCAGCTTATTTCAAACAGAGATGGAGAACACGTAACAGAACCTGCAGGAGAACCTCGAGGAATTTTATGAATCATACATTCTCATGGAACTGCCAAAACCATGGGAAACTAATTATCAAAGTGGTTCCACCTTCTCCATCTGTGGTGTGATATAAATGAGCATAGATGTTTTAGAGTATATCCTTTCTGGCTTTGCTGTTATTGCATTTATATATTGCCTACATTCACTTGAGGTAAACGGGAACAGAATTGCTTTTTGTGGGATTGGTAAGTGGCAGCCTGAGCTTGTAATTGCAGCCAGTGTAGTACATTTAGTCCATCAACAGCAATTTCAGAAGACTGTCAAAGAGAGACTCTCGAAGCATGACACAGAAGCGTTCTCTCTGTTTTCAAAGGAAACAGCTGCAAATGATGTTTGGCTTGCTTTTGAATAGATTTGCAACAATCATTGCAAATTTACATTTCAAGAATAACACAATAGAGATGCGCTCTATAAATCCCAATGCATGAATGGACACTATTCAGACTGAAGTGTGCTACATTAGCTCTGCAGCAGCTGCATGAGGGGCAGAGCGATGCCTACCAACAGCAGGATCTAGACTGGGAGCTTATAATGTAAAGAAAAAGAAAAACAATATCCCACCTTATGTAACTCACTCACTAAACCCTGTGTTAAGCACTCTTCAATGAGCTTTGGTTGCCCAATACCCTGTTGCCAGCTTTTGATTTGCTCCTCCTTAGATCCCTGTCTGTAGTCACACACCACACCCACCAAATCATCTGTTACAGGATAATCAGTGTAATTTGACGTTTGAATGGTCTTAATGTTTTGGCTCATTGGTGTATGGGATTTACTGATAGGCTGTGCTGTGATGCATATCACTATGCCTGTAATATTCTCTGTACAGGTTACAACACCCTGTCTAAGCATACTTTTTCACATGTATTCAATCTATTTGGAAAAATTGAACTATTTTAATAGGACTTTCTGAATCAATAATAAAATCAATTTTGGTGTTTGTGGGAGTCGCTTCCTAAAGAATTGCAAACAGTTTTGACCCTGATACAGTATTAATCGGAGTAATGAATATGGTCTCAGTATACCTATACTCCCCAGACCTGATCTCTCACCTGCTGGACTCGGCAGTGGACCCTATGATGGAGGAAGTGAGGCAGTGTAAGTACGAACAGATCGTGGTGCCGGAGTCATACAGTGGCCCTCGCCTCTCCTTCCCCCTGAGCGTCACTGATACCAACGCCCTGCTCAGTGCCTTCAAGGAACAGCAGGTACAACACACTGCAACTTTAACAAAGAGATCGCCATAGCGCACCATGGGCTGTGGCCAGGGCCGTGCTCTTTGGTTCAGCTGAAGTCCACGACTGCATTGCCAGCTGTGGTGAAACAGCATACCCTTATAAGCCGTTATAAGCATTTAAGTCGTAGTTTTTGCTGGTATTTTACTTCATGCTGCTTCATTATGGATGTACAATGTTATTACAATGTTAATTTATAATATTGTGATAAATTACCATGCATGTTCTTTCAAAAGACAGTCAAAATCTCTAAAGACTTTTAAAAAATAGATAGAAATATTTTAAAGAATGCATTGTTGGTGTGTCATTATCCAGTTACCACTTAGAACCTGAGATCTGCACTTTGCAGGCAGTTGCATGTTGCTTTCTAGAATTCATATCTCAGGATTAAAGTAACCTACAGACATGATCCATCTGTCTGCTAAAATCAGCTACAAATCAGTTGTTTACAACTGAATTAAATCCCAGTTTAAATGCCAAAGGAGCTTCCAGTGCATGTTTACTGCTCTGTCCACATGTACATACTCAACCTGCATGCAGACTCTGACTGATCAGTGAGAGGGGACGGGGCTAATGACATTGCTTCCTTGGATATTGGGTTGTAGAGGAAAATGTGAGCAAAAAAGAACAGCCACTTCCTTCTCAGTGTTTCAGAATAAAAGTCAAGAAAAAGGATGATACTGATACAAAACAATCTCAATTGTTGCATAGCTTAAAAACACTCTGGAAGATCAATGTCCAACAAGATTTCTTTACATTATTTTAATTGTAGGCACAAGTAAATTTTTGAACCAAGCCAAAATTTGAGTAGCATAGGATGTCCTGAAAATAATATCTGGTATGTGTGACTGTCTCCCATAAATACTTACAAAACCATCCCAGAAAATTGTCCTAGAGTTCTAGGTTAATCACTTCTGGTAGATTTTATTTGATTAGTTAAAATCAAGTAATCATCCCAGCCTAAATCACACACTTGGGTATGTGTGATGAATTATTTATAGTAATAAAAGACTATGATAGCTGATGGTCTGCCTTTTTATTTCTTCCTCTAGACTCTTCATGGAAAATATGTATTGCAGTTACTCCATGAGACGCAGAAGTTCTTGAAACAGATGCCAAATGTTATTTATCTGTCTTCATCTTATGCCAAAGAGATCACAATCTGTGGTAAGGATACGACACTTTGCAAGTGGCACCCCGTCGTTTATTATTGTTGTTTTGGGCGTTTTTGATTTGTTCAATTTGAATAATGTTTAAGTACAGTTTCTGGCACATTATCAGAATGTTTCATATTCCAAACACATACATAATTGAAGTGCTTCCTGAATGAAGAAGTGTGTGTTTATGCGGTGCTTTATGAAGCACTTCATTGCACCTCAATGGGCTCCTCATTTGAGAAGCTGCAATCTGTCAGCCCCAATAGTGCTTCAGATCAAATTAAAGCACAAGACACCATTAATGGCAGAATTCCTACATGGAAATGCTGCATCTGATCACTGTACATACAAATGGCTTGTATTTTTTAGCAGATGCACATAAAGCCCAGAATGAAATGATTTTTAATCAGATTGAAATAAGATGCTAATCAGTGTTTTCATTATGAACAGTGATGTTTGGCTGCTTCTGGAGGTGCATTATTTAACAGTGTTTAATTATATGGCTGAACGTTTTCATTAGATGACTCAGATGTGTTAGATTGAAGAAACAGTTCAGCACAAAATCTTGATTTGCACGATTTACCACTGAAGCCAGGTTCAGTCATTCGGACAAGACATGATTGGAATGTGATGTGTGCTTTATTAGTTTACAATGTGAAGTGCTACATTAATGTTGCCAACAAACTGCATAAATGCATCCTCAGAATGTCTCATAATCTGCTTGAAACACCTCACCAGCTTCATTTTGTTTGAGAAGACAAGTCAATCTGTAGGGCACAAGAGTAACACATTATTGACACACTGCTGTCCAGTTTGAAAACTGAATAGTTCCACACCAAAGTGGGATGTAATGTGCTTAGTTGCAACTTAGTTGCACTTTACACTGAAATGAGAAAGGTCTGTCCACAGGGCTGGGTGATTTATTGATATTTATATCTATATTGGGATATAAAGAGACGGGATATGGGCTGAGACTATACATATATATCAATATTTATATCTATATCGGGATATAAACATAGCAGGATATTGGCTGAGGCGATATATCAATATTTCTGTCAACATTTGGATATGAAGAGAGCGGGATTTGGACCCCTATCTTAATTGTTTTACATTGTGTTTATCATATATATCATATATACATATATTGTATCATTTAGCTATTCAGCTAAAATATATCAAGATATGATTATTTTGTCCATATCATTCATTCATTCATTTTTAAGTTTGTTAACTATTTTTTATAGAACTTTCAAACACACAGATTAACCTTGCATCACTCTTTGAACCTAAAGAAGCACAGATATCAGCCATGTCTTGGGTAATCAGCTGCGTCTAGGGTAGATTTATATCTTTAATTATTACAATGAATATCCACAGAATAGTTGATCTATGAATCCCTCTGAAGCATGCAAACTGTTTGTTCTTCCATGCAGGTGACTTACACGGAAGACTGGATGATTTGCTGCTTATTTTCTATAAGGTAAGCAGAAATGAATGAAAGCCTGGTTCCTGATATATTTGCCTAGTAATGTCCCCATAAAATGGACTGCTTGTAAGACATTAAAAAGAAGGGTGACACGGTGGCGCTACAGGTAGTGCATGTTGCACAGCTCCAGGGCACAGGGTTTGTGGGTTTGATCCCTGTTTGGGTCGCTGTCTGTGAGGAGCTAGATTGCCCCAAGGTGTTGGTGTGTGGTACCCTACAATAGACTGGTGCCCTGTCCAGGGGGTGTTCCTGCCTTGCACTCAATGATACCAGGTAGGCTCTGGATGCACCGTGACCTTATTCAGGATGAAGCAGATTGTAACACAATCATTTAAATATTTTATAATTCTTTATTTAAAATGTTTTTAGGTGAATAAAATTGTTTATTTTCTTATCATGTAATAAACACAAGCTGTCAGCTGTCTGATATGTACTATGCTAAGTATTAGAACAGCATCCAATTCTCCAGGTCTTAATTAATAGCGTTAAGTTAATATTTTAAAGAAAATAAACATTACTGTGGTGATGTAGTTGTGATTAAATGTAATTGCTAATGAAATAAAAGTTGTCCAACCCTCATAGAGGTTATCTGATTTTAAAGGCACATGAAATATAGTCTTTTTTAAATAACTGTTCATTTTTTTGCTGTTTACTAGAATGGTCTGCCATCCGCTGAGAACCCCTACATATTCAACGGCGATTTTGTGGACAGGGGAAAGAAGTCCATAGAGATTATCATTATCCTGTTTGCTTTCTTACTGTTGTACCCAGACCATATGCATCTGAACAGAGGAAATCATGAAGACCACATCATGAACCTGAGGTAGCATACTGTTCTCCCAGACCTCATGCACAACAGATCAGCTCACTGACTGATTTTATTAGCTGATTTAAACACCACTGTAATGGGAATCATTCTTACATACTGAAACACAAAACCTGAAAACTACAAAACCTAAAAATGGGTTCAGTGTTAGATTGTTGGTTTGAATCCTGGGGCAGCTGGAGTCTTAGAGAGCCAAATTGGCCATGCTCTCTCTGGGAGGGTAGATGGCCACATACATCATATCCAATGTGATGCTGGTTAGCACAGGTGTCTGTTAGACGTTTTATCTGAAGGGTGAGAGGGTGAGGGTGCTTTCCTCCAAGCAGTAATGCAATGGCTGCAGTTTGAAAAGAGGTGGTGGTTGGCCTCGCACGTTTCATATGAAGCATGTGCTTGTCTACCATATGTCAGGAGCATCCTATGTGACAACCACAAGACAACTTGGTGCAATAAACAGTTTAAAAGTGCAATAATAATGTGCAATACCCCCTCCTACAGGACTCTTTTAGCATGTATATATATTGTATATTGTAATATAGTCTCTATATGATATATTCTTTATATTTCTATAGTGTTTTCTTTACTAAATTATTATGACTTTCTACTCTTTTCTGTACTGTACTGATGCTGCTACTGGAACCTTAATTTCCCTGAGGGAACCCTCCCAAGGGATCAATAAAGTTCTATCCTATCCTATCCTATCCTATCCTACATGGTTGGATAATTGGCACTTCCAAATTGGGTGGGAAAAATGGGATAAAATTAAATTAAATATATTTAAAAATGTTTGTTATCTTTCAGATATGGTTTTACAAAAGAGGTTATGCAGAAATATAAGGTAAGGTTTGTTATGTAAATATAATTGGGCATTTTAGAACATTCTCTTTTCATTTAATTTGTAAAATGAAGTTTGTAGGCCATGTTTTGCAGGCCATTGGTGTGTATTGTTTCCTTTAGTACAGGGGTGAGCAGTGCTGATACTGGACAGTCTCGCCAGGTTTATTTTGTCTGTTATTCTGTTAGCAGTTGTTTAAATCAGCAAACCCATTGCCCACCCCTGCATTAGAACCACACATTTCTTACACATTTGCTTGTGACTTACTGCCATCTGGTGGACTTTATTTTAGCTGTGTCTGATGTTGATCTTGTGTAATATTGCAGACACATGGGAGAGAGATCCTTCAGCTGCTGCAGGATGTATTCAGCCTTCTGCCTATTGCCACAGTCATAGACAACAAAGTCCTTATTGTTCATGGTGGCATTTCTGACAAGACAGACCTAGAATTTCTAAGTTCTGTAGAAAGACACAAGGTGAGTCTTCTGAAGTTATAAGTTTGTGTTTTACATACTTTGAAACACGTCACTGGCCTTTAAAGCTCATTATCAGGCCCATTTATTAGATCAGTCATATGTGCAAAGAAAAGTGTAGAATTTCACCAAGGACTACCATTCAATATGTGTAACCATGTCACCATAATACATTGTTATCTGGCATTTTTGTCAGTGTTTAGTGGGTTTAATACAAACTATTGTACTGTAATACACACTATTGACTAATTGATGCACCCACGTTACACCCACAAAAGTAAATTGAAATGTTGAAGTGAAAAGAAAAACAGTTTTCAACATTTTTAATAAATGAAAAAATCTGGAAAGTGAGGTGTGCATTCAACCCCTCTGAGTCAGTTCATCACAGGTCCACCTTTTGGTTGAATTACAGCTGTATGTCTTTTGCGGTTTGTCTTTTCCAGTTTCACATTTACAGGCTGACGTTTTTGTCCGTTCTTATTTGCAATATAGCTCATGCTCAGTCTGACTGGAGAGCATCTTTTGCAGCCATTAACAGGTTTTCCTCCAGGATTTCATTGTATTTAGCACCACCATACTTCACTGTGGGGATGGTGTGTGTAAGGTGATATGTGGTGGTAATTTTCTGACACATAGCATTTTGCATTTAGGCCAAAAATTTCAACTTGGGTCTCATCTGACCAGAGCTCCTTCTTCTATATGCTCCCCTGTATGGCTTGTGGCAAACTGCAAATAGGACGTCTTATTGTTTGCTTTCAAAAGTGTCTTTCTTCTTGCCATTTGTGGAGTAGACAACCAATAGTTTTCATGTGGACAGATTCTCTCCTGAGCTGTGAATCTCTGCAGCTCATCCAGAGTGCTTCTCTAATTAGCTGTGCCCTTGCCTGGGTTGTCAGTTTAGCTGGATGTCCATGTCTTGGTAGGTTTGCAGTTCAATCCATTTTCAGATGATGGATTGAACAGTGCTCTGTGAGATGTTCATGGCTTGGGATAATTTTTTATAACCAAATCTGCTTTACACTGAACCATAACTTTGTCCCTGACCTGTCTGGTGTGTTCCTTGGCTTTCATGATGCTGTTTGATCACTAAAGTTCTCTAATAAATCTCTGAGACCTTCACAGAACAGTTGTAGTTATACTGAGGATAAACTGTGCACAGGTGGACTCTATTTACTAATTAGGTGACTTCTGAATGCGGTTGGTCAGACTGGATTTCATTTGGGGTGTCAGTGTACAGGTGGCATTATACAAATGCATGGCACACTTTTGAGATATTCATATTCACATTATTATTTATTTTTTTTCACTTCATAAACACTTGCTACTTTGTGTTGGTCGATCACATAACATCCCAATTTAATACAGTCTAAAAAAATAAAGTTTGTGGTATGAATATATGAATACTTTTTCAAAGCCAAAGTAAGTGTTTTCTTTGTAATATTTGACTGAAAACCACAATATAGAAAGAAGTACAAATCCCACTAACATGTTTTTATTATATGAAGTCATTAACAAATTTTCATCTTGGAAATATAAGGTTCTGTCTGACTTTTATCAAATTGACTTATTTACATATTATTATTATTCTGTGATTTCTTAACATTATATGAGTTGTTTTTTTTAAATTGAACCCATTTTAGACTATAAAAATTTTAAGTCTCAAAACTGCTCAGAATGCAGATAGAACCTTATAGCTCCAAGGGGATGAAATATAAATCCTGACTGAATTTCTGACTACAATTTTCATTTTCAAGTTGTCAGCATGTGTGGAAAACACTACACATACAGTATAGTAATACTGCTCTGCTGCCTCTGTGTAGGTGAAGTCAGCTCTGCGACTGCCCAAATGCAGTCTGGATCACAACGATGTGCGTACCAGCAGCCGGAGCAGCAGCAGAAGGAGAGGCAGAGTCCGGCTGAACAGCCCTTGCTCCACAGGGCGCATGAGTCGCAAGAAGAAAAGCCGCCTCACCAAGCAGAACAGCAGCTCTTCCTCTTCCTCATCCTCATCTGCATCTTCTGTTTGCTCACCTCAAAGATCATGTCAAGTCACACCAAGGCATCCTCCTCCCTCACCCAGATTTCCCAGTCCTACTGAAATGCTTCAGGTGCCCTTCCTCGATTCCATTGTCTCGCTCTCTCTCCCAGAGCCTCCCAGAGAGGAGCAGGAGTGGAAGCAGGTGCGGAAAAACATCACCAAACCTATGAAATTTTTTTCATTGAGATACCATTGAGCCATAGACAATAGCCAATAACGTAGGGAGGTAATATAATTGTTACAAATTCAGTACATTAATGAATTTATAACATCATCCACACTGAGAGCCTGCCTTTGCTCTGTATAGATTGTAGATGTGTTGTGGAGTGACCCCAAAAACCAGAATGGCTGCAGTCCGAATTCATTCCGTGGTGGAGGTTGCTACTTTGGGCCGGATGTGACGGAGAAGCTGTTGAAGAAGCATGGATTCTGTCTGCTCATCAGATCCCATGAGTGCAAGCAGGAGGGCTATGAGCTGTGCCACAATGGGCAGGTCTATTATTCAACATATTAACAGTGGTGGAAGGTGTCTTTTTAGCCTGGTGAGGTAAAATTGTGGTGTCTGCAGTTTGGTTTAGAAAAGATTGCCATAAGGAAGTGGCTCAGGGTGCCTCATTACCTTAGTAGTGTGGCATGTTTTGGTAGAGGGGTGCTGGAACTACCACTGACAAGCTTAGTCGAGGAATGTGCAATGTGCAGGTCAGTGTGCAAAGGCAGGTTGAGAAATGATTACTAGGGTCAGAAGAAGAACTGCTTAAAGCAGCAACATCAGTGACAAAAACAGGAAGAAAGCTGAATCCCCGAGAGGCAGTGGATTCAGCAGGGGGCATTGGAGCACAGGGATGTGGTGGGGCAGGTGCAAAATGGGAGGGCAGGACTAGTGTCAGGTGATCCATGGAAAGACCACATCACCAGAGAGAAGCCAAATGGTTACAAGCTTAATTTGAGAACAAGAAGAGAAAGTACGGTGTGCAGCTGCAGCCTCACAAGGGAAACAGGGCCAGTGGATGAGACACTTGGCAAGTGTTATGGGAGTTATGGAATGCGAGTCAAATCAGGTTTCTGGTGAGAGCTACATATGATGTCCTCCCAACTCTGCAAAACCTTGGTCAGAGGATAGGTGAAGATCTAGGTTGTAAAGCATGTAAAGTCGGCTTTGTACAGGGTCAACACACATGGAGGCATAATCAGGTACTTAGGTCTTTAGCAGATGTGTTTGATAAGAAGTGCTTAGAAGTTAACAAAACATCCATTGTTAGTGCGAACAGGCTAATTACACTTGTGCACGAGGGGCAGTGCAGTGGATAACAAGGCTATGAATCGAGGAATGCATGAGATAGACAGTACGTACTAAACTACTGGTGCCACATTGTATTGCAGTAAGTACACTGAGCCACTCATTCTGTGTCATACTCCAAGAGCAAACAAGTCGTATATTTTATAAAGCTGATGGCGTGGCAAGGGGAGAGTTATAGAAGGATTTGTGTATATACTGAAGGTACTGATCCTGAGAGTAACATCCTGTGAAATCTCATGAAGTGAGCTTGGAGGGGAGTGGGTCTGGGACGCTAGATTTTGACCCGTCTGGAGGTGTCATAGGCTTAGTTCAGCAAAAAAAATGACGAAGAAAGCCTCCCTGAAGACCCCTGTGTGAGGTAGTCTATAGGTAAAATGAATGTGCAGTGTTTAAGGAAAGGCCACAACTGGTTAGATATAGGATAGTCTTATCTTCTCATAGCAGTGGTCAACTGAAGTGTTGCTGATCAGATCGTAAACAGCCACAGTAACTTTAGTAATTTGGTAGGGGCTTGCTTGTAGTATTGGGTAAAGACAGGTGGCTTACCCAATACTAATAGGTGAACTTTAGATTGGAAATGGGGTGGGCCCTGTATAACCCTGTTTGTTAGGTGCAGGATTTTGTCATCTTCCTGTATTATTTAGATTAAGACACTCTAAAAGAAATATTATTAAAAATGGTTGTGAGCCCTGGTTCATGTTTTATATAAAAAAATGATTTTTATCCTGATTCTCAGTCTGTCCTTCATTTTCTCTTCATTTTTGAAGGTGATCACTATTTTCTCTGCATCTAACTACTATGAGGAGGGCAGTAATCGTGGTGCATATGTAAAACTGGGGCCAGAGCTGATCCCACGTTTCTTCCAGTATCAAGTCAGCCGTAGCACCAGGAAGCTCACTTTGCAGCAAAGGTACACGGCTTACAGTCCTTTATTACTATATTTTAGAAATGAAAGTCATGAAAAAATTAGGAGACATAAATCACGTCTATTTTAACATATTTAAACAGAAGAACATTTGATCTTTGTTTTAAAATTATTGCGGAATGACAGTAATACTGAATAACCTAACTAAGAAATAATTAGTAAGACATTATAATTAGACTTGCAGTTTCCTTGTTAGGAAAAAGTTAGGACACCTACATTTATTTACTACTTAAAATGCCTAAAATTAGAATCAGGTGCAGAACATCAGCTGAAAATAAGTAGACCATTGTTAGAGGACTTTGGAGGAGATTTTCTTTTTTAAATCTAAGACCTTATTTTGGTTTGATCTTGATTTTGAAGTGAGTGTGATCACCATGGTCAACTCCAAAGAGCTTCTGAGGGCCTTCAGAAAGACGGTTGTAGATGCATGAGTCTGGGAAGGGATTTTTAAAAGGCCGTTCCACTGTTCAAAAAATAATTTGAAGTTGAGAACATTTTATAAAACCACCATCGTGGCCAGGTCAGGCTGTCCTTGCAAGTTAGGCCAGAGAACAGGTAGACAAAGGCCTTCAGGACTTCAGGAACCATCTGCTTTGTACAGATGAATCTGAAGCTAAATTAAATTTGAAGACTTGTTTGGCACCAAACAAACACAGCATTTGGGCAAAATAAACTCCTAAATAAAATAAAATACCAACAGTGAAGCATGGTGGTGGAAGTGTCATGGTTTGGGTCTGCTTTGCTGCAGCAGGAACTAGAACCACTATGAAATCTTTGTTATCTCAGATGGGGCTTGAGGAAAAAGACCATGTACAAACAATGATGGATAGGTTAGGATAGGATAGGATAGGATAGGATAGGATAGGATAGGATAGGATAGATCTTTATTGATCCCTTGGGAGGGTTCCCTCAGGGAAATTAAGGTTCCAGCAGCATCAGTACAATAGAGAAAAGGGTAAAAAGAGATAATAATTTAGTGAAGAAAACACTATAGAAATATAAAGAATATATCATATAGAGACTATATTACAATATACAATATATATAAATAGTGCATGAAAAAAGAGTCCTGTAGGAGGGGGTATTACACCTTAATATTATTATTATTATTATTATTATTATTGCACTTTTGAACTGCTTATTGCACCAAGTCCAGTTGTGTTGTGGTGGGTAGTCGGGTTGTGGGTTACTGGTTGGTTCCTACTTGTTCCCATCCTCCATCCTCCTGTTAGCACTCCTCCCCCCAGAGAGGAGTTACACAGTCTGATGGCGTGCGGGACAAAAGAGTTTTTATGTCTATTTGTCCTGGAATCCTCAGGCTCCTCTGGTGGCTGATGATGGTGTGTAGAGGGTGACTGGCATCATCCATAATGTCCAGCAGTTTTTTCAGAGTCCTCTTCTCTGCCACTGACACCAGAGGGTCCAGCTTTGTGCCAACCACAGAGCCAGCCCGAAAAAAAAAAAATCTATTTTCCAGACAATGTCAAAGGGCTGGTAGATAGATATAGGAAATGTAATTAAGGCATAGTGTGTCCTAACTTTTTCCTTAAACGAAATTTGCATTTCAATTAATTACATGTTAAAAAGCATTTCTTCAGTTTTATGTTGGTTATCAGCTCCATCTTTAAATATAGTTAAAATGAAGAGCAAATATCTGTATGTTTAAATATGTTAAATATCAGTCTTATGTATCATTTCTTGGTCATTCTTGGTAATTCATCTCCCCTACCTTAATAACAGCACCAGTGTCAGGTAGTGATTCTATTAAAACAGGTCAGAAATTGGCCGGTGGGGCTGCGGGCTGCAGGTTTTCATTCTAAACAACCAGCAGTAACACCAGATCCCACTCACTTAATCCATTAGTAGGTTACAGTAGCCTAACCCGATTCTGACCTGGTTTGACATCACTGGTATACTGTATCCAGTGAGGAGTAATACATCTGGTTCCTCTGGTGGTGGGGCTTGCTGTGCCCTCTCTCAGGAGAGCCCATTCTCCCATTCTAGCAATTAGATCTCCTCTGTACCTCCAAGACTCTGCTAGCATGTGGTAGTCAGTACACACTGGTGCACCACCTATGGAACCAGCTGAAGGTAGGCAATGCTGCTGCAAACAGAACTCTTTTCACTCCACTCTTGGATCATCATACAGGAAACTGGTTCCAGCACATGTGGACCACAGTAGGCCAGGACAAGACTGGTTAGACATGATGGAATGCTGGAACACTGACATTACCCAACAAAATGATCAGACTCAGTTCTCAAGATCTAGATTAAATCTGCACTCAGATTGCAGGAAAAGCTTGTGTACTAAATTTCTACTCAAAATGGTTCTGGTGACAGCTCTACATCTACATGGTTGGTTCAGTGAATAACCACTGAAAATTACCAGTAGGTGGAGCTTTAGAATCATGTATCTGCTCCTCAGAGCTGAATATGTTCATGACAAAAAATGTTGCTAGAACTACTAGGCCACTACAGTATGTAGGATATGGCACTGAATCATAAGTTATACATTAATGATCCGGACCTTTGCTTGAGAACCCTTTCTCAAACTGGACCTTCATGAACTTAAAATAAATAAAGGTCATTGTCATTTAAACAAGGTGACGCATAATCAAGTAAAAATATATGCATGTGACTAATTGGTCATGTGGGACGTAAGATATCTGTGTTTGCATACTTCTGTCTGTTTCATTTTAGGGTCAGTGTGGCAGAAAGCTCGGCTCTGAAGGCCCTTCAGGAAAAGCTGTTTGCCCATCGCTCTGAGCTCACGGCTGTCTTTGAGCAGTGTGACATTAACAACACAGGTGAAGTTCATCCATAAATCTTCAAACTTGACCACTCCAGTCTGGAACTGAACATACAATTCCACTCTTTCTACTCTTTTGTGAACAGGTAGGATCTCCATTAATGAATGGGCTCAGGTCTTGGAGTCTGTGCTGAGGTTGGATCTTCCATGGAGAACTTTGAGACCTCGTCTTGTCCGTTTGGCCTCTGATGGAAACGTTGAATATGAGTCATGTTTTGAAAACATCAGTGCTGGACAGACAATGCCTCAGGTCATATCACACAAGTCACACTCCTTTCACCCCAGTTATCAGTGTGGAGCAGAATTATTATTTAAGACATTTTTTTTACTTTTGCAGGTGACTCCAAATTTTGCAGAAACTCTGTACAGGTACCGAAATGATCTTGAAATTATCTTCAACATCATTGACAAAGACCATTCAGGTGTGTGTTAGTTGATATTGATATTGATATACATATTTTTTAAGATCAGGATATGGCATATGGGCTTAGATGTCATCGCTTATATCACATTTTTAAGTTATAAATAATGTTCTGTTTTAGTGTTATGGAAACTAATTAGGAGGAGAGGTTTTGGTCTCTAAGCCTACATTTTATTTACACTGTACCGCATTCAGCCTATATAGAAGGAACATATTGAGTTTCAAAATGAAGAAGGTTGTGTTACTTAGTAGGCTGCAGTAGATCAGCCATGAAGCCTGTTTCTTTAGAGCAGTGGTTTTCAAACACTGGTTTTCAAACCCAGGTCATGGTGATTGTAATCGGCAGCTGGAGTCTGAGAGAGCAAAATTGGCCATGCTTCTCTGGGTGGGGTAGATGGTGCTCTCCTCCAATATTACAGCCAGTACAATGCTGGATATCATTGGCTTTTATTAGCTGCATCGGAGCTGTGGACCCAGCGTGTTTTGGCTGCCCTGCAAAGATGGTGGTAGTTTGAAAAGAGGTGGTGTCTGGCTTCACTTGTATTGGAGGAGCCATGGGCTTCTTCACCCTTCTAGTGTCAGGAGCATCATGTGATTGGGAAGGGTCCTAACAGGGTTGGGTAATTGGCACTTCCAAATTGGGATGGGAAAAATTGGGATAAAATTTATGAAATTAAAAACTGTGGTATGTTTATCACTGGTGGTATGTAAAGCATCCCAAGGTGGTACAGCAGATGACCTCAGAAAATCTCTGGCAAAGACTGAAATCTATAGAGCTTTGACCTGTAATTTATAATGTAACAACATTATGTTTGTTTGTATTTAGTGCTTAATTTGTGAGACCCTGTTTGTAAACCCACACTTTGGTTCTTCACTCTCATAACTCCAATATTAAATTAACATTAATTTCACAGTCCCTACAATAGAACCCTGTGGAACTCAATATAAACTAAACCAACTGAATACTACAGTGGTGGTACGTGGTTTAAAAGGTTTGAGAACCACTGCCTTTGAATAACCCACTTTTGGTTCCTTAAAGAATATGCACACTGTGAAGTGTTGTTCAGACCTTCTAAATCCATTTTTGTGGTAAACATTGAAGGGGGTCTTTCTAACCTTCTGTTTTTCTTCCCACAGGTCAGATCTCTACTGAAGAGTTCCGGCAGACCTGGAAACTCTTCAGCTCTCACCTGGGTGTGGATGTAGATGACCAGGCTATAGATGACATGGCACGCAGCATTGACTTTAACAAGGATGGCAGCATAGACTTTAACGAGTTCTTGGAGGCATTTCGAGTGGTGCACAAACTGGATATGAAGGAACAGCAACAAGGCTGACACACCTACTCTTCTACACACCGAAGCCAAGCATAGAACACTGACGTCTTTTCATGTTTCTGACAGCAATTTTCTATGTCTAACATTAGCTAGTGTTTGTTTAGTGCATTTTGTATAATTCACAAACTCTCCAGAATAGAAAGCTGAACATGTGTGTGTTTTGTGGTGTCTTTGCTGAACAGAATGTAGTAGTAATCAATTATTTTTAAAAGGAAAACTGGATATTATTCAATTGGTGTATAATTGGATCAGAGACTGAAGCAAAACAGACTCACCTTTGCCTTAATTCTAAAAATAACAATTGTGAGATGGTCTATTGTCGTTGCACATCTCTTAAGCTACTGATCTGGTTTGAACTTTCAGAGCTGACAGAAAGTAAGTTATGTAGCCAGCAGTGTTCATTTTTAAGTGAGTATGATTTATACTGATCTCTGCATTAATGCCTGGTGAGTATTATAATTGTGTAGACGTAGCACTGAGCTCACTATACATCTGATAGTCAAGTTGAACTGGATTGAGTGGAAAACATTAAACTTTGCACATTATTTCTGGTGAACTGGTCTTTCATTTGGTTTCTTGATTCTTTTAAACTGGAACCAGTGTTTTCAATGATACACAATACCTCTTCTTTTGTGGTCCATTTACTTTAAGGGTTGAAATGTTATAGTGTTTTGCTGAAGGTTTTGTGCATTTCCACATGCTGGGAACGTTTCCCCGTTTACATTTTCAAAATAACAATAAATAAATCAGAGTGCTAGGTAGCTGCTTAGAAGAACCCATAAAGAGGAGTCTGTGTAGTTATACATTTTTGAAATATGTATCACCTGGCCTTTCATAATGAAGATCAAAGTGTCCAGCCGGCAAGAGCGCAAGGGCGGGAAACAACCCTAGACAGGGCGCTAATCCATCATAGGGCTCACACACACAGACACATCCACACACTAAGGGCCACTGTAGAGTTGATCTACCATGCAGGGGAAACTTCAGATGTGCAGAACACACCAAACACCTCATAGACAGCAACCTGAGCATGACTTGAACCCACAGACCCCTGGAGCTGTGTGACACTACCTTCACCATGCTTTAGTTTATAGTATTTTAATCTGTAATTCTGTATTTCATCTCTGTCACACACACACACACCTTCTTTACCTTAGAATGAAAAAAAAACCTTTAGTAGAAATCAATGTAGAAGATTTTATTCTGGATTATTTTAGAGAGTTCTGATCTGAAACACAGCTCCATATTCACGTTCTGTTAAACAGTGGGGAAAGGGAGAAAAGAGGTTTTTGGCAATATGGAGAATTGATCTACAGAAACAGATAAATTAATAACATTAACCTGTCCATGCAAATTAACTCTTCGTAAACACTTTTAATGTGTTTAGTCTTCAGTCAGGCTGTTTGGAATAGTATACAATATAATTTATACAATATATAAACTGTATTAGAAGAGTGAAGATATATATATCAATATATACCAGTATATATTAAGTGTAGTTTAATATCATTTTAATGATTTTTTGGTGCTTTAATACTAATTGGTGGTTACAAAATTACAGAACTGAAGTTTATTTTATTACAAGGGTGTGTTTATGTGTCTGTTCAGGAAGGGACTGCTTGAAACACAGCATTCCACATTTAAGGAGGGATAGAATGTTGAGAGAGACTGAAAAAGAGGCTCAAAGGGGCAGAAGGTTAATCACTATCCATCAATCATCTCTCTTTGTCTCACAGTCCTAATGATTCTCTTTTAACCAACGACTACTTTCTAATCTCAACTCAAGACTACTAGACATCCTGCCTCCCCGAACAGTAGTAGTAGTTCTGGGATTTACATTAAAAAAGCTTTTCTTAAGTGTGTTCTGGTTTAACCATCAGAAGAACCATGAACTTCAGATCCTGTTTGTCAGATGCGCACCAGCACGACTCCTTCTGGACTCTCTGCTCCCTGTGTCCTGACTGGTTAAAGCATTCATCAACACATCCAACACATCCAAAACAGACATTTAACAGAGAGCTGCTTTTACTAGAGCTTTGCTTTTAGCCTCCTGCATTAAAGGCACACTTGCGATGAGGTCACTAATAGCCGTTTTTACTTTCATAAAGTACTTTTACTGCATTACTGATTAGAGAGTAAAGCCTTTGGGGATAAAATAATAGTAGGAGCAGTCGTAGATGAGTTTTAATAAAATATGACACTGTAGCATAAAATTACAGATGTTTGACAGATTTCACCTTTAATTGTCTTTCTTTTTTAACTCTTAGAGATCCACACTTTGCAGGCAGTTACATGCTGTATTCTAAGCTCCATAACTCAGTAGTTTGTTATGGTATGTGTATCTTGTCTGTATGTTACTCTGATCCTAAGTTTTCATCCATTGTTTGATGAATTATCCAACTCAATCCCAGTTTAAATGGCAAAGGAACCTTCCAATGCATGCTCAACCTGCACACAGACTCCAGCTGATCAGGGAGGGGGATGAGGTTAATGACATCACTGATCCAGATATAGGGTTATAAATAAAAAAGGAGGGACTGTTTGCTCTCTTTTTTTGCTCACACAGAGTTCAAATTTCAGAATAAAAGTCCTGGCATAAATAACAAAAATAATTAAGACAACTAAGGTTGGTTTTATTTCATTTGGATCATTGTCAAGTATGTTTGAAGAGCTTATTATTATAAATATCCTCGTCAATCTAATGATAATACAAATAATTCGTCAAATATATTGCATTTCCATCTTACAAACACTCCAAATTGGCTCTGATTATCAATTTTCCAACAGGATTTCTGATATGAAAATTATTTTTGTTCTTTATAAGCAAAACAAAATCACCAAATATTATAGGCACAATTTTTTTATCAAATGTGCTGAAATACTGTTCATTTTTACATTTTACATTACAGATAAATTTAAGTCCCTAGGATCTCCTGAAAATAGCAATATCTGGCATATGTGACTGTCTCCTATAGATATTTTTCTGGTGAAAAAATATCCCACAAAATTGGCTTAGAGTTTTAAAGGTTAAGACAATAATATCTCACTCTGCCACATTTTTCAGGGGGTTGAAATTATGAAGTACTTGCCTCCTCCCTTCCCTTCCCCTCCCCTATCTTCTATCTCCACAGCATTCCTCCTGCTGGACAGCTGGCAGTCTGAGAGCTGCTCAGTCACAGCACAGAGAGCAAGGGTGCTCTGAGTGTCTATGGAAGCTATTGCTGCGATGCTGCTGATGGCACTGCTGGTTCTGCACTGGGCACTGGCTCCAGGTAAGGTGGCTCAGAAGGAAAGGTGACTTACAGATCCTCAGGTCACTGGTAATCAGACCATGATACCGTGGTGTTGAGGTGATTGTGTAAATGGATACTTTGTTTTGCACTTTTTAATGTGTCATTGATGTTGACTTAGGAGTTGTTTGTGTGTGTGTGTGTTATAATGATGCTGTGCTCATTTAGGCTTTGCTGATGATGGCTGCTTCAGGCATCTTGAGAACGGGCGCACATTTTTTCGATATGGGGGTCTGTATGTTACATTCAGCTGTAACCCAGGGTTCAGGATTCACGGTTACAGCACCAGCAGCTGTGTGTCTGGGCAGTGGGCCAGAGAGCCCCCCCTCTGTGTCGGTCAGTGATCATACAATGTGTATTATCTTAATTGTGCAAGTTGTTATTAAGCTTGTTTCACCATCTGCAGGTTTATTTGATTCAGTATGTAGGGAAAATGATTCAGTATCTACTATAAGTGATTCAGCATCTATTATAAATTATTCTGTTATTATTAGTAATCACATAGTAATTATTATTATACTATAAATGATGATCTACTATGAATAATTATTTTTAATATACAGTACATGAATAGGTGACTGTTATAATGATCCAGTATCATAAATGATTCTGTATCTAAAATGACTCAGTAAATATGATCAAATATTGAGTATCTATAATAAATTATTCTGCATCTAGTATTATCTTTCCTCCCTGTCCTCCCTTATCTCTCCTGCTTAGCTCTTCAGTCTTGTCTGCTACTGTCTCATTTGGGAGGCTTGCTCAGTGCTGTTCTTCTAAACTAAAGTATGGATTTGATCAACTCTCAACGCAATTGACATAATCTCCTTGATGAGAAGTCTGGGTTCGGGGGAACCTGAGGGTCTTGGTGGGACATATGCGGCTGGATACATGATGGACTCCTGGGAGAGGTGGAGGATGCCTGTCGTGTCGTGTCGAGGATGTGGAGGATATTTTTGTATTTGGATTCATGATTGCAGGTGGATTGGATTCATGATTGCAGGTGTTTTTCTGATTGGACTGGGCACTACACTGAGATGATTGAGGCTGTGGGACAGCAGGGCTGTCAGGCCTCAGACTGTAACATTAAATCACATCTTGGAGAAAAGCTGTCAGCTTTGCAATGGAGAATGGATTGTTTGGGAGACCATACTAGACCAGAAGATGAGTAGTTGCAAAATGGACACTGCTCTCTCCTAGCCAATATTATTTTCTTCAGCTGTTTGGTCCCCTATCAGCTCTGGCCTTGGCAGTTGCTGGAATGTTCTCCCAGAGGACAACACTCTGGGACGCTCCCTCCCCTTTCCCTATCACCTGTAGATTGTGGCTGGCTGCTCAAGGCTGTTTTCCAGGGGACTGAGCTTAGTTATCTATGAACTGAGACGTATCCATGGCGACTTCACCAGCGTATCTCCTTCTGTGGCTGTGGATTGGCCAGCAGCCGGGCAGGACATGCTTGTCAAACTCTCACCTGACCCCTCCATTTATCTACTATAAATGAACGAGTAACTGCTCTGAATGAAGTCTGTTTTTATTTAATGAAATATAGGATTTTCAGATTCATTTCTAAGAATGAAAACTATGGGAAAAAGATGAATTAAATTTCACATTTTTCATTAAATTAAACTTTCTTGCTCTGAAACCCAATCTAGCTCCAGGATGCCCCAGCCCTGGTGAGATCCTGCATGGAAGCAGAGAGGTTTCTCCGGATTCTGCGGTGGTCCGCTTCACCTGTAATAGTGGCTTCAGACTCTATGGCTCTCCTCTGCTCTACTGCAGAGGGAAGAGGTGGAATGGCACCATGCCTGTGTGTAAAGGTATATGATCCCAGCCAGGCTACTTATAAATGGGACAGCTATGAGATATGATATGCATATACTGTATTTGTCCAATTTGTATTATTATTACATCAAAAGTGTTTGATCAATTTACACTTTAACAATTACATTTTTTGCATCACCTTTTAGAGTCAGACATAATGAGCTCATTCCAGCTGAAGCAGACTTCTTTGTATGAACCCAATGCAGAGCTGAACCAGAACTCTCTGCCCAGTCTGAAGAGTCGTTTCAACACAATTGCTCAAACTTCCTCCAAAGAGGCATTTCTGAAACCCTCCCTTCTTGATGGCCCTCAGCTCAAACCCCTCCTGACTGGAGATGTGCTAAAGGTTCCTGCCAAACCTCCAGAGAAAAAGTCTTTAAAGAAGGTCTGGTCTGAAAAGGCCACTACACAAGGAAAGGGTGGGACAGTGGGACGGTCCATGATCACCAAGATTGATGTTATGAGAAAGCAAGCTCAAATGATTGATCCCCTTGCTCAACCACTACCTGAAGATACATCACTGGATACTACAACAGTCCCAACAAACAGTCTAACTCTGTCGCCAATAATATCAAAGCCTATGGGCTCAACCATTTTTTCCCCTCCTTCAGTGAATGATGATGAAGAAAAATCTTCATTCATAAACTTGGATCAGATGCTTTCTCCATCACAGAGTGGAGAAGATCAGACAGAACGCCACTTCTCATCAGCAACCCACATGGAAAACAACAATCCATTTACTTTACCTGGGACAAATTATCTCAACACAGGTAGTCCTGACAAACACATTCCAGATACAAGCTCTCCAGGAATGAAGGAGAGTGAAATATCATATAGTACCAGGAAACCACTACAATCTTCTCTCCAGGAGGCAGACATCATCTCACCTGTTACAGTAACAGTGCAAGGAAGCAGTGTTTTCTCACCAACCAGCTCTCTTGACCTCCCAGTTTCTGAAAATGAGCCCCTTTCCTCAATAACATCTATGAAACTCTTTATGGTCACTTCTTCAGCATTCACCCCTACTGTGATGCATGATGGAGAACTTCCACGCAATGAAAGTTTAACAACAAGAACCGATGAAGATTTACTCCTCAGGATGGAAGTGCTGACAGAGGCTACTCAGCCGGCCCCTGCCCTGCATCTGACAGAGTCTCCAGATGTTTCTACCAAAGAGCCTTATTTACAACATCTAGCAGAGAGCAACACACACAAGGAGCAGCTGAATGTGGATAAGGATTCTGCAGAGCCTATAGATGCTCATGGAGCAGCAGCTGGTCAGATAAATGGAGAATTAAATGATGTATCAAAATCACACACAATCCAGCCTCTACTGGTTCCACTGACTACAATAAACAGGACACCAATGACCAACAGTCATGGTCAGAAAAATGCAACAAGCAACCAAAATGTAGTTAAAGAAACCCTAGATTTGGCAGCTAAACACAATCTTACAGTTGCCACTCCAGAGACCTCAGGATTTATAACCAGGAAACGCAGGCCTGTGTGTCCATACCCTCCCCTACCTGCTCATGGAACATTCTATTTCCATACAATAGTCAACCCTGCCCCTTTCCAGTATAAGCATTACATCCAGTATGCCTGTTATCCCGGTTACACTCTGGGCAATGGTGATGTTTACAGCTATTGTCTACAGGATAGGCAGTGGAGTGGAGTGACACCCATATGCATAGGTAAGTCTCTGTTTTGATTCATTAACTCAAATTAAAAATTAAATCTGATTTAGACAATTCTGCTCCTAAAGATAGATCATCAGTCAAAACCTTTAGTGCATAAGAGGCAATTAGAATACTGAGAAAAAGTGCTTTTTCATAAATTGTCACATATACATTGGTATGCAATGGTTTGGGCACCCCTGGTCAAAATTACTGTTACTGGATAGGATAGGATAGGATAGGATAGGATAGGATAGGATAGGATAGGATAGGATAGGATAGAACTTTATTGATCCCTTGGGAGGGTTCCCTCAGGGAAATTAAGGTTCCAGCCGCAACATAAGTACAGTAAGCTGTGAACAGTTGATGATCTCCAAAAGGCATAAAATTAAAGATGAAACACACTTTTGAACATTTTAAGCAACACCAGTGTATTATTTATAAAATGAAAGAAGTACCTTTAATAATTTAAATATGGGAACCCATATTTAATAGGTAATTTGCAGTGACACTCATTAATAGGAAAATTGAATGCACAGATAACTTTGACTGAGGTCTGAGAACTTTATTAGCCTGTTAGGGTTATGGCTTGCTCACAATCATATATATATATATATATATATATATATATATATATATATATATATATATATATATATATATATATAGAGAGAGAGAGAGAGAGAGAGAGAGAGAGAGGGAGAGAGAGATTAGAAAAAAATTAAATAATAAAGAATTTATGCTGAAAACGTGTAATAAAAGAAAATAAATAGAAAGAATTACAGAAACGTTAAACTCAGTTAACACAATCCCAGGCTGTCTGAAGGTGGCCAGGAACTAAAAGTTTAAAATGGTGAAGTGATGCCAGAGACCTGAGTTTTAGAGACTGCTGTAATTAATTGCACTATAGCTGAAAGCAGATTTTTCCAGTTCACAGAAAACTCACGGTTCCTAACAGGTGATCCAGCCACTGCAAGTCTGATAATGAACTGTTATTTACCGAGATCAGGGCAGAGGTTTACAAAACAACATCCGTGGACTGAAGAGATTAAAATAGAACTCTTTGGCTGCAAAGGTATGACTGGAGAAAAAGGGCACAGAATTTCATGAATAGAACACCTCCCCAACTGTTAAGCATGGGAGTGGATTAATCGTGCTAAGGGGTTAGAGTTGCAGACATTGGCACAGGGAACATTTCTCTAGCAATAAACATTTTTTTTCATGATATTCTAATTGAAGCTTCTATCCCACTGTTGTTTCCTGCCTACATGGCCGCACACTAAGCAAGCAAATGTTTGACACCAAACGTGTTTGTTCTCGACTACATTTGGCTTAAACATTGTGTCGTGCTAAACAATATGACTTTAAATCATTACTATTTGAACATTTTACCTTCATTATAATTATTGGACAATAAATTTAATGAGTGATGGATGCAGCTTTAAATCCCAGTTTAAATGCCAAAGAAGCTTCCAGTGCATAACAGCTTACCTGCTGCACCTGTGCAGTATTGCAGTTCCTCCATGACTGGAATACCGCCTAAAGTTGGTGGGGTGGGCATAGCTAGGTCTCACACGGGGTTTCAGGGTACATGTGATTTCACAAGGTACTTTTGAATTTCCCCACTGCAGGACTAATGAAGGATTATCTTAACTCATGTCAGTCCAAAATCAGGTGACCAATGGAGATATATTTTATTGCATATTTAATTATTTTTTTTATAAAACCTTTGGCATAATATTTCATAGTGTTCTCTTACTGTATATCTTATATTCCATAGTGTTCTCTCTCCCTTTCTTTGATCTCACTCATTGCATTCCTCTTCTCACAGTGTGAACATGTGAAGGAGTCTTTTACAATCTCCTTTACTCGACAGGTCCAGTGTGGCTCTAAACTGAACACCATGCTGCCCTTGAGAACAGGCTGAGTTTACTGCTCACTGCTGACCTCAGTCTCTGTTTAGTTCATCAACTTATTCATGACAGCATTTTTTACACATCTGCTTATTGCTCTGTGCAATTTCAAACAGGCAGCCAAATATGTAACAGGTGCTGTCTGAAGTATACTATATACCTCACAACCTCACTTATCACTTGCCTACAAAGGGTTTGTAGTTAGGAGTAAAGAAGAGCTTGAGTGGTTGTTTTTTTTTTTTGGCCTGTCCAAGTCACATAAGGTAAAAACATCAGGCCAGAGTTAGAGGGAGGATTATCCAGATGTGCCATTCTGGTGGAGAAAAAAAAAGGGTTTTGGAATTGTGGAGCATGTCTCTGTCTTTCATGGTCTTTGCTGGTTTTAATAGTTGGTTGGTAGGTTGGTTGTGTTGACCAGAGGAGGATGGGTTCCCTGTTGAATTTTGGTTCTTCTCAAACGTTTCTTCTCCCTGAAGGGAAATTAGGTAAATTTCCCTAACCACTGTTGCCATTGGCTTGCTCATTTGGGGCTCAGACCCAGATCCCAAAGCTTTACAGCATCTGTTGGTAAAAGTGCTTTAGAAAAACATTTTGAGTTTGGACTTGACTTAATCCAAAAACACCAACCAGCTGATGTTCACAGCCAATTTTGGCTGACATGCAGCTACAGAGAGGTATTTGATTTCTGAACTGAGCTTGGAGGGAGTGGGTCTGGAATGCCAGACTTCACTGTTGAGCCTTCTAGACATGTTTTAAGGGCTTAAAACTGATGAAAACAGTGCCCACCTGAAGACCCCAGTGCTTGCAGGGTAGTGACTGGAGTATAGGTGAAGTGAATGGGCATGGTTAAATGTGTAATCTTTAGATATAGGATCAAGTCAAACCCCTGTGTCATTTCACAGACAGTAAATGTTTAAGGAAAGGCTGATTAAGAATTCATGGTTACAACTACAGTGTATGTTGTGCGTTCAGCTACTTTAAGTTGCACCCATTGCTGAAACAGAAGTGCAAATGCACATACTCAGCTTTTGTTGCAATACATCTGGATGTGTTGGAGATGGGTGATGAGGTGGGGTGGTGATCATCCAACATCCTGAATACAGTCAAATCCTCACGTCAATGCTCCAGAATCTAGTAGAAAGTCTTCCCTGAACAGTTGAGACATTTACTCCAACAAAAGCAGGATAAACTCTTTTCAGAAGAAACAATTAATAAGCATGTGTCCCAATACTTTTATACTGTAGATGGTAGACTTTATGTCTCAGTAGCACTCTTAAACGTATAGCTATGTTTCAGATCCATTTGGAGTTATAGCTGTCTTTGATTTAATCCAATTTTTTCCCAGCGGAAACTCCATGCTTCTTGAACAATGGCGGCTGTTCTCAGGAGTGTCGGGTGAACAAACAGAATGGAGCTGAGTGTCACTGCAAGACTGGCTTTCTGCTGCTAGAGGACCAGCGCACCTGTCGAGGTGAGAAATGGAAGGTCTACCAACACACATGGATAAACACACAGTAACACAGTTTGTCTCAGCAGCACATCATGACTTATAGTGACACGCAAAATGCTGTTACAGTAAATTATTAAGTGAATAGAAGATGACCTAATCTCCAAAAATTAAAGACACCTTTTTTAATATTTCAACTGCATTATTGCAACATCCCTGCAGGCAGTTATATGGTGTTTTCTATGCTTCTTAACTCAGGATCAGAATAACAAACAGATATGACACACATATAAACTATATGACTTACCCTTTCGAACCAAGGTTTTCATAATTGGGTGATGAATTATCAGTTCAATCAGTTATCAGCTCAAATTCACTAATTTCCAAATGAATTAAATCCCAGTTTAAATGCCAAAGGAGCTTCCAGAGCACGTTTACTGCTCTGTCCACGTGTACATGCTCATTCTACATACAGACTCCAACTGATCAGCAAGAGGGGCAGGACTATTGATGACCCAGAAATTGGGTTACAGAGGAAAACTAAAAGGGAGGGTCTGTTTGCTCTCTTTCTTTGTTTACACAAATTTCAGTCTTGCTAAGGGATAATACTGATACATAACAAACAAAAATAATAAAGGACATGTAGGTTGCATTTTTTTTTATTTGGATCACTGTCAAGTATTACTTATTCTTATAAATATACTGGTCAATCTAATCATTACAAATACTCAATCAAAATTCTTGCATTTTCAGCTCAAAACATTCTGGATAATTACATTCAATTTCCAACACGTTCTGTTAATATTCTCAAATCTGGACAAATGAGGACAAAATTGAGTAACCTGTGATCTCTTGAATAATAAATAATAAAATTAACTATAGTAACAGACATTTTACATGTATCAGTATCAACAGAACAAAGCCTGTTTTCATGTCAGGAGTCTTTGTCTTAGTGATCATTGATTAATGGATGCTCAAGGTGATTACACTACATTTCAAGTGTCAGAGTCGTTGCACCCTTTTGACCTCTGTCTGTAGCATACCTTAACGTGCATACATCTGTTAGCAGATCAGCTTAGGTTAAAGCATTGTAAATGCAGGTAGGCCATGTCACTTTGGAGAGCTGCCCTGGGGCTGTGAATTCTTGACCCACAGCACAGTATTATTGTAGCTTTGAGTGGCGGCATGTAGGCAAGACACAACAGGTATGGGACATACTCTGCTGTAGTGATTTTTGGTGTTCCATTATACCTTTAAACCTTTTTGAATAAGAGTTCAAAGCACTAGTTTTATGCAGAAACAAAAAAAGCTTCAGTCATAATGGTGACTATTTTCATTGCCATTGCTATTCTGTCATTAAACCTCAAAATCAATTTCAGCAACAAATGAATATATGTTTTGTTAAAACCTTTAATGGAACAAAACATAATAATCCAGTATGTGTTTATTATCTTCCATCAGTGTCAGATTTGAAAATGACTAATTGAGCCTGGAAGTACAGGAATAAGTCTGGAATCCCATAAGTGTTTTAAAACATACTCAGACCTGGTCATTCTGTTCCTGAAACATCTGCTAAAATCAACTCATGCAGACCATGAGTATATCTGCAGAAGAACCTGTAGAATCCATAAGTAATTGGTGGGGTTGGATATACAATAAAGTTCAGCTTGGAGGAGCGACCATGCTCTAAAACCCTTGTATCAAGCTAATATGCCTATACAAGTGTTTTTTTGTTGACTGCAGTGTCTACAAATCAGCCAGTGCAGGACTTTATAGGACGTTAAATGATGCTATGGTAGATCTCATCAGTGAGTAATCCAGCTAAGAAAACAGATAAAATTCACTAGTTTCAAACTGAATTAAATCCCATTTTAAATGCCAAAGGAGCTTCCAGTGCATGTTTACTGCGCTGTCCATGTGTACATGCTCAACCTGCATATAGACGCTGACTGATCAGCTAGGGGGTAGAACTGATAACATCAATGACCCAGATATTGGGTCCATCCATCCATCCATCCATCCATCCATTTTCCTCCGCTTATCCGGGGCCGGGTCGCGGGGGGCAGCAGTCTAAGCAGGGATGCCCATACTTCCCTCTCCCCCGACACCTCAGCCAGCTCCCCAGGAGGGACCCCAAGGCGTTCCCAGGCCAGCCGAGAGACATAGTCCCTCCAGCGTGTCCTGGGCCTACCCCGCGATCTCCTCCCGTTGGGACATGCCTGGAACACCTCCCCGGGCAGATGCCCAAGCCACCTCAACTGGTTCCTCTCAATGTAGAGGAGCAGCAGCTCTCACCCAATCTCTAAGGGAGCGCCTGGCCACCCTATGGAGGAAACTCATTTCGGCCGCTTGTATCCGCGATCTTGTCCTTTCGGTCATTACCCACAGTTCATGACCATAGGTGAGGGTGGGAACGTAGATTGACCAGTAAATCAAGTTCTTCACCACAACGGACCAGTACACAGACTGCATGACTGCGGCGGCAGCACCGATCCGCCTGTCAATCTCACGCTCCCTCTCACCCCTACTCGTGAACAAGACCCTGAGATACTTGAACGCCTCCACTTGGGGCAGGACAGCTCCACCGATCTGGAGAGGACAAGCCACCCTTTTCCGGTCGAGAACCATGGCCTCAGATTTGGAGGTGCTGATTCGCATCCCAGCCGCTACACACTCGTTTACGAACCACTCCAGTGGCTGCTGAAGGTCCTGACCTGAAGAAGCCATCAGGACAACATCATCTGGAAAAAGCAGAGATGATATCCTGTGGTTCCCAAACTGGACCCCCTCCGGCCCCTGGCTGCACCTAGAAATTCTGTCCATAAAGATTATGAACAGAACCGGTGACAAACAGCAGCCCTGCTGGAGTCCAACATGCACCGGGAACAGGCCCGATTTACTGCCGGCAATGCAAACCAGGCTCCTGCTCTGGTCGTACAAGGACCTGACAGCCCTTAACAGAGGGCCCCGGACCCCATATTCCCAGAGCATCCCCCACAGAATACCCTGAGGGACACGGTCGAATGCCTTCTCCAAATCCACAAAACACATGTGGACTGGTTGGGCAAACTCCCATGAACCCTTGAGCACCGTCCGGAGGGTGTAGAGCTGGTCCAGTGTTCCACGGCCGGGACAAAAACCGCATTGTTCCTCCTGAATTCAAGGTTCGACTAACGGCCGAATTCGTCTCTCCAGTACCCTGGCATAGACTGTCCTGGGGAGGCTGAGAAGACTGATCCCCCTATAGTTGGAACACACTCTCCGGTCCCCCTTTTTAAACAGGGGAACCACCACCCCGGTTTGCCACTCCAGGGGCACTGTCCGCCACGCGATGCTGCAGAGGTGCGTCAGCCAAGACAGCCCAACAGCATCTAGAGACTTGAGATACTCTGGGCGGATCTCATCCACCACTGAGGAGCTTATAGACCACCTCAGTGACTTCGGCCCGGGTGATGGGCGAGTCCTCCTCAGCCTCACCTTCTACATTGGAAGACGTGATGGTGGGGTTAAGGAGATCCTCAAAGTATTCCTTCCACCGCCCAACGATATCCCCGGTCAAGGTCAACAGCTCCCCACCCGCACTGTAAACAGTGTCGGCAGGGTACTGCTTCCCCCTTCTGAGGCGCCGGACGGTTTGCCAGAATTGCTTCGGGGCCGACCAATAGTCCTTCTCCAAGGCCTCCCCGAACTCCTCCCAGCTCCTGGTTTTTGCCTCCTTGACCGCCCAAGCAGCAGCACGCTTAGCCTCTCGGTACCTGTCGGCTGCGTTGGAAGACCCAGAGGCCGACATAGCCCGATAGGTTGACTTCTTCAGCTTGATGGCATCCCTTAATTCCGGTGTCCACCACCGGGTTCGGGGATTGCCGCCACGGCAGGCACCCGCGACCTTACGCCCACAGCTCCGGATGGCCGCATCAACAGATATTGGGTGATAAATGAAAATGAGAAGGGAGGGACTGTTTGGTATATTTTTTGTTTACACAGTGTTCAAATATCAGAATAAAAGTCCTGAGACAGGATAATACTGATGCATATATAAAAACCAATAATGTTTTTTTTCATTTTATTTTGACCACTGTGAAGTATTTTGAAGAACTTATTATTATAAAGATCCGTGTCAATCTAATCATTACAAATAATTCATCAGAATTATTGCATTTTCAGCTCATAAACATTCATAATTAATTAAAATACTTTTTCAACTCAAATGAAGAAAATTTTAGTATCTCCCGAAAATAAAAATATCTGGTATGTGTGACTGTCTCCTATAAATAGTTTTTTTGTTTTTTTAGCAAATAAAAGTATGTCATACTATGAAAACATCTGGTAGATTTGGCCTAGGGTTGTAAATTGTGTCAGTACTCTATAGAAATAAAGACTTGCCTTATTCTAATATTGTTTTCAGTGTATGTGAATATATCTACTTGTGACACGATGATTATATGGTTATGTGTGTGTGTGTGTGGTTTATAGATCTGGACGAGTGTGTGGAAGGCCTGCACCAGTGCCAGCAGGTCTGTGAAAACACCTTTGGCTCATACAGGTGCAGCTGCAACACTGGCTTCCAACTCTCTGCAGACAGGATGTCCTGCACCGGTGAGCACTAAACCCATCATTCTGTCTGGCCTCATTCTTCTGAACTGTGCAGGTTTTTTTTGCGAAATGGAAAAGGTTGTAAACAGGGGTTGTTCATGTTTTTATTCACAAAGGTAATTAAAACCAAAGATTTAGAGGCTGCCTTTAGATGGTAAGGTTGTGTGAGGCACACAAAATTAACCACAGTATTTAATAGCTACCATGAAGCTAATATGATGATCTGTAGAGGCCTCACATTCATCACATACGACATTCAGTCACCCCTAGTAGTGATATGAAGGGACTCAAAAATTTGTGTAGGACATTCTGCAGCCATGCGTTACCTCTCATGGCAGGACTTCCAATTGGAATTTTCAACACTTTCTTGGTCTGCACGCTCATCATATTTATTGTCAATCAAGCATTTATGGGACACCTAGGCTAGTTGGGCAACCTATGACTGTGCAGGATCTACAGGTCCAGCTGCAATATCTATGAGCAAATCTGCTGCAGAATACCATACAGAACCTGTATACCTCCATGTCCAACTGTATCTAATTTTGTATTCAGGTAGGCGAGAGGAGGGTACTAGATCTTCATTTCCCCAATAAACTTGAGTGTAGAGACAAACTTAAATGAACTGCCAGTTCGGCCAACAAAAGCCTAAAAAGCTTGTTCATGGCTGCCAGAAGTGGTCAAGGAGTAACTTACTTTGGGACATTCATCTTAACCCTAGAACACTAACGTTAAAATTAGTAACACCATCGCTAACTTTGGGTATAGTGATCCGGTGATTGGGTAATCCTTAACGGGTAATGTCCTAACAAAAAATAATGCTGCTGGGAACTTGGTCTTTGGTCCCCCTATTCCTGGGACATGTGAGCCCTGTCTGGTAAAGGCATAGTCTTCCTGCATCACTGATAACTGTGGGACAGAGAGACAAAAAATGACCACATTCTTTTGATTATATGAATTTTCTTGGAAAAGTAATTGATATTTATTCATTGCCATTATACTAATTGAGGATTAAATGCAAATTCTGGGACAACTCTAACTTACCTTATGCCTTACATGCAGTCAGTACAGGCAGGGTAGTAATGACGAGGGCACAGTGGCCCCACAGGTCTTCCTGTCCGAGCCTGTGGGGCAGACAGCACACCTCACTAAGGGACCTCCTCTTTCTGCTGACACTGGTCCAACCTCTCTAGCAGTAGTGCCAGGTGTAGGGATGTTGCACACAGTGCAGATGAGGATTCTGAGCTGACGGGACAGACCTGAAGAGGGGAGTCTCTGCTCTGCCCATGGCTTGATATGTGCCATTGCCAAAGTCTGCATATACTGCTTCCATCTCATTCGTGTGTCACCTCTCCTTAAGGCATTCTCCTTGTGAATGATCCATGAGTTTATCACACCAGTGTTCATCATGCCATATAGCACACACAATGGCCACCTCTTGGTTTTTCTTGAACAGCTGTAGTGAGCACACATCTGGTCGAATGTATCAACACCTCCCTTCCTTTGGTTGTAAAATTCAATCACTTCAGGCTTGTGAGTGGATCCAATACTAGGTTATGTGTGCAAGGATGACAAGAATAGGACAAGCTTTTTTTTTGTAGCTGTGTCAGGGAGGAATGACACCAAAGTTAGTTCTTTGGTGAAAAGAAAAGCTCTGGAGCCTGGCGTGCGATTTTTCTTTATCTTTCATCGCATGTGGGATCTCTATCTTATTTGCTTTCACCGCCCACACAATGGTCATGCCACAGTTCTCTTTTAGTAGAAAAAGGAAGTCTCCATAGCTAACAATTGTAGATGTAAATTAACACTAGCTACATGTTACTCACTTGTTAACATACCATGGTAAATGTGCCTGATACAGGATGACAGCTGTGGATGAAATGGGGCAGAGAATGTGTCCGGCCTGAATGTTGTTTCCCTTGAAAAGTGCAAAGAGCGCCTGATTTAAACACACAAACACTAACATCGGGGAAATTCCACCCATAAAATGTGTTACTCTCTATCACTAATGCTGGGTGAAAATCACCCAAATGCGTGCCTCTTGAAACCACAGATGGGAGGAGGGAATCAACCATACCATTAATGACATTGCCCTGAAACTACCCAAAGTCCCATGCAACTCAGACAGCAGCAACACAATGAAAAATCACATGACAAACATTTTGTGGGTGAAAATCACCTGGCGTTAGCGTTCTAGGGTTAATATAAGATTAATTGTATGTGTAATTTGACTGCTGGTTACAGAACCACAACACGCCCTTTCTGTGTGTTTTCTATTAAATATGTGTTATACACCCATTCAGCAGGTCAAAGAAACCCTTGAAAAACAAATATTTTAAGTGAAAGTGACCAAACACATTTACTCACTAGGGCAAAATTAAGTCAATTCTTGTGTTATCTGGCTGTGATTGTTTAAACTGTGTATTACTGCTATGCAAAGTACAAACATATATCAGAAAGTACAAAGAAAAGCAATTTTCACGAGTACAGCATTTCCTGGAGTGAGGCTTAGAGGACTTTGCCAGCCACACTTTTTTTTTTTTTACAATGATTCTTTCTGATTTTTGTGCTGCATCTCCCTCCTAGATGTGAATGAATGTGTGCTGCCTGCTGGCAGAGCTCGCTGTGTGTTTGGCTGCGTTAACACACTGGGTAGTTTCCACTGTCACTGTCCTCCAGGGTACCGCATGAACACGACGGATGGACTCTGTACCGGTCAGTTGCACTCAGCTTTAATTCTCCCAGCCATGCAGGTTCCACACAAAGTAAAGGATGTATACCTTTCCATGACCTGTTTGTACTTTGGTACTTTAGAGTAAAAAATGCTTGTGTGCAAAATCACTACTCAAAACGGTTCTGGAGGCAACTCCGCCTCTGTGACAGAACAAATGCAACAGTTTCAGAGAATAACCAATTTAAATTACCAGTAGGTGAAGCTTAAGATTTGTGTATCTGTTCCTCACATCTTTATAAGGTGATTCAGTTTGAGATTTTGTTTTTTTGTAAAGAAATTCTTTATTGCAGAATATCAGAATAGCCTTCTAGATCTGCTGTTTTGAAGTGATCTGCCTCCCACCTTCATAGATCTTTTGCTTGAGGATACTCCAAAGGTTCTTAATAGGGTTGAGGTTGGAGGATAATGGTGGCCACAACTCCTTTGATGCCCATAGCAGCCAATGACACAGAGTTATACTTGGGAGCATGACATGGTGCATGTGTCATGCATAAAGATGATTTTACTATGGAAGGTACAGTTCAGTCAGAAACTTACTGAGGTCATTTTCACACCTTCATGGACCATAAAGGGGCTCACAGTTCACTCGCCATGATTTGGGCCCAAAACGTGACCCCGCCACCTCTCTCTTCTGACATTGCCGTTTTGTTGGGACATGGTGGTCATCCACCAACAATCCACTTCATCTGAACAATCACGGCACTCATCCACTGCAACCATTTCTGCTTGTGAGCATTGGTTAGGGGTGGCCATATAGTTGGTTTATGCACAACAGCAAGCCTCTGGAGGATCCTACTCTTTGAAGTGTGTGGGATTCCAGAAGCACCAGTAGCTTCAAATATCTGTTTGCTGCTTTGTAATGGCATTTTAGCAGCTGCTCTCTTTACCTGTCAGAAACCTTCCTCATTATGTCTTTATCTGAATTAACCCATCTGTGCTCTGAATCAGCCACAAATCTCTTCACAGTATGTTGATTTTTCATTAATTACAGTGCCCTCCATAATTATTGGCACCCCTGGTTAAGATGTGTTCTTTAGCTTCTAATAAATTGAGTTTTTTTCTAAATAATATAGGACCATGATGGAAAAAAGAGTAAAATCCAACCTTTAACTCAAGTGCATTTATTCAGGAGGAAACAAATCCCACATTAAGAAATAATTGTTTAACATCAAATCATGTGTGCCACAATTATTAACACCCCTGATGTTAATACTTTGTACAACCCCCTTTTGCCAACAAAACAGCACCTAATCTTCTCCTATATATCGTTTCACAAGATGGGAGCTTATACAAAAAGAGGTATCTTCGACACACAGGAGCTTGATTCTGCGTGTGGTGAACCATTTCTGTGTAGATTTGGCCATATGTTTAGGATGATTATCTTGCTGAAATACCCAGTGACGACCCATCTTCAGCTTTCGGGCAGAAGCCACCAGGTTTTGTTTTAAAATGTCCTGGTATTTCAAAGCATTCATGATGCCATGCACCCGAACAAGGTTCCCAGGCCTTTGGAAGAGAAACTGGCCCAGAGCATCACTGATCCTCCCCCATATTTCACAGTGGGCATGAGGTGCTTTTCTGCATACTCAGCTCTTGTGACCCCAAGAACTTACCATTTGTTGAAGAACTTAGTTCTCTTATCCTCCTCACTGTGCGTGGTGGCAAAATAAACTTGCGTCCTCGTCCAGGCTTGTTTACCACTGTTCCAGTTGTTTTAAACTTCTTAATAATTCCTCTGACAGTAGATATGGACAGGTTTAGGTGAGTGACTATTTTCTTGTAGCCATTGCCTGACTTGTGAAGGTCAACACACATCTGCCTTACTTGAATGATTTGTTCCTTTGTCTTTCCCATGTTAAAGAGAAATGGCCTCTGTGTCACATCATATTTATACCCCAGGGAAACAGGAAGTTGTGAATTACTAATTAATGTCCCTACATACTCTGATCAACTTTGATAACAACTGTAGAATTGACAGAAATCCTTTAATTACGTTTATTTCCTAAGAATTGTTAGGGGTGCCAATAATTGTAGAACAGGTGATTTTATGAAGAATAATTATTTCTTATTCAGGGATTTTTCCCCCTTAAAATTCACTTGAGTTAAAGGTTGGATTTTACTCTTTTTTCCATTGTGGTCCTATATTATTTAGAAAAAAACTCAATTTACTTAACCGGGGTGCCAATAATTATGGAGGGCACTGTCCTCTAAAGTTTTCATACCTTGTCCAATGTATTGCACTTTTTGATGTTTTGATGTTTCAGCAGCAGAGAGATCCTTTGTCTTTCTTATATTGCTTGAAACCTGTGGTCTGCTTAATAACATGGAACATCCTTTTTAAGTAGTTTTCTCCTGGCAAACAAATTATCACATGTGTCTGAGATTAATTTCAGTGATTCAAATAATACTGAGACACAATCCATCCATGAGTTTAATTGGAAAAACAAAAAATATTTTTATGACAAAAACATTTGCATAATTATTTGGAAAGCAGTGTATACACCTTTCTAAAGCCCCACCTACTGATTATTTTAATTGGTTATTCTCAAAGGAATTATGTTTATTCCGCCTATTTTGAGTAGTGATTTTGCAGTCTCAATATACATCAAATGAAAATCAAACATCCACCTCGTTTAAATACATGAAAAAGACTTTTTGTGAATATGTGAAAATTTAAACATGTGGAAAAAAATCAAAAGAGTGTCCTATTTTTTTTTTACACATGACTAAGTATGTTCTTGTGTTTTGTATCTTGATATTCTGCATTTCAGAGTGCTTTGTCTGTTTCTACACTTTGGCATTGTGGTCTCTAAAGATATAGATGAGTGCATGGAGAATGGGGGTCATGGACCATGTGAGAGTGCATGTGTGAACAACCCAGGCTCTTTTCACTGCACCTGTCCACACGGATATCAGGTAGCAGGGGATGGCAGGGCTTGCATTTCGGAGTGTCCACCAGGATACCGCAAAAAGCCTTCTGCTTCAGGAGTGGGGAATTCCACCACAGAGGCCTGTATTGGTATGTACTGCAAGTGTATAGAGCACTCTAGTGAACTGGGTCATAGCGTACTGCAGCCAAAGCTGTAATAATGCAGTGGGCAGAGCTGCAGCACAAGCCTTCACCACCAGGGGGCCCAATAAGCATAACTAAAGGTGGAACAATAAAAAAAAAGCAGGAAAATTATTTTATAGATGTACTATTCAGAATGTAAAACTGTGACATCTATGGTGTTTCACCAGTAAACAAAGTTAGCTGAAATGATTCTGATATTTTCATCCACCTTTTGGAACAGAATTGTTAGAACAACTATCATAGTATGAACTTTACAAATAAGTGTTTCTGAATGAGTGTTTGAATCCATTTCAGATATTGATGAATGTGACGAGAAGGAACTGCAGCAGATCCAGCAGAACAGGTGTGAGTGGAAGTGTGTTAACCTACCAGGCACACACCGCTGCGTTTGCCCTCGGGGATACACACATCATCCTGATGGATACCACTGCAAGGGTTGGTTAACATACAAACACCACTAAGCATACATATCTGAAAGTATATGAACATGTACAGTGACATGCAGATGTTTGAGCACCCCTGGTCAGTGGTTACTGTGAACATTTAAGCAAGTTGAAAATTAAACAATCTCTGAATGGCATAAGGTTAAAGGTGACACATTCCCTTTGTATTTGAAGGAAAACATTTTTTTTAGTTTCAAATTGTACATTTTCAAAAAAAAAAAAAGCATTTTCAGATTTTCAATGAGGTTCAGATCAGGGGAATTTGCTGGAATTTCATTGAATCCATTCTTCCCTCTACATGTGAAAGGTTCCCTGTGCCACTGACTGCAACACAACCCCAAAATGTGATTGATCCACCCCCATGCTTAACAGTTGGAGAAATTAAATTTTTTTTACAAACATACCTTTGTGGCCAAAGAGATCTATTTTAAACTAATTGGTCCACAGGACTTGTTTCCAAAAGGCATAAGGCTTGGTTAGATGTTATTTTGCAGGTTGAATCCTCACCATCTGAATTTTGTGGTGAGGATGCAGAAGAGGTTTTTTCTGATGACTCTTCCATGAAGGCCAAATTTATGCAGTAAATTTGTCACTGAACAGTAGAACAAGGTACTTTTTTCAGATCCTATCTTGACCTTCCACTATACTGTCAATAATTGTTTCAAACGGAGGAAACTGCAACCTGAAAATGATTTTCTGCTTTGTGGGCCTCATCCATTTTTATTGTGCTAGGCAATTGTTCAGTAGGCTGTTGTTTTTTTGAGTCTGTGTATTTTTAAAACTTTGACATTTGCATCACCTGGCCAATCCTAACCATGATTATGAACAATCCATAACCAAACTGAGACATCAGTATAAGTTATCTTAATGCTCAAATCTCCTAGGGTTCCCATACTTTTGCAAGGTACTCCTTTCCTTTTTTCATTTAAAAATTTTACTAAACCAAAATAATACAATGGATTGCTTAAAATGTTAAAAAGGTGTGTTTAATCTATAACTTTATGCCTTTTGGAGATAATTTCATTTTCAACTTGCTTAACTGTTCACTGTAATAGTCATTTTCACTAGGGGTGCCCAGGCTTTTGCATGCCACTGAATGAATCATAGCACCTCCTAGATCTGCCAGTATACTCTCACTGTCACGCCAAACCCTCCTCTATGTTAAATTTACCAAAGAACGAACCTTCAAGTCTATGGAAATCAAAGTAAGAAAATTTTATTCCACGCCATTTTTGCAGCTTTTCTATTGGTCCATACGTTATGAAAATTGAACAACTGTGAAATATGATATGCATCAATCAGAAACACAAAACTCACAACATAATTTGGATAAGCAACCAAATATGCTGATAATGGTCTGATTTTTGAAAAGCATCCTTTTTTCCATTTCCTCAGATATAAATGAGTGCAAACTGAAGAACGGCGGTTGCTCCCACATCTGCCTGAACCAGAGAGGTGGCTTTAAGTGTGTTTGTCCAGAAAATTACCGCATCTCCCCTTATAACCGTAGAAAATGTCAGCCAGTTCACAATTCACTAAGGACTGTCTCGTAACATTCAGGAGGCATTCAGCTCTTTACCTGCTCTCCTAATTTATTTACTCATAAATATTATAATAAAATACTGTATACAGTCATTAATTACAAGTTTTCTTGTACATAAGTGAGGATATTGTGCTACTTCTTGCTGTGCTGCTCCAGAACTCATTTTTCTACATATGTAAATAAATAAACTCTGATAGTCAAGCAGCATCTAGTACATTTTTTCAATTTTAAAGTGTATTAAACCTGATCTTAAATTAACCCACTTCAGTAAACCTAATACCCACTCACCATCCATTTCATTACAAACACTGGCTAATTAACCTGCAAACAAAGAGTTTCTGATAAAGAGAGCAGTTTGATAAAGTTTGTAATGTAATTCTTCATGTACAAATCTATTTCTGCGTGAATGTAACCTGAAATTCAGAAATTTGTTTTGATGTTCATTGTAACTCATTACACAGGTTCAAATTCTGGGTCATACTGCTTGCCATCGGCAGCCAGTGTCAGAGAGAGCAAAATTGGCCATGGTCTCTGTGGTGGGTTTATGGCACTCTCTCTCCACATTACACCCAGTGTGGTGTATGTTAAGATGTTGTATCAGAGCTGGGGACCCAGTGCTTTCCTCCGAGCATGTTGGCTGCCCATCAATGATGCAATGGCAGCAGTTTATTAAAAGGCAGAGGTTGGCTTCACATGTATCGGAGGAGGCATGTGCTTGTCTTCAGCCCGGTAGTGCCGGGAGCATTGTATGTCATAGGGGAGAGTCCTAATGGGGTTGAGTAATTGGCACATCTAAATTGTGGGAAAAATAAGGGTAAAAGAAAACAAACAAACAAATACATGACACAAACTTAGTTGTTGCATTTATTTGTTTAGACCATACCTAATTACAAAACTGTTGGTGGTGCTTTTTATAAGCTCTTTCACAACATTACCATTGGCTTAAGGTCTGGACTTTGACTTGACCATTCCAAAATGCTTGAATGACTTGTGTGCTTCACAATGTTGTCTTGCTCCACAATCCACTTAAACATTCATGAACAAATAACAGTGATACAAAAATAGGAGGCAGCAAACATCCCCAACCTTGATACATCCACTCTCATGCTTAACAGTTGGGATGAGGTTCTTATGTTGCAATATTGTTTGATTTTCACCCAACATAATATTTTTCATTTTAAACTGAAAAGTACTATTTTGAATTTGTACACAAAATATTCTTCCAACAGGCTTCTGGCTGATCCTTGAGGCCTTGAGTAAATTTGAGATGGGCAGCAGTGTCATTTTGGAGAGTAGTGGCTCCCTTCTGGCACAATGCTCTTATTCAGTGTTTGTCTAATGCTGGACATTAATGCAAGAAAGGCCTGTAGGTCCTCACTCTGTGAGCTCTGGCTAAAAATATTATCACATTTATGGAAATCCATGTAAAATATTTTAATCCAGGTCATTTTTGGAGCATTTGTATTTGTCCATTCATTATTAAAATCACCACCTGCCTGTAGACTGCCACCATCATCCTGGTTCTCAAGACCTCCACAGTGACTGGTCTGAATGACTACCGGCCGGTAGCCCTCACCCCAACAGTCACAAAATTGTCCATTTATTATTAAAATCAAACAACTGAAAAAATGGAGAAATGAATCAGAAACACAAAATGTATAATAACATTTAGACAAACAACCAAAGATGCTGAATATTTTTATGTTGATTTCTGTTTAATTTAGAAATTGTTTTTTTTTGAGTCTAGTAAGTTTTGTAACTCTTTACAAATTTCCCCTTTAAATGACCTAGAGGTTCATATACTTTTGATGAGAAATATATTCAAAAGTTGGGTCATATTGGTCACTGAACTAATGTAAAAACTAACATGATTGTGCATCATTTGTTTCTTAAGATTCTACTTGTGTAGTTCCAGGAATTAGATGATCAGATAACATTTTGTGTGAATTGCAGAAATCCATGGGAAATAATGCATTCACCAACTTCACAAAAGTCAAGCATTCCTTTAGTTTTATAAAGCAACCACTTTCAAGGATTATGGTCCAAAAATATGGTGGTTGGGTATGAATATGGTCCCTTGGAGCTCAAAATGTAAACATGCATATAGATCCACTGTGCACACGGGAATTCATCTTCCACATGTAACCCATCCACACAAATGAATTCACACACTAGGCAGTGAGTACATATGTCTGGAGTGGTGGACAGGCCTATCCACAGTGCCCGGGTGCATTTGGGGAGTTTTACCATGTAAACTTGACAATTTCTACTTCCGGACACATCATCACCACCAGGATTGTGACGTGCTACCCGAACCAGAAACCCCGGCTCAATGCAGAGGTCCCTACTCTGCTGGAAGCCAGGGATGCTGCCTTCAGGACTGGTGATTCACAGGAACTCAGGAGGGCTCTCTTGAAGAGAGTTGACTGTAGGTATTAAGAGGACCAAAGCCACACATGCACATGCATCTCCTCTCCTTATCCACAGAGCATGTATTGAGTATTAAGTGCATCACAGACTGTAATGCCAGAGATACGCAAAGCCTTAAGCACCCCTCACTGCCTGATACTCTCAACAGGTTCTTTGCCCACTTTGAGGATCCAAACACATCCCCTAGTACCAGACTCATGCTTGACTCCAGCAGAAGTAAGGAATATCCTCAGGAAGATTAATCCCTACAAAGCTACTGGCCCAGACAACATCCCTGGGAGGGTGCTGAGGGACTGTGCGGACCAGCTCTGTGAGGTGCTGGCTGTTATCTTTAACACCTCCCTCATCCAGACAGCTGTCCCCACCTGCCTGAAGACTGCCACCATCATCAACCTCACTGTGGAGGTTCTCAAGACCTCCACAGTGACTGGTCTGAATTACTACCGGCCGGTAGCCCTCACCCTGACAGTCACAAAATTCTTTGAAAGACTTTTAACGGCCCACATCAAAGCCACCATCGACATCAGTAGGGACTCCCAGTATTCATACCGCCAGAACCAAACCACAGAGGATGCTATCCCTCTGTGGTCCACACTGCCCTCACCCACCTAGAGTAAAATTCTTATGACTGCATGCTCTTTGTGGATTTCCCATTCACTTTTAACCCATTGAGTTCCCAGACCATGGCTTACAAACTCCTCTTGTTCGGACTTAACTCATCCCTTTGTAACTGGGTCCTGGAATTCCTGACCAACAGGCTGCAGTCCGTGAGGATCCACAACATAATCCTCCTCCACCATAATCCTTAGAACTGGCTCCACTCAGGGCTGTGTTTGCACTGCTCACAGATGACTGCTACCCATCCAGGCTGTCATATTCTAAAGTTTGCAGACAACACAGCAGTGGTGGGATGAATCACAGTGACAAGTCCGGCTACAGGCAGGAGGTGGAACATCTGGAGGCTTGGTGCAAGGAGAATAATCTCAGCTTCAACATGAAGACAACGAAGGAGATGATTGTGGACCCACCCCTACACATCAGTGGATCTGCATTGGAAGTGGTCTCCAATTTCAGATACTTGGGTGTGCACCTGAGTAACAACCTCACCTGGGGCAACAACACTTCCAGGAAGGCACATTAGTGGCTCTACTTCCTCAGGCGGCTGAGGCGTGCAGTATTCGGGAGCATAGTCCTCACCTCCTACAGATGTGCGGTGTGCTCCAACATCAACATGTGGCACGGAAGTTGCCCTACTGCAGAGAGAAAAGCTCTGCAGAGGGAGGTGAAGGATGCACAGAAGGATATTGTCAGCCTCCCCACCACCATGGACATTTACACTTCCAGATGCAGGAAGAGGGCCATCTACATCACGAAGGACCCCACTCATCCAGCACACACACTTTTTGCCCTGCTCCCCTCAGGCAGGAGGTTGCGGAGCATTGAGTGTAGAACCACCAGACTGAGGAACAGCTTCTTCCTCAAAGCTGTAAGACTCTTAAATTCTAACTAGAGAAACACTGCTAGACATTTTAACTGGACACTCAATACTTTCTCCATGCTGCTGTTTCTAGGGATGTGACAGAGCTGAGGAAAATCCGCATCCGTCGGATTCGATTTATTTAGCTACAAATCCATTGAATTCGAATGTGAATGCATTTTTGGTAAACACGGGGTCAAGAACACCCGATAAGCCCATTTGTGCATGTATTTTTATATTTTTTCAACACAAATACATGATGCTTAAACAGGCCATCAGCCACAGGTAGTCACGGTGTACCAATACTTCCTCCAGCGTTGTTTCAGTGGGTCTTGAACGTGAACCTGAGGCTGGAACAACTTTGCCTTTTGGCATCGACTGATCTGACTGCGAATCTGCTAACTCACTTCGCTCACCTTCAGCTCGGGATAACTGTGGACCATGCCGTGAGTGCAAATGAGTATACAGAGCCGACGTTGAATATCTAGTCTTTAGCTATACCACGGGGAAAATTTCCGCTTGTCAAAAGTCAATTATTCTGTTTTATATGCCAGCAGCAATTTCAAATCCACTTTTGATGAAAATTGTCCCTAAAACATCCATCAAATTCAAAGTTGCTAAAAATTGTTGAAGTTTGAATGTCATCGAATTTGTCACATCCCTAGCTGTTTCCGTCTCTTCACTGATAAACTGCTTTATTTATACCCATCTATTCACACCCGTTTACTGCACATTATTTATTATTACTATTATTGATTTTTATTGTATTTTATTAGTTGTTGTATTTCCTTAACAATTCTTATAAATCTTCAATATTTATTTTTATATACTGTTTATTTCTATTTTTATATACAGTACATTGCTTTTTGGGTGCAACTCGGACCTTGAGATCATAATTTCGTTCCACCTCATGTACCACATGAGATGCAAATGACAATAAATCTCATTGAATTCTTGAAGTGTCTTGCTCAAGGGAACTTCAGTCATGTCCTGCCATTTCAGGGAATCGAACCAGCAACCTTCCAGTCATAAGGCTGGTTCTATAAGGTTCTGACATTTTTTAAAATCAAAATTGCTTTACTTACATGTTCTTAATATGTGACTTTATTTATAGTTATATATTATATCATTCTAATATTATTATTTACATAACAAAGTTTCTGTTCTCCATATATGTCAAGCCTCAATATCTCAAAACCGCTCAGAATGCAGATAGAACCTTATAGCTCCAAGTGGATGAACTGTATGTATAACATAAACATTGTAGGTAGTTGTTTCGGTAAATACAATGCTGTCACTTTACAAATAAGACATTTCCTGGCTGTTTGCAGGTCATAACCTACACAAGACGCAATACAACTATAATCTTTTCAGAACACTTTTAATATATAACAACATATTTACAAATATTTAACAGGTGACACTATGTAGTTAAGAGTTTCCCCTACAGGTGTCTCTATTTAACAAATTTTCAACATAAATATATTTCAACATGACTCCCCTCTCCCATTAACTACAGTAAGAATAAGTAGCACGGCAGGCTACTACAGTCAGCTGCAAAGTGCTGTCCAAGTTTTCTTTTTTTCTTTAAAATACAAAAATACCATCGTCCCAACACAATATCAATAGCAAATCTATAGCTCAAGATTCATCACAACACACACGGAAGCTCGCGTATTGGCTTGATGGACATTCATTAGGGTGAAAAACGCATTGGTCCTGGAAGCCAAGTCCCTTAAACAGTGTGGAATGCCTTTGTTAATACAGAGCAGGGGGGATGGATGAAATAAGAATAAAGGGGAGTTGTTAAGGGCTTATTTAAGGGAAAGTTAAACAGCAGTTGGTCACATTTTTCCACTTCCTTCAGGGGATCAATAAAGATTAAAACAGTAAATATCTTGAGTACACCAGAATTTTGGTGTATAGAAATGACACTAAAAATCTGTGCCTAACAGGGAAATACAGCCAAGATACACATTCACAGGACACTCAGTAGCAATGTTTGGGTGAATTTTTAAACATTGATCAGTGACACTAAACAGCCTAGAATAATAAGAGGCTCTGAGGGGATCTGCCTCTGCCTGCAGAGTACAAACCTTTCAACCTCAGTTCTCTGGTTTCAGGGGTGTGGCCAGGTTAACCTGGAATAAGGTTACTTTAAACAGGTTACCTATAGCACCTCCCCCTGAAGCAGGTGGAAGGGTGGGGCTTATAGCACCTTTACTTTTAACTAGCCAAGTAAAGGGGTGAGACCTATAGCACCATCACCTGAAAGAGATGCAGGCTCAGGCCTATACCACTGTGAATTTGACTGGTCACTTCCAGGTGCAGAGCCTTTAGCACCTTCATATGCTATTAGGCTAGTAGGTAAGCAAGGGGATGCTAGGCCTATAGCACCTCTACCTGAAGCAGATTAGAGCTGCAACAACGACTTATGCTGAAAATAACGAATCAAAATTGGAAACAGATCGGATTAGTTGGCTTGACAATGCTTACATTAATTTACTAAAATTCATTTACTTTACTTGACTTCACTAAAAGTAGTCAACTTGTCCCCTTGGAGCTATAAGGTTCTATCTGCATTGTGAGCGGTTCTGAGATATTGAGCCTTCTAGTCTTTATCTTCATACTGAAACTTATGGACATAGAAATTTTGTTTTCTAGATGAAGATTAAAATGTATACATCTTGTCTTTTAACATAATGTTAAAAAGTTTAATGTTTTATTTATGTTAAAATGATAAAAATGTCAGATAGAAATTGATAGCCCCGAGGGGACAAACTGTCTGCTTTGAAAATAAAAAAATTCAATTTCAATTACTGGGTTATATTTTGAAATTTGTCTAAACTGCATGGCTAAATTAATCTATTCCCATGCCAGGGTTATATTACAAGGTTATTCGCTGGATTTTGGACCTGCCAGACACAAAAAATAGCATTTAGGTGTAAACTAAAGTGCATTTCATTTAAAACACAGAAACTAATTACATTAGCTTTGCTTTACTTTATTAAGAAAAATTAATTTGAATACAAATGCAAATGTTTTTGCAGAATCAACCTACATCCACAAAAGGTTCTTGGGATGCCATGTATGATGAGTTCATATGTTGCTCCTTTATTGTTTGTCCACATTACACATGTAATAAACTGGTATTTAAACAGCAATGCAGAAGGTTCCTTTGATCTTAAAAATCCTATTGATGTTTTGCAGATATGAATTAGATCAGTGGGTGTAATATGTTAAAAAAGCATTGTGCAAACAAACTAGTTGACTATGCAAATTCGTAATGAACTGATTAATCATATATGGAAAGTTAGTTGTTAGTTGCAGACCTAAAGCAGATACAGGCTCAGGCCTATAGCACCTTTACTTTAGTTGGCCAGGTACAGAGGCAGGGGTTTTAGCACCTTAACTTTAATCAGCCAGGTAAAGGGGAATTATCATAAGCAGGTAAAAGCTGATGTTGGCCTACCTTTCCAGACAGTTCAGTTTGGCAGAAAAACACTCATCTTGTACAAATCTGAAGTACTTTTCAGTTCAAAATCCAAAGTAATGGGGCATGAATGGGTGTTCTGAAAATGAGATGAAAATCAGGTACGACTAGCTCATCTTCACCAGCATTCGCTGAACAGAAATTGCACGCTGAAACGCAGAAGACTCCAAAATTTCTTTACACAAGCAAACAAGCTCCACTGCTGAAGCTTCAAAAGTTCCTGTGGTGTTGAAATCCAACAGCTGGGTGGGGGAACTGGGATTAAAAGACTGAAAAGCTTTGTATGCTCAAACCATGTGCTCTAAAATCTGTGAAACGGGAAGCCAAACCAGTCACTCTGATCTGGTATCTTGTACACATGTCTTGTACACGTACAGCAGCACATTGTTTTTCTCACAATTTTTTCACACTGTATACAGTAGCAGGATTCCTAGCTGCTGCCCTAAACCTTTATTTAATGGATTGAATAGTTTTACAGTGGCTCAAGCCAGGGTGGACAGCATGAAGGGCTCTAGAGGAAAAACAGTGCATGTTGAAGCAGTAGTACTGGCTTGTTTTTCGAGGCCTCTGAGCTTAAGCAAAGAAAAAGAGTACCGCCAAAAGTTGAATACTCACACTTCTCATAGAGTACTTGTGCGGGACTCCTTTAAGGGGGATATTAGAGGCTTGGCAGCTCAAAGAACTGAGATTAAGTGGGGCGACCGAGAGCTTGGGGAGGGCAAGGGCCCTCTAAACCCATAAAAAAAATAATAAATAGCTTTTTTCCATCCTGCTTGGACTGTGGCTCATTTCAGTGTATGGCACTACAACAATTCAGCACATTGCCTTTTGTTCCATTCATTTTTTCCTCCACTCTGAATGTTTATCGTTGTTATAAATCTATGCTTATGTGATAACCTGATGCGCTTGTCTTTCTAGTAAATCCCATTAAGTCGTTTGTTAACATAAAGTGCAAATAGTGCTTTGTCGCCTGTGTTCCAGTTTGCAGGCGTCAGTTCCGCTGACATCCAGCTGGGGGCGAAGGAGAGCTGGCTGCAGTTGTCACAGGCAGTAGTGGTACAGCGGTAGAGTAGAGGACCCTGGTAGAGGGTAATTCTTTAGTCTTCCGCTTCGCAGGTTGGCTCCTCCGATGGCTCCGGCGGCTCTGTTAGCTCCGGTGGCTCCAGTGGCTTCACCATCTCCTCATCATACACTTTTAGAATGGCCTCACAAACAAACCGGTACTGGCTCTACAGAAGAGAAAAAATAAAACCCTGTGATAATATATATATATGACACACTTCACACTTGCTGCCCACCTTTCAGCTACTGGACTAGTTTCCCAACCTTGCCTTGGATTAGTTGCCCACCTGCCACCTTATCAATAATCTATTAGTTTGATCAGAGAAGGAAGGATAGGTTTTGTAGGTTTTTGATTAAAACATGATCAAATTCACACCTTAAATGAAGACAAAGACTCCTAAAATAACAATATCTGGTATGTTACTGTCTCCTATATATATATATATATATATATATATATATATATATATATATATATATATATATATATATATATATATATATATATATATATATATATATATTTAAATGTAAACAACAGCTAGTTATAAATTCTATCTTGTGTTTTGTCCATGGTCTTTGTATTATCCCACATCATAATCCATCAAAGTTATAGTTGACATTGCTTCATTGTACTAATAATGTATTAATATAATGGCAAAGTTGAACTAAATTGAATCCAATTATGTTAAACATCAGTAATAGTGCATACAAACCAGGAAAAGTTTTGTGGCACCATGTCATGCCTGCCACTTGTCAGTCCTGTCTCCCCTGTCAGTTCCGTTTGTTTGTCCTTGTCTCCTCCCTTGTTCCTCCCATTACCACCTGGGTCTAATCTGTTTCCCTGNTATATATATATATATATATATATATATATATATATATATATATATATATATATATAATATTTAAATGTAAACAACAGCTAGTTATAAATTCTATCTTGTGTTTTGTCCATGGTCTTTGTATTATCCCACATCATAATCCATCAAAGTTATAGTTGACATTGCTTCATTGTACTAATAATGTATTAATATAATGGCAAAGTTGAACTAAATTGAATCCAATTATGTTAAACATCAGTAATAGTGCATACAAACCAGGAAAAGTTTTGTGGCACCATGTCATGCCTGCCACTTGTCAGTCCTGTCTCCCCTGTCAGTTCCGTTTGTTTGTCCTTGTCTCCTCCCTTGTTCCTCCCATTACCACCTGGGTCTAATCTGTTTCCCTGCCCCCTCGTTAGTTTGTCCCAGGTTTTTTTTTTATGTCATTAAGTATTTAAGACCTGTCATCTCATCCTGTCTTTGTCAGTCCACTGTTATACTGAGTTTCTATGTCTGCAGTATCGTCTGTTAATCTGCGTTTTATTGCTATACTTTGTTAGTCTGTTATACTGTGAATGTTGTCTGCGTTTGATTTTGTTATTATTACTACGTATGTCACTGTTAATGTTTGCGTTTTGCTTTTGTTAGTCTTTGTCCTGTTTTAGTTTCCATCTTGTAGTGTATTCGGTTTGTCTTGTGCTTTGTGTTCAACATTAAATCTTCAACCCCTGCATTTACCTCCACACCTGTTCCATCCACCTGATCCTGACACGCCGCATATTACAAAACAAATAAACATGCTGGCAATTCTTATTTATGGACGATAAAATACTGCAGTGACACTATTTGCGCATAATGTTACTGTAAATCTGATATGCTTAGCAACAGCTTCACAGAAATTTGCATCTAGAACCACAATCAATCACTAAGGGCACTGCTATATAGGTTTGAGTATCTGAGAAAAGCAAATTTTTGAATTTGTAAAGGAATGGGAGATGCAGTATGACACCACTGTCATCTTTGCCAGGGTTTGTTAAAATGCTACTGTCATACAGAGAGAGGTTTCACACTCACTGGGGTTTGAATCATCATGGCCCGCTGGTCTCTCATGGTTCGCACAATGTCTAATGGATAAACAGACTGACAGCGTTCTATCAGACACATCGCTGTCTCCATGGTGATGAGAACTCCTGTCCGACCAATCCCGGCACTGCACAGGAACAAAAAAGGGGAGGGGTTAGAGGTCAGCAGACATAACCTACAAACAATCTTTCAATATTTTAATATATTTTAACCAAGATTATTCTCATCCTTTCAAGTCACATGACCTCATCTACAGTGCCTTGAAAAAGTATTGATACCCATTGAATTAATAACATTTTTGTCACATTACACCCACAAACTTAGATCAACACAAAGTAGTTAACAAAGTAAGTGTGAAGTGAAAAGAAAATGATACAAAGTTTCAAAATGTTTTATAAAAATCTGTAAAGTGTTTGCATTTGTATTCAGACCCCCGAGTCGTTACATTGTAGGACCACCTTCGCTGCAGGTACAGTTGCAAATCTTTGGGGGAATTACTCAACCAACTTTGCACACTTGAATACATATGTGAGACTGAATTTTTGCCCATTTTTCTTTGCAAAATAACTCAAGCTCAGTCTGATTGGATGGAGAGCGTCTTTGAACAGCAATTTAGGTCTGGACTTTGACTGGGCCAATCTAACAAATGAATGTGCTTTGATCTAAACCATTCCATTGTAGCTTTGGCTGTATGTTTTGGGTCATTGTACCACTGGAAGGTGATTCTCCACACCAGTCTCAAGTCTTTTGAAACCTTTAACAGGTTTTGCTCCAGGATTGCCCTGTATTTAGCTCCATTCATCTTCCCATCAACTCTCATCAGCTGCCCTGTCAGCATGATACTGCCACCACCACATTTCATAGTTTGGATGGTGTGTTCAGGGTGATCTGCAGTGTTAGCTTTCCACCACACAAAGAATACCTTCTTCCACCTTCTCCAGTATTTTGCTGTCCCCTACATGCAAACTGCAAATGGGACTTGCTTTCAAAAATGACTTTCTTCTTGGCCCTCTTCAGATTCTTTCACCTGAGCTGTGGATCTCTGCAGCTCCTTCAGAGTGACCATGGGTCTGTTGGCTGCTTCTCTAATTAGTGCTCTACTTGCTTGGGTTGTTATTTTAAGTGGACAGCCATGTCGATTTGCAGTTGTGCCATACACCTTCCATTTTTGGATGATGGATTGAGCAGTGCTCCATGAAATGTTCATAGCTTGGAATATTTTTTACAACTGCTTTATACTGCTCTACAGCTTTATCCCTGACCTGTCTGCTGTGAAACTTGGTTTTCATGATGCTGTTTGATCACTATGTTGTCTAACAAACCTCTGAGTCCGTCACAGAACAGCTGTAGTTATACTGAGAACAACTACTGTAGCTTCTGAACGCAGTTGGTCACAATGCATTTTATTTATGGGCATCAGAGTACAGGAGGTTGAATACAAATGCCACACTATTTTTCTTCTAAAGCTATGTATCATTTTCTTTTCATTTTAAGTACTTGCTCCTTTGTGTCCATCACATAAAATCACACTATACTTTTTGAAGGCACTGTATGACATATCTGCAAACAAACCATCCTAACAAGCTAACTGAGGAAAATGTCTGACAGCTCAAATCTTCTGGACTGAACAAACCTTTTAACAGTACCGCCCTGCTTTTCCCTCTAAAACCAAACAAAACGAAACAACTTTTTTTAAAGTACAGATATGATTACAGATATTTTTAGCAGGGTTGGCTTTTGTATGGTACTGTACATTCAAAATCAGCTATATTTTGTATCAGCATAATCCAGAACATCTAATGTGTGTAAGCTTTGTAATGTAGGTCATTGGTCTGTATGTAGGTCATATAATCCTGGTGAAAGGTGTAAAATGCTGTGATAAAGTTACTGTGATATTTATGAAGGTCTGACCTGCAATGCACCACCACAGCTTCCTGCGAGTCACCTCGTTTGTTGCGCACTAAACTAACAAAGTTCAGGAAGTCAGTGGAGTCATCCGGAACACCGTGATCAGGCCAAGCCATATACTGCATCTGGCACAGCTGCCTCTCCTCTTTACTCTACACACACACACGCACAGGCACACGCGCACACACACACACACACACACACACACACACACACACACACACACACATAAAATCACCAGTTGTTAAAAGCACACAGTGAAAGTCCTTTGGCCCAACAGTGGTTTAAACAGCTGAAAGGTTAGAGATGTTACCACAAAGACAGGCCACTATTACCAGTCGTTCTGTCACCTATATTTACTTGTATGATTTTCCAGCTTCACTCTTTTTGAGAGCTATTTTTTAATGTGAGAGCACAATTCACACTGTACTCACAGATTTCATTTGTTCATATGTGGAATATAAATGTGTTCTCTCAAAGTTACTATGTTCTTGCTCTGACTGGCTCTCAGAAATAACCTGCCGCTGTACGATTGGTGTGTTTTTACATTTTGAAAGCAAGCACATGTGCACATATTTCTCCTGCTCACTTGGGGATCATACTGTGCTCTTGCACTTAGATTTTCAGTTCAACAAAGCTGCCAAAGTTCTTCAGCCAATCAGAAGCTGGTAATTGGTTTTGACCAATGAAATTCTTGAAGTTGCTCCTACAGAATTTAAATTCTGTTGCGTTGTGCTGCCTATGTGCTAATTATCGGCAGTGTGCTGGGATGAGCCACAGTTTTTACTGTTTTCAAAATTAATAAATCTTTTAATTATGATTTTTTAATAAGCACTTTATTATGATCTGTTTATTAACTTTATCCTCTGATACAGTGATTTAGACTAAACAGATATCCTGCCTATACTGGGATTTTCTGATATAGTGCTTTTAGCCTCTGGAAATATCTGACCTACTGTTTAGTTTAGGTAGCTTTACCTGTAAATATACACTTTGGCATGATTTGACAAGGTAGCATAACTCAGTTCAGTAATGGTCTCAGATAATGTGATTAATTACTCATATATGTATCTATATTAGTTTATATATAATGCATGTGTGCAATATATTTGTGTGTATAAAGGCAGCATTACGGATGTGAAGCGGAATGGCTTTTTCCACAACTAATGAGAATTTAGAGGAGCGACAGCAAGAATTTCAGTGGTCGAAACCACTTCCCAGCTTCTGACTGGCTTAAGACTTTTGGCAGCATTGTTTCAATGAAAATCCAAGTGCAAGAGCATGGAATGGTCCGCAAGCAAGAGAAAAGCCAGTCTGAGCGAGTGCATGGTACGTTTGAGATATGTGGCATAAATTGTGCTCTCACATTAAAAAAAAATCTTCTCGGCTTCTGGCAGTAAAATAACAGCATAATTGTTTAGTTGGAATCTATAAATGGTTGAAGCATCAATTTATTAATATGTTCAAATGTTACCTCCAGGTGTGTGACTGTCAAAGATCGGAGCAGGTACGCAGAGTTTCCATCCTCAGAAACGCATGACACTTGAAAGCCACCATAGGTTCCAGTTGCAGAAACGTTTGGCCAGTACTGGTGACACTTCACCTGGAGAAGACACATTTAAAACACTGTGGTATTAAAACAAAAATCCTGTGAGATAAAAATGGACAGTGAGATATTCCTGCTGTTTTCCCTACAGAGTGATTCCATTTAGATTTAGTTTTAGTTCAACAGGGCTGTATACAGAACACAGATAAACAGCCCTCCAGACCTCTGGTCCCGAGCACACAAATGACATTATGAGGTCAAAAAGGATTAAAAGACAATGTCAATACACTTGACCATTTTTTGGCAAAACACATTTTCAGTAAATAGTTTACTTGTAAAGTGTTTCATTCTGTGTTGTGTTTAAACCTCAACAGATGTTGGTTTCAGATCTTAGTGTTCTGACTGCTGTCAAAATTAACACAATAACATGATGTATTTATTACACAGAATATAGTACTTTTTATATAGCATATATTACTTATATATCTAAAATAAAGTACACACACACACACACACACACACACTTTTTGCCCCTTATCAACTTGCCCCAGCTTGTTTTGGGTCATTATTTTTAAATTGACAGACAAAATGTTTCTGTACACAGTTCTGCTGCCATGTGTGACATCATTAATACAGATTAATGAGCCCATCCCAGAAGAAACCATGAAAGCCCATACCATGACACTACCTCCATTGTGTTTCACAGATGTTTGGGATTATGAGCAGATCCTAAAAATCACAATGTTAAATGTTCATCTTTGTCTCATCAGTCCATAAAACCTTGTCCCAGAGGCTTGTCTCTATGCTTCTCTGCAAATTCCAGCCCAGGCTTCCTAATTAGTGTTTTGCATTTTCTGTTGATGCCTTCATGAAGTCTTCTGTACAGTAATTTGTGATACCTGCCCACTGGAGGTTGTTGCTGATGTCACTAACAGTTGTTTTAGGGTCTTCCTTTACAGCACTTACAAGGTTTCTGTCATCTGCTGCTGTTTTCCTCTCTGCTTTACACATTGGTTGCTCCTCTAACTATAAATGCACAGCCTGCACAGGCAAAATCCAAATCTGAAACTGAGTATAGTGATAATTATTGTTTAATAATCAATGTAACGGGACAGTAGTTTTAGCTTTACCTTTAGTTCTTGATATATTAGTCTATTTTAAGTAATCTTATTTATTATATTTCAAAACAAGGCTTACGTACTGTGCTCTGTCTGCTCTTGTTATTGTCTACACACCCGGGCAATAAACTACCTATCAGTCACATGATCCAATACTTTTGCTCACAAGAAAAATGGGTGTGTTCAGACCGAAGGTGCTATCTTCCGAACTATTTATCAGATCCAAATTTCAATACCAGGAAATCAAGGATGAATTGTAGATCTTTTGACTCATTCATCTTCTACAAAGTCTATAAAATAAAGGCATTGGCCTAACCAATACGTTTACATGGGACTGTACACACGCACACGCACACACGCACAGATAGTTTTGCCTGCACTGGTCAATATTGCATTGGGTCATGAGGTTATAACATTTTTTACAATTCTCATGTTAAAAGTTAAAATTGAACACATTTTTTTATTTATTTTGTGATTTTAGGGAGCATTCTTTACTCAGTTTCACCAGTTTTCATATTTCAAGTGTGCAAATCTGTTTCTGTAGAGCGTCCATTATACCTACCCTGCCACGCTCCACCTGTGTAGTAAGCATGACCACTACGGTGGTGCTCTGCTCCCACACCATCTGCCAAAAGTCTCCACAGGTGCTGGGCAGTGGTCCCTGGCAGGCAATATAGCGCCTTACCCCACCACCCCCTGTGATCTCCATCTAGGCAGGACAACACACAAAATGATCACACATCAGTACAGACAGGTGGACAGACTCTAACACATTCTTTCTTTAAGGCCTGTTTAATCGGTTTCATCTCAATCTGAAAAAAAAAAAAAAAAAAAAAAAGCCATTCGTTTGCATTTGTAAGGTTCTCGGATGACAGGCCTCACATTGATGTAATTTGCATTGATGTAATCCTCTGTTCCCTTCAGGACGACTCGAGTTGCATCATCTGTAAGAAACAGAGAGCTTGTGCTTCAGAATGTCCTGATAAAGACACAGAGATGAAGGACTTTTAAATATGTACAGTGGTGTGAATGCTTACAAGGAGAGATGTCTCGATAGCGATTTTTGGAGACATTCTGGGGGAGCCTGGCACACGACATGGACAATCCAGGCCTTTTCCGATATAGTTGCTGGACGGGTGAAAAAAAAAAGAAATTAATGATGGGAATTACACCACATTATTGCTGTGAATACAGTGAATCCAGCAACCTCTATCTTTCCCAATGTGGCATTTTTCCCCGCTGACTCCTGTATGTAAAACCTACTGAGTGGATAATCTGATCATGAACTGTCAGATGTTGGAAGAGTGGATCTATCCTGGTCAAATGAGCAAGTCCAGAATTAAAAATTGTGGTGAATTAACTTGATTCAAATATATGTGTTTCAACAGAACCAGTTTCATATTCATCTTATGGATCTTAAATGTGGTAATATACACAGCATACACAGGGTTGCGCACCCCTGGCCAAAATGTCTGTTGAAGCTGAAGTTGAAGATGAAATGATCTCCAAAAGACAAAGTTAATGATGAAACACACTTTTCAACATTTTAAGCAATACCAAAACATAATTTAACATAATACAATACCAGTTTATTATTTTGGTTTTGTACAATTGAGTGAAAAAAGTAAAGTAGTACCTTGCAAAAGTATGGGAACCCAAGGAGATCCGAGCCCTCAGATAACTTTGACTCATGACTCAGACCTTAATTAGCCTGTTAGGGATATGGCTTGTTCACAATCATCATTAGGAAAGGTCAGGTGATGCAAATTTCAAAGCATTATAAATGCCCAGACTCCACCAACCTTGTACCGAAAAAGAATAGCCATGGGTTCTTCTAAGCAGCTGCTTAGCACTCAGAAAATGAGGAATATAAGAAGATAGCAAAGCATTTTCAGGTTGTCACATCCTTACTAAATGTAATTATGAAATGGAAGTGAACACAAACAGTGGAGGTCAAAATAAAGTCTGAAAGACCCAAGTAAAAATTTCAGAGACAACTGCTCATAGAATTGTTAGAAAGGCAAATCAGATCCCCTGCTTGAGTGAAAAAGACTTTCAGGAAGATTTAGTAGACTCTGGGTTCATTGTTCTACTGTTCAGTGACACCTTGACAAATATGGCCTTAATGGAAGAGTTATTTTGGAAACATGTCCAGTGGACTGATGTGGTTAAAATAGAACTCTGTGGCTGCAATGAGCAAAATATTTTTGGAGGAAAAAAAGACACAAAATTCAAGAAAAGAACACCTCTCCAACCATTAAGCATCATGATTTGGGGCTGTGTTGCAGCCTGTGGCATGAGCAACATTTCACATGTAGAGGGAAGAATGGATTCAATGAAATTCCAGCAAATTCTGTAAGCAAACAAAACACCACAAGTAAAAAAGCTGGATGGATGGTAAAAAAATGGATAATGATCTTAAGCACACCTCAAAATCCACAATAAACTCAAAAGGCACAAGCTGAAGTTTTTATTCCAATGTTCTTAAAATCCCCTGATTTGAACATCAATGAAAATCTTTGGATTGACCTCAAATGAACAGTGCATTTAAGACAACCAGGAATCTCTGGAAGACTTCTGTGAGCAAGAATGAATGAAAATCCCTCAAACAAGAACAGAAAGACTACGAAAAGCATTTACAAGCTACGATACTTGCCAATGGGGTGCTACAAAGTACTAACCATGCAGGGGTCCAAAAGTTTTGCTTCAGGCCCTTTCCCTTTTGTTATTGCTTTTTTGTAGAAACTATGCAAACTAAAACTTTAATGTGATGAGGCTGTTTAAAATGTAGTTAAAATTAAAAGAAAAGAACATATTTTTCTTGTAGTACTGTCTGAAGTACAGGTATGTTAAACTTTATTTATTTATACTATATTTTATTGAGCAATAATGCTGAATAAAATATAGTATAAATGCCCTTTGCTTTAGCAAACTTCATACTAAATGTTAAGCAGTGAACAAAGTGGGTTTTTTTTAACTGCAACAGAATTTTCTTCTGAAAGAAGAATTCAGTGCTTTTCTACAAAACCCACAGCAATGCCAAACACATAAATTTGACCTAAATCAGTCTGTCTGACAAACAATCAGTGCACACTTCAAAATTAGGGTTCTACAACGGTACTTCAGTAAAGAAAATGGTTTGATACAGAATAAATAAAGGGCTCTTTGCATTCTGAAAGAGATCTTTAGGCTCTTGGAGAATGCACTGCAGGGTTCTATATAGAACTATGTAGAACAAGGGTTTGATACAGCACCCAGAATACATGCAAATACAAACATTTACATTTATTTTTCAAAAAAGCTCTATATAGAACCCTCTACAGCACACACTGTCAATATGAAGAACCCTTGCAAGAAGCAACAAAACCTTTATTAATACAAAGTGTTCTATGAGTGTTCATAGTTCTATATAAAACCATTTTCTTTACTAAAGAACTCTTTTTTTTTAAAGTGACAATTTTCACTATAATTTAAAAGCAATGAAACTTTCATTTCTGACCCAAAAATCAAGATGTTTTAAAAAATTAAGAACAGATAAAAAAAATAATTCCCAAACTCCAGTCTGAGTGGGCCTGTGCAGTTCAGTGTCCCTCCTCCTCTTTGGTCTAGCACACCTGGTTTGACCCAGCTGATAATTTCCTGGCAGGTAATGAGTTGGACCAATTGTGCTACACCAGCAGAAAACTCTAGACATGTAGGCATCTGGAAACGGAGCGTGAGAAATAGCAATCTTGGCAAACAGGAAATATCAGAGCCTGCATTAGAATGACAGGAAATTATATTAAGTGGGAAGTTTATTGTAAAACTTTAGTGTAAAATTTCAAATATGCACATTATTGACTGATAAAGTTACTGATGAGTCAGTAAATGAATGAGTGAGGAAGGGGGGGATTTTTTCAAACAGCTCAAAACTACAATCAATACTTCAGTATATGTGACAGTATTACAGCAATTCAGCAAAAACAGAGTCCATCAGCTCAGTGAAAACAGTGCTCATATTTTTGATTCAGTATGCTCAATTCTATTATTAGAAACACAATACCCTGTTCCCTTATGTTACTGATACAACATTAAAATATTGATTATTGTCCAATACCAGCACCAATCCATATTTCCCCTTTAAAAAACTACTGAACTACTGAGGAGATCAAGTACGTAATGCTGAACGACATCATGGTCATGGGTCAATGTTAAAAAAACATTTGATTGTTAGAAGTGAATCAAGGTTATCACAACATTGTTTCAATGTCATTTCAATGGCTTTCCATTTTAGAACAACAATCACTTTTATAATATTTAAATGCAACATTGATTCATAAGTGTTTTGTTAATCTATGCACAACGCTATATCAACATTCTTTCAACAGTGAAGCAGCTGATAATATTTCAACCCCATTTAAACCTCTGAGTAGCTCAGTGGTCTAATGCGCTAACACTATGATCCCAGGTGTGCAGCTTCGAATTCGCTGGCCATGCTGGTGACATCACATACTCACATGTATGCTGGTTGGCACAGGTGTCTGTTAGCCATATGAGAGCTAGGGACCCGGCACATTCCTTCGATTGGGATAAAATGAAAAGGAAAATGTACCACCACCAAAACATTTAACAGCAAACAACAGAAGCTGAACTGCATCATGAGTGTTCTCAATCCTGATTTGAGTAGCTGCAATATAAGGACAGGCCCCCAAATCAGATGTTCTGAACAAGGCTGTTTTGATGTTGTATCTGAGCAGGTCTGTTACTGTGTCATGGTTTTATGCATAGTCACTCTGTGGGAGTGGACCGTTATCTCTTCAATGACCTTTCCAATTTACTGATTAAAACATTTCCATTATCTGTGTCTACAAGTTAAAGTTCCTTACACAAGCGGTCCTCAGTGGTCCTATTTATATGAACCTTTCTTAAGAACTACCATACCATTGTTGTTTCAACTTTCATCCAGTAGCTTTTTTGTGAGTGTTAGAAGATGCCTCTCTTTTCTCTTCATTTTTAAGACTTTACTGTTGTCACTTCAGAGAACAGCCCACCATTCATCAAAGCAACGTGCCCACACATGCTTGTAGCTTGTGCCAAAATGTTCTCACATCTGTTATAAACAAACACTGCACTGCTGATCAGTAAACTGGCACTGCTATCACACACAGCAGTTACCAAACATAAGGAAAACATGACATTACTGACCATAAACATCTGACAATTTGCTCAGCTCAGCCATTCAAAACAGCTCTGTGTGCATTTTGCCCACTCTTTGGTTCGGTAGCTAATAATCACAAGCACCTGTTAGCTGGTCACTTCAGAGCTCCACACTCCAAAGCATGATTGATTCAGCTTCATGCTTAACAGTTGGAGATGGGTTCTTTTCGTGACATTCTGTGCCCTGCTTTCTCCAAACATGCTCATTTCAGCCAACTTCCATTTTAACCTCATTAGTCCAGCGGACTTGTTTCCAAAATGCATTTAACCAGTCTCTGCCTTTTTTTTCTTGGTCTTCCAGACCTTATTTTGACCTCCACTGTTCCTGTTAACTGCCATTTCTTAATTACATTTTGAACTGAGGAAATGTCAACCTGAAAACTCTTCTTATTGCCTTCTCCTGCTTTCTGGGCCTCAACTATTTTCCTTTTCCTTTTCAGAGTGCTAGGCAGCTGTTTAGAAGAAACCATGGCTGCTGTTTTTTGGTTAGATGAGTCTGAGTATTTAACAAGCTAAGAAATGTGCATCACCTGGCTTTTCCTAACAATGATTGTGAACAAGCCGTAACCATAACAGCCATAACACCCCTGGGAGTGATATGGAAGAGTAAGGTCACATCTTATCTACTTACCTACATTTAGTAATTAAATTTAAACATTGCATCCCACCAAAGTCAGATTAACAGCAGCATAAAGCCACATTCAACTCTTTTAACCAAAGAATCCAATACAATAACTGTCCAAACTAATACATGAACAAATAATGGCTGAATGTGATTATAAGTGGATAGTATATAGTGCTATTATCAGATTTTAACACTGCTTTGGTCACCAGGTTATGGGGTAGAAGAATGTACCACCTGATCATTATCACCCCACTTTTTTACACAGTGTCTTCTGAGAAAACTCTTCTTTCAGAGCAATCATTCTTTCAGATGCAATTCCTTTTTTCTCTTCATTTTTAAGATTTTACTGGTGTCTCTTCAGAAAGCAGCCCACCATACATCAATGCAACATGCCCACACAGTTCCATAGCAACCACTTGCAGTGCCCCATGCGTGCTTGTGTTTTAGAACAGTCTCCAGAATCCAGCAAACTGCATGAGAGTGGGAAATCTGATCCTAGATCAGCTTCCATGAGCATCTGGGTCTTATTTTTCCACTTATTGCCAGGGAAACTGCCGCACTCCACCATAAGGAAATACCACCCTTGGAGTGAGTGTTAATGAATGAATGAGACAGGCAAGTACTGGATGACTCACATCGAACTGGGCAAGCACTGAGCCGCTGCTCAGGCCATCTCTCAGCAGCTGGATAGAGGATTTCCATCCGTCAGGCTCTGAATGGGAACGATCCAACCCACAGCTCTCTGGAATATAGTGGAATTCTGACTCCAAATCCAGCTTCTCCTCCTCCTCATCTACATCATAGATGGCTGTGAGCAGCCAGAGAGAGTTTTAGACAAAACTACACAACTCTTACACCATTCAAAATCAACTAAAGACTAGAACAATGATTATTCAAATGGAAAATGCATTTCCTATGTGCACAGATTCAATCAACTGAACAATGTGATTGTTTAGAGTAGTAATCTCTGCATTATCCACTATGCTTTGTCATTATCATCTTAGTTATATATAGCCTGTAATTCCATTTGCATTGTTGCTGTCTATGTGGCATGTCTGTCAATCAATGCTAGGGGATGGGTTTGGGAGAGATCTTTGATTGGGAAATGAGGCCTGGAAGGCCCGTGTCTGTGTCCTGTGTCCAAGTGTGAAGCCATTCAGGGGTGAAATTCCCTGAACTAACATGTTATGATGCATCTGTAAACTAACATTTTAAGTAGTAGAAGTCGCTTAGTTGGGACCACAGTAATATGAACCATCTTGGTTTAAAAGAAAAACCTCTCAAACTTTGTAATATTATTCCAAAATAAGAAAGCTGTGACTGTGTATTATTTAGGGTACTATTATTTATAGGTATTATTCATACCTATATTCATATCTATTCATATGGTAAAAATAGAGTTAATAATACTTGTTAAGTGCAATAATAAAACTTAAATTATGTTATTAATAATAATAAGTGATGCTGTTACCTAACAATTCATTTGTACACTACACACACACACACACACACACACACACACACACACACACACACACACACACACACACACACACACACACATACCATCTTTCCCCTACATCCTCCACCACTGATGACATAGATACCAGGAACTAAGCTTCTAAAAAACAGCTCTGGAGCTGTAGTTCCAACTACACAAACGACAGTGGTTGCAACGAATGTTTGGTGGAACTATGGTTTTGGAAAACACGTGTCACTTAAGGATGGTGTGGACTATGCAAGTTACCAACATATTTACCTCCATAACAACAGTTCTGGGAGACACTTTCATCTACTGTGTTGCTATATATGTACATATAACAATGGGATCAGCTCCAGTGATAGTAGAAACTTAATATACTGAAACTTAAAATGATCTGAAAGTAGTTTTGTTGAGCTGCACTGGTTAAAAGTGTAGGGGGTGGAGAAATGTGTGCTGTTACCCATAATTTATAATGAAATGTGCATTGACGTTATTTTATTTCACTCCCAGTGGAACAGTCACAAATTACCAGAAAACATTGTTGTTGTTATTATTATTATTATTATTTACATTTTTGAGTAGTTTGTACTCATACTAACAAGTCAAGCTGTCAAATGCTTAACAACACTGTTCTCTCTAATCAACCCATAAACAACCCAACAAAGTTTGCTTATATTATGTAATAAAAAGTTAAGAATCAAGTGATTCATTTCAAGTGGTTAATTTCTCTCACCATTGGGTCTGACGAGCAGAATGAGCTCTCCTGATTGGTTCTCACAACTGGCCTTGATTATCATAACCACGTCGTCATGTGTGTAATCAGAGATGTCTCTTCCATTTATCAGCACCACCTGGTCGCCCTCATTAAGACGTGGCACACACAAGTCAGCCTGACAGAGGTCACATGACAGAGAACGCTGTAAATATTCCACTCTAGCACATGATCTTCAAATCAGAAACAAAAACACAAAAATTAGCTTTAGACACTGTCCTGCAGGACCAAAACGTACCGCCGTTCCAGGAGCCACACGGGACACAATGATTGGCATTCTTTGATCAGCACCACCCTGTGGAGGGACATGGAGACAGGAACAATCAGAGAAATGACCGCTGAGGATTTACCATTTTGCCACAAAATGAAACGGATTGTACCTTGACGTTGAATCCAAAACGTCCGTTTTCATCTGGTTTCATTTTGATCAGGACAAGGTTGTCATGTGGAACTGCTCCATTCTGCTGAAACAAGAGGAAAAATCATACACACACACACACACACTGAGCCACAAAAGTACACTGTTATGAAAAACTATTTGCAATTACAGCAAGTTGTCCAGGTCCTGAAGCAATAATGCAACTCCAGACCATCATACCACCACCACTATGTTTGACTGTTGATGTTCTTTATCTGAAATGCTGTGTAGTTATACTCCAGATGAAGGTGATGATAGCTTTTAAAAACTGCCTTTTGTATTTATTCAGGTTATCTTTGTCTGATATTCAATTATTTGATCATCTGAAATATTTAAGTGTGACAAAAAAGCAAAGACAAAAAAAATTGCACTCACCATGCTCTTATCTGTCACCACTGGTACATCATATAATTCAGATGCAGGGTCATCAAGATCCAGCTCAGATCGAGATTGGGAGATGTGGCTGACAAGGTTCTTCCTGGACTGTTTTGGGGGAAGAGCGGGTGGCTGGCCATCCACAGCACCATCTGGAGACCTGCAGAGACATGTGATGAAATGTCTTGGTCAGTGTATGGAGCTATGGAGAATGAATGTCACTGGGAGGGTTACCAGCATTTGGCTACTGCATTATGTCACTTTTGATTTTCTTTGGTATGTGTGGAAATCTGACCCACTGAGGCATGGATGCTACAAGACCTCTGAAGGTGTCCTGTTACAGGGGGGAAAATAAGTATTTGATACCCTGCCAATTTTGTTTTCACACCTACAATGAATGGAGAGGTCTTTCTATTTTCTATTGTAGATACAATTCAACTGTGAGAGAAAGAATCTAATTTGCATTTTATTGCATGAAATAAGTATTTGATAGAATAGAAAACAGAACTTCATATTTTGTATAGAAACCTTTGTTTGCAATTACAGAGGTGAGACGTTTCCTGTAGATCTTGACCAAGATGACACACACTGCAGCAAGAATTTTGTCCCACTCCTCCATGAAGATCTTCTCCAGATCTTTCAGGTTTCTGGGCTGTTGCTGGGCAATGTTGCGGTTCCTTCCAAAGATTTTATACTGGGTTCAGGTTTGGAGACTGGCTAGGCTAATCTATGACCTTGAAATGCTTCATACGGAGCCACTCCTTATTTGCCCTGGTTGTGTTTCGGGTCACGGTCATGCTGGAAGACCCAGCCATTACCCATCAATGCTCTTAGTGAGGGAAGGAGGTAGTTGGCCAAATCTCATGATACATAGCCCCATCCATCCTCCCTTAAAGCAGTCATCTTGTCCCCATGCTTCACGGTTGGACGGTGTTCTTGGGGTTGTACTCATCCTTCTTCATCCTCCAAACAGGGTTTGAGTTGACACCAAAAAGTTCTATTTTGGTCTCATCTCACCACATAACTGTCTTCCATGCCTCCTCTAGATCATCCAGAAGGTTATTGTTCAAGGCCAGGGGGACCTTGCATGCACTGCAGGATTTTAAACCATGATGGTGTAGTGTGTTACTAACATTAATCTTTGACACTGTGATCCCAGCTCTCTTCAGGTTAAGGTCCTCCTGTGTAGTTCTGGGCTGATTCCTGACCTTTTTCAGAATCATAGGATAGGATAGGATAGGATAGAATTTTATTGATACCCTTGGGAGGGTTCCATCAGGGAAATTAAGGTTCCAGTAGCAGCATCGGTACAGTACAGAAAAAAGAAGTTATAATAATTTAGTAAAGAAAAAAAAAATATTTATCCTACAAGGCTAAATCTTGCATGGAGCCCCAAACTAAGGAAGATTGACAGTCATCTTGTGTTTCTTCCATTTTCTAATAACTGCGCCAACCTGCTTGCCTATTGTCCTGTAGCCAATTCCAGCCTTGTGTAGGTCTACACTTTTGTCCCTAGTACCCTTAGGCAGCTCTTTGGTCTTGGCAATGGTAAAGAGGTTGGAGTATGATTGAGTGTGTACAGGATTCTTTTATACAGGTAACAAGTTCGAACAGGTGCAATTAATACAGGTAATGAGTGTAGAGTAGGAGGCCTTCTTAAAGAAAAACTAACAGTTATGTCGATATGCAAAATCGACAGTATATCAAATACTTATTTTACCCACTGCATATCTGACACCAAGACATCAGCAGCTGATACTCTAACCTTGAGTACCCTAGGGCAATACACACACGCCATGAATTGTTATATTCAAGAAACCCAAGGCTATTCAAATTTGTCTTAATTTGAGGTGTATTTAAATTCTGTTTCCATCAAATCAAACATTTACCTGCACCTACAATGATGTTGCTTATAAGGACCCTCACCCTCCTTTCTTATTTTCCTGTATAACTCAATATATGGGTCAGTGACATCCTTAGTCATTAGACATCATTAGTCCAGTGCATGTTTGCAGAGCAGTAAACACTGCACTGGAAGCTCATTTGACATTTAAACTGGGATTTAATTCAGTTGGAAATGGGTGCTTTTTTAGCTGTTTTCTGAACTGGATTACTGATAATTCATCACACAATTTTGACACCACCATAGTTACATAGAATACATTGTAGTTTGCTACAATATGTGTATCATGTCAGTAGGTTACTCTGATCTTAAGTTGTGCAGCCTAGAAATCGGCATGTAACAACCCGCAAAGAGCGGATCTTGGTTTGTAAGGATTAATTAAAAACGGAAGAGATAACACAGCTACGTTAACACTGAAAGCTCAGTGTGAAAATCGTATTGTGAACTGTGTGCTGTATGTGACCGTGGGCATACAGGGATGTGTTTGGATGCAGCTTTGTCTGTTGCTTCCTGAAGAGGAGAGATAGCACATGCAGCCAGTAGTCCTCCATCCCTCCTACAGTTATAGTTTATCCACACACACACACACACACACACACACACACACACACACACACACACACACATACACACACACACACACCCCTCCAAGGTGTATTCAGGGTAAACTTGACAGACAGTAAAAGGGATCATAAGTTCACGTTAATGCTGTTTATTAAACAAATGATCATGGAACTCCAGTTTGAGTGTAAGGCTATGCCACGTACAACTGCACAAGCTCTAAAGCTTGGATTTAAGCCACTAAAACCAAGTGTGTGTGCTTTTGGCCAGCCATACTGAGCAAGCTGTGCTGAAACCTATAGTGTATAATACATTATGTAACAGTACTGTATTCTATCAACACTTGGAGACAGACCGGGTGGGAAAAATGGGATTGTGTTGAATTGTGTATATTTTAATTTTACTGAAATGTTTCAGTGTTCTAACCTAAATGATTGTGAAAATCATAGAACATATATATATATATATATGTGTGTTCTCTTCATAAAATATGTTTTATAACATTTCTTGTTTTGTACTTTACCAGATAAACCAGTAGTGGTGTAAAGTTATGAAACAGGGGAGCCATACTATGCATTCTGTCTGACTGTCAGGAGACCACAAGTTCACATTATGGGGTTCCCACAGCCTACAAAATGCTGGTAGTTATTATCATGTTATTAGTCACATATCTGGTCATTTTTTGCTTCACGTTTAGCACATTTTATGTTACAGCGTTATTTCAAAATGGATTGAATTTATTTTCCCCCTCAACATTCTACATACGATACCCCGTGATGACAAGTTTGTTTGAAATCTTTGCAAATGTATTAAAAATATAACATGTACATAAGTATTCACAGCCTTTGCAGTGACCCAAGACTGAGCTCAGGTGCTGAGGTTCTGCAAAGAAGAATGGGAGAAACTTCCCCAAAACAGGTGTGCCAAGCTTGTGGCATCATATTCAAAAATACTTGAGGGTGCAATTGCTGCCAAAGGTGCCTCAACAAAGTATTGAGCAAAAGCTGTGAAAATGTATGTGCCTTATATTTTTGTGTTTAAATTTTAATACAATTGCAAAGTTTTCAAACTTTTCTCACTGTTGTTGTGGGGTATTGTATGTACAATTTTCTGAAATGGAATCAGGGAAAATAAAAATAATTTCGTATGGCTTCCTGGTTTCATCTGTTTATTGTATAGACAGAAACTACTACTGCAAAATATGTTATGAAAATGAGATCAAGCAGGAAAACCATTTACATTTATAAATGTTACATTGCATAAGATATTGCACATCAGGCAATGTAACTATTGCACACATATTGCAATAACAATGCTAAAATGATATATTGTGCAGCGCTGTCGGGGCTGTTTGCTCTTTTTTGCTTACACAGTGTTCAACTTTTAGGGGATAATACTGATTTCAAATACAAAAATAACAAAAAAAGTTATTATAAATATTATATCTTTTTTATAATAATATTATATTTATTATAAAAAAGTGTGTGTTTTATTATCATCATTAGAATTATCCTTGACATGTAATAATTATTGCAAATAACTCAACAAAACAGTAAAATTAATACAAATATTTAACTTATACTTCAAATGAAGACAATTTTGAGTACTCTAGAACCTCCTGAAAATAACAATATCTGCTATGTGTGTCTCCTATAAATACTTTTCTGTCAATCTATAAAAACGTTCCACAAAATTAGGTTCTAAAGGTTAATGGATCAGCTGTTAATGTCTTGGTATCAGATATTACAGGACACCTTCAGGGGTCTTGTGGCATCCATGCATGGTGGTGTAATTTGTATTTAGAGCAGTGGAGTAAAAGTAAACTATATAAGTATAGGTGGTTCACAATATACACTCAGAAAAGCATGTTCAGTGCCTTCCAAAAGTCTTTACCCCCTTGGTGTGTTCTGTCCACTAGACAGTTGTGCTACCTCATAACCTGGGTTTGCATCATTTCATTTATATAACATGCCTCCAGCTTTGAACTTGACATTTTTTTTATTGTGAAAGAAACAACAAACAGGACAAAATAACACAAAAATTCAGTGTGCATAACTATTCACCCCCCTAAAAAACTCTACTTTGTAGAGAACCCATTCTGCAGCAATTACAGCTGCAAGTCCCTTTGGATAAGTCTCTATGAGCTTGCCATATCTTACCACTGGGTTTTATGCCCATTCCTCAAAGCAAATCCACTCCAGCTCCTTCAAATGAGAACTGGTGAACAGCAATCTTCATGTCTGACCACAGACTTTGACTAGGCCATTCCAATACATTTATATGTTTCTCCGTAAACCACAAACTGTTGCTTTTGCAGTATACCTTTGGTCATTGTCCTGTTAGAAGGTGAACCTTCCTCCCAGTCTCAAATCACTGACAGACCAAAACAGGTTTTGCTCAAGAATATCCCTGTATTTAGCACCATCCATTTTCCCCTCAATTCTGACCAGGTTCCCAGCTCCTGCTGCTGAAAATCATACCCATATCATGATGCTGCCACCATCGTGTTTCAATGTGAAGATGGTTATGTGTTGGATGCAGCGTTTTCCTTGGTGGTTGAAAAGTCAAATTTTGGTTGCATTTCACCAGAGCTCCTTCCTCCATATATCTGGGGAGTCTGCCTTTTGCCAAAAAAAAAAGAAAAAAGATTTGGATATTCAGGATATTTTTTTATAACTCAACCCTGACTTGTTCTTCTCAACAACTTCTCCCTGACTTGTTTGGACTCCTTGGTTAGTGGCGCCTCTTGCTTAATGGTGTTGCAGACTCTGGTGCCAGTCAGAAAAGGTGTTTATATACTGACATATCATGTGACACTTAGACTGCACACAGGTGGACTTCATTTCATGCATGTGAATTCTGAAGGTAATTGGTTGCACCAGAACTATTTAGGGGATTCATCATATACATCACATACAATTCAGATATAAATAAATAAAGTTGTAATAACTTAGGTAACAAAATAGGTAAAAACCCAAGGGGAGTGAATACTTTTGCAAGGAACTGTAGTGATATAATGTCATCACTTTGCCCAATGCTTAAATTAGCCTTTGTTTAAGAGCTTGTAACTAACTAATGTATCCCACTATCAGACACACACAGCCTAAGTGACAGTTTGGAGACAAGGTGGGGGTGTTCCACTGCTGGCTGCATTTTCTTAAGATTCCCCACAATGCATCTGACTACAGAATATTAGCATAACAGGCGGGGAGCATTAACTCTTCTGCCTTTAGCAAAAAGAATGGAACAGAGTCTGGCCTTGCTCTGCCAATGCACACACACACACACACACACAGCCTCATTATGAATGCTCAGATTACAAGCATGAAAGCAGCCCTGCTCAGCAGTCCACAGACAGCACTAAGCACTCCAGCCTCCAGGTCATTTACATAAGAAAAACAAATGCCACTGAAAAAAAGGGAAACAAACAAAAAAAAATGCAGAAAAGAAATATATAGAAAGTGTAATGAGAGCATGAATGTGAAAGACAATCCAAAATGGCAGGCTGAAACTAACAGATACAAGTGTGAATGAAGGTAGCAGACAAAAGGGTTTACTCAAAAATGTAAGACATGATAGGAAGTCCACTAGACAGAGAGCAACGCTGATGGTGTCTGATAAAATGCATCATTCATTTGATGACAAGCAGTACTGCATGTCTGTCTTGCAGTAGGGCTGGGCAACATGGACGAAAATTCACATTGCGATATATTTTAGATGGATGGCGATATGACATGGTATAAGAAATGAAAAATTTAATGTGAGAGAATTAGGACACCCCATGAAATCCTTTTTTTTTTTTTTTAAATAAATATACATATAGAAATATCATCTTCGTTTCTTCTTTACACACATTCAGTCTTATGGCCCCTTCATAGTGCACATGTGAGTAGAGTAAGGATAAGATAAAAGGTTTCCACAAGATTGAAACAGAGTTAAAAAACTTTAAAACTCATTATAAAATAATAGACTGACTACCTCACTTCGTTTTCTTAACACTCTTAAAGCTACTCACAGAGAACTTAGCAGTCTGTTATCAGAAAATATTGATAGAAGTTTGAGATTTACCAATCAGTGATATCACCAAAATGGTAGCAGGTAAATTTTTAGACTTTAGATTTAATATAGTACAGAGAATAAAATCTAAGAATTCTAAGTTCCATACTACACCAGATGAAATGACACAAAATTTTGCAGTAGAGATTTAGAAATCCCTATACAAAAACTCAGATGGCTGTTCTGAAGACGCACAACTTAAAACATTTTTAAAAGACATAAAATTGAGAGAATTAACCTACTCCATGGCCAATGAACTAGATGAACCAATAGATAAATGGAAAATTAAACAAGTGATCTCTACTCTGAAAAATAATAATGGAGTTATCATTATTATACAAACATTATTTGTTATCTACTCTGTTATTAAAAGCATACCATTATGGATTTTTGTCAAAAGGTATAGCCCCTTTCTGGAGATAATCAACCATAGTGGTTGAGGGCCAAGACCCTACTGAATGCCAATACTACAGGCCAGTATCACTGCTGAATATCCCTTCAAAAGCACAATGAAAAAGAGGTGATAATTATATCATTAAAAGGCCTTTGATCGAGCATCATGGCAGTATATGTTTCAAACACTAACATTGTTTAAATTTGGCTGTAGCTTTATTAATTGGATACAAACACTTCAAACCACAGGCAACTGTCAAAGTTAATGGGCATAGATTAGAGAGATTTGCATTAGAAATGGATGTAGACGGGGTTGTTCTCTTTTGTTTGCTATTAGTATTGAATCATTATCACAGCTTATTAGAGACAATAATGGTAATAAAGGAACTGAAATAAACAAAGAAGCGCATAAACCATCCCTCTATGCAGATGATGTATTACTATATTTAAAACAAAAGCCAGGAATATCAATACCAAATCTCAAAGAACTTATTTCTATTCAGGATACAAAATCAATGTGGACAGAACAATGGATGTTATTGATAGAATGTCACAAAGTCTAAAACTTTGAGTGGATTTAAATGTCAAAAGATGATATTAAATATCTTGGTATTTATGTATCTTTAGCTACACAAGATCTCTATGATGCTAACTATAAGAATATAATTCAGTCTACTAGTAAATCTCTTATCCTCTGTTCCTGTGTTGTTCACCTTTTTATTTCTTGATTTCTGTAAAGCTGCTCTATGACAACTTCAGTTGTGAAGAGCACTCAACAAATAAATGTTGATTTGATTTGATTTAGTAAAGATTCTCTTTACAAAAGTGTATTGAAACTACATGAATGAATATTTTGCCCAGGTCACTTTATTATTCCAGATGCTATCTTTTGAAATCCCAAAGTCTTCCTTTGAAAAATTGGACAAACTGACTCCCCAAAATAATAAACAAACAAACAAACAAACAAAAATACCCTCCCCCAAATAGAAATGATACTGTATCATCCCATATCCCGCTGTTTATACTGCAATACAGATATATTCCCCTCAGGCCATATCTTGCTCTGTTTATATCCTGACATTGTCACACTACTGTCTAATCATGTTTTCATTTTGTTGCTTTTCCTTGTTTGGTTTGCTCTGTTGTGTTTTCTGTCTTGTCTCCGTCCTAGCTCCGCCCTGTCATCAGTGTTCCCACAAGTGCTTTTTGTAGTCCTGCACTCTCGTTATCTGCTCCACATGTGTCTTATCTCTGTGTATAAGTACCCCTGGATTTCAGTGGTTCTTTGTCTGTTGTTGTGCTTGTTAACCTTCATTTACACTGTATTTTAGTTTGTTTTATTAATAAACTCTATTACCCTGCATTTACATCTGCTCTCCCTCCATACATGACAGATTTAAGTATCGCTAGAATAAGAATCATGTGATGGTCCTTTTTGTTCAGAATTTAATTAAAAAAGGTACACTGTCCTATATTTTATATTCATTACATGTATATCAAGCCTTTTGGTGTTTTAATGTTGATACTGAATTTACTAAAAATGAACTATTCTAATAATTTGAGATACTGGATTTATGATTTTCATGAACTATAAGCCATATTGGTCAAAAGTGAAACAAAAAAACGGTTTGAAATGTCACATTTCATTTAATGAATGCACAATATGACAGTGTACATTTTCCTGAGATGCAGGAAACATGAGTGTTAATCTGTGAATTCTTCTGCTGACAAAAGTACATTTAAATCAGATGATTAATGTATGGTTATGGTTCATCCAGAAGCCTGCGTGAAACCTGCGGTTTTCTTCTAAACATTTCAAGTTAACACTACTCTGATGAAACCTACAGCAAACACTGAATCATCATTTCTAAGAGCCAGAAAGGAATACAAATTTATAATATATCATCTAAAACCAGACTCATGGGAATATATGCTATCTCAAAGGGTACAAAGTTCAGTTTCATGCACCAGCTCGTGAGTTAACACCAAAATGTGTCAACCACACAAAGCTGAAGGTAATTTCCCTTCCCTTTTCAAAAGCTGGCATGTCTAGCTTACAGGTATGTGGTCAAAAACAGCAGAACAACCACAGCTCTCACCAGCAAATGTTTCCAAGTAGTGGGTAAGAACCTAAAATAAGCACATGAAGCAAAAACCAGAATTTCTTGTGGAAACTCTCATGACTTAAAAATGTAATCACTTCTGTAAACACACACACACACACACACACACACACACACACACACACACACACACACACACACACACACACACACACACACACACACACACACACATATTTAGTGACACATTTAAATGAACTGTATATTATATAATACTATATTATAAAAGCAACTAAAAAGCCTTTCTTGAACTATTGGTTAATACAGTACATACTGGGAATTAAACATCTTAAAAACATACTGAATTAGGACTTTATTATTCAAATTAAAAGGTGCCTAAGGTGTAAGGCACATGCTGTAATATCAATGAGGATCAATTCAAATCATCAGCTGGATTATTTTGTTTCTATATAGGTAACCAATAAGCTTTCTCAATGTTTTGATTCATGTTTGTGTAGACTTCTAAAATGATGCCACAAATTCTGCTTGAAGGGGGTCTAATGAGCCTGCTAAACCATTTCTATGGCATTAATCAAAAGGTGTGTCTAAGAAACAGAGGGGGGCAGCACAGGTTAAGTGACAAAGGGGTGAGAGTGTGAGTTTGAAATGTGTCTTGGACCCATTTCTGAATGGTAGAGATCATCAGTTCAAACACATGTACACAGGCAATTGGTAGGTGTAGCCACTTTGCCATGGTCTTAAAAAGGCCCAAACTGTTACCTGAGCAGAATATTGTTTGGATGGTCAGGAACAACCCAAAAACCATCAAGGTCTGCTATGAACTGAAAGCAGCTAAGCACCAGAGTTATTGTTTACAGCCAAGCAAGTTTTATATTCCCTTAGATAGAAAGGCTGCCATCCAAGAAAGAAACCCCTGCTCCAAAATCAGTACCTTCAAGGTCGAGTAATATTTGCAGCTGACCACTTTGATGAAGTTAAAGCCCTTTGGAGGAAAGATGTTTGGAGGATTAAAGGTAAAGCATTCAGCTCCAAGACAACTTTACCAACTGCTAAACATGATGGTGGTAGCAGCATGCTCTAGGGCTATTTTGTTGCCAGTGGACACAAAAAGGATGGAGTAATGAAGAAGGAGGACCTCGGGTTGTTCAGCATAACCTCAAATCATCAGTTAGATGGTTAAAACTTGAACATATGCACATGACAGCCCGTCTGGAGTTTGCAAAAAGTCACCTGAAGGACTCTCAGACCATGAGAAACAAAAAGACTGAACTTTTTTAATTGAATGCCAAGCATTATATCTAATATCTAGAGGAATCTAGACACTGCTCTTCATACCATTCCAACAGTAAAGCATAGTGGTGGCAACATCAATTTTGAGGGAAAGAATAAATTGAATTCATTTAGTAATAAGCCTGTAACATATCTAAATGTGGAAAAGGTGAAGCACTGTGAATACTTTCAGGGTGCAATGAATAATGGCCATTTTACAAGAAAAGCATTTCTAAGTTTTCTAACCACTGCTCAATTGGGTGGGAAAAATATAAGCAACACTTACGGGGTGGAGTCCAAACTGATGCTGTTAGCCTGCGTAGAAGATGCAGACTTGTGGTTGTTGAATGCTTGGCATGGTGAGTCATCAATCACATGATCTACCAGATGGCCAATAGAGGATGGCCGCACTCGAGTGCCATCCGGGGTGAATATGGAACTGCTGGCAACAGAGAATGACAATATACTCCTTTAACGTGTGTATCTGTGTATAACCACATGTGCAAATGTGTGTCAAAAAGCATGATGGTCTGGGGAATGCTTTGGAGGTGGTATAACAGGTAAAATAGTTTTACATAGAATTGAAGAGACCCTGAAGATGGAAGACTACCACAAGATTTTCAACACCATGCCATACCCTGTGGACAATCCATGACTGGGGCCCATTTCATCCTACAACAGGATAATGACCCCGAACACATAGAATAGTAGATCGGTCTACTATCTGTCTAACGTGTGTGGTGTGTTTGAGTGTGTCTGTGTTAACTCACTGGTTGGGTGAGCCTGGAGGAGAGCGGTTGGGTAGACTCTGTGTCTCCAGTCGATCATCTGAGAGAGAGTTCCTGCTGACCGTCTCCCAGTCCATTCCACTCACCAGTCTTCTGACCAGGGGCTTACTGGGAGACCTCAAATCAGAACAATTTCATCAGCTACATCTAGAAAACTGATCACAGGCTAGCATATATCTTTCACACCCAGTTAGCACCATAACCACATCCATCAAAACTGCCTGTTCAGTTTGTATGGGGTGATTCCCTCAATGTCAGATGTGTCTGAGAAGAGTGGGTTAGGTGTAGGTCTCATTCTGTGATGGATTCAATTAAAAAAATTGTTATCTATTTAATTAAACTGGATATTTATATATAAATCTACTATCAAAACATTCTCTTCATTCGACATCAATAAAATCCAGCATAACAGACAAATAAATAAGTAAACAGGAAAAATACCTGGTAGAAGCATAGTGTGAAAGCATCAGCCTGAGCTTCAGACTCAACATCATTTACCACGATCAACTAAACAGTAAACTCAGCTTTGAAAACAAGAGGGAGTGTCTTCACACACACACACACACACACACACGTACACACACACACGCGCGCGCACACACACACATACACACGCTACAACCCAGCTGAAACTTCCTGTGTTTAGACAGTATTTCTCAGAATACACAACCACACACACGCATGGAAAACAGCTTACGGAGTGAACACACCTCTCACACACATGCAAGAACATTTGAGCCATCTTTTGGCCTTTGCACTAAAATATACTTGAAGGTCTTGTTAATTATAATTTCCTGTAAATACAAATGCAAATGCATCACATATTCCATCCTCACTGAGTTTCTCAACATGTGGGCTAGGGACCACTAGCAGGTTGTGAAGCCTTCTTTAGTGGTCCACAGGCCCATCCTCAGGCCCAGGACTTTGTAATGAGCTTTATAATCAGCTTTTTAAATCAAAAAGGTTTATGAAAGTCTACATAAAAAAATGTACATTTTAGGCCTGGCTACATTTAAGGGCACAAATTAGTGTCAGCTATTTTCCTCTGAATGTCTGGATAATAAAGTGGAATTTAAACAAGATTTTGAGGGCAAAAAAATCTCCCACAATTCTCAGATAAGTTATAGTAAACATTGTAGCTCACTACATGAGCTGAATATGGACCAGAATGCAACTGCGAGTCTCGTTACTAGTGACCACTCATAAATCTGACCAGGTTTTGATCAAAAATGTCATTTATGTCTGCAACCTTCTGGCTTGTAGCTTGTAAAAACTAATAAAAGCTTGGAAATCTTGTTTGAAACTGAATTTAGTGTTTTAAGATGAAAATGCAATAGTTTAATGCAATTATATTTTTGTTGGTATTAATTATTTACAGTACAATACTTGACAGTAGTCTAAATTGGAAAAGATCATGCACCCTCCCATTGGTATTAGCAATTTTTAAGCTTGATTAATGGCTAAATTTTGATGGCCAGTTGATGGCACAGGGTAGGTTCTATAGTTTGTGATATGCGCATCATGCATTTCAGCATATGTGCATAAGCAATAGTCACATTGCATGACATGCAATATCTTGTGCAACTTTAAAACCTTCTCATTTCCACGACACAAGAGGCTGAGGCAGATTCTGTCTGCCCAAACCATTTATTTTACTCTAATATGGGAAACAGAGAGTTCTTTATTAGTATTATATGTTGGATCTTTCACTTCTAAGTAAACCTACAGGGTTCATTATGCATCTTTTTTGTTTATCCTGTGCATTATCTAATATGGGTCATCGCGGAAGTCATAGGAGCTTTTACTTGGTGAAAATTCTTATATTTTTTAATATACATCACAGAACAACAAAATCATTCACATAAAATCAATATCAGTGTTTTCCAATATCATGCAGCTGTAGAATCAATACAGTATCACAAAATGTAAAATCGTAAAATATGTAATACTCAAAGTCTAAAAATATATTCTTACACCCCAACCACAGTGAGGACTGTCAGCACTGAATCCTCGTTCATAATGTAGCTAATGTAGCTCTGATGAGTCAGCTGAAATTGTAGTTTAATCTGTAACAACAGACAGTTATGCTAATCAAAGGGTCCAGCTGTGGCACCTGTAATTAGTGAATAGTATTAGATTTGAACTCTGTTTGCCATAAAGTTTAAGGAATTTCCCCTTTAGACATACAGACTTGATCTAACACTGAAACTACCTGTCAGTACCCTGAAGACGCACTTTTCAAAGTTGTAATCACAAATCCTTATATATTGGCAGGTGGGCTGAAAACTCCAAGCGGAAGCTGCGTACCAAGGGGACTTCCAGAACATAATGTGCATACAATATAGTCTTTATTCTTCACAATGACTCCAAAAACTATATATATATATATATATATATATATAAACGTTTAAATGCTGTTACCTGGCAAACACTCTGTCCTTGACTCCTCGTTCTTTTCCATACTGGACAGACTGTGCCTCAGTTCTTCCACTAAGAAAAACATTGAGTAACTGTTATATTGGTCTGTAAAAGGTTTCAAATCTGAAATCTCATATCAGTAAACAAACAATATGTAGCATTAGAGTACAGTCATGCATTTTTCCCCTGTGACCCTGACAATCAAAACGAACAAGCCCTAAGGAGGATGCAGCCAAAAATAGAGGGGCATTGTCAGGATTCCATCACACCTGGTTCAAATACTTAAATTCCCAGGATGTTTAATCAGATGTCTAAGAGCAGGGGAATCCCAAAATGTGTTAGAACTGCCCACCTCTGATCTAAGAGTACAGCAGTAATCACAGAGAACTCACCAGTAGCGGAACTTCGAGCCGAGGGTGAAGTAGTGTGCAAAGAAGCTTTTTTGCTGCGGCGCTGGCCGCTCCAGTCTGAAGAAAGTGTGATGCTCCACGCAGGCTTTCCATACATTCTTACACGCTCTGTAATTCATCATGCTGAAGCCCAGCAGACACTCCCTGCCCTTACCCTGAGACACAGACAATGAAAGAAAACATTACAAAAACACTACAATACAAATTAGTATGCAAACTATGTTTCTCTGATTTTCCTCTAGTCAATGCAAATGACAGTGAGTATAATTTTCAAGTAACCAACCACGTAAATAATATATAGATAATAGTATTTTTTCAAAAAATCAAAAAACAAAACTCTGTTCCACTGTTCCAAATTATTCACAATGGAGTTTTAAAACATTTTACTGGTTGTAAAGAACTGAAAATGGTAATTTATTGAATTTGAAGCATTAAGTTAAACATTTACTGAAATCAAAATCAATCAAAACGTATTAAAAGGCCAAGTTGCTTGTTAATATAAAACCCCTTCTATGAAATAGCTCACAATCCTCAAAATTTTGCAAAATTGAATTTCTGTTTCTGCTCAAATTTCCCTGCAGGAGCTCAGAATAACCTAGAGCTGCTGTTTTGATGTGAATTGCCTCCCACCCTCATAGATCTTTTGCTGGAGACCACTCCAAAGGTTCTCAATATGGCTGAAGTCAGGGGAGGATGGTGGCTACACCATTAGCTTCTCTCCTTTTATACCCAGAATAGCCAATGACACAGAGGTATTCTTTGCAGCATGAGATGCATTCATGCATTGTCATATGCATGAAGGTGATTTTGCTATGGAAGGCAGGGTACCCTGGAAAAAAGTGGTCAGTCAGAAACTCTACTAGTCACGCAGTGGGGAAATTCACAATGTTGCAGCAGCTAAGGGATGGCAATGCACTGAGTACAAGTATAGATAAAGTACAGTATCTGTATTATAGTATAAGCAACATTATAAATAATAAACTAATAAAAAATGTACAGATATGCATGTGGGGAGATTGAAGAAGTATTGCACATTGTGTTGTATTGAAAAATTCCAATCATTTGTGGAATTACGTCTGTGTGTTGGTGGTGTGCTGAGAGCAGTGCTGGTTGTACAGTCTAACAGTCGTAGGGAGCAAGGTTCCTGTAATACTGCTCCTTCACACATACCCCTCCTTCCTTAGAGAGAAGCAACCTATCACTGAAGTAGCTGCTCAGTGCGCTAGAGTATCATGCATGTAGTGGGGGTCTTTCTGCAACATCCTTCTGTCTCCAACTAAATGCAATGGATGTAGCGGCTTCTCAGGATTTAATGAGTTTGTTCAGTCTCTTCCTGTCTGCTGTCGAAATACTGCTGCCCCAGCAGACCACACCATATAAGATGGTAGATGCCATCACTGTGTCAAAGAAGGTCTTCAGGAGTGCTCCCTGCAATCCAAATGACCTCAGTTTTCTCTTCCTTGGAGACCCCCTGTGCTGCTGACCACCTTGCCTGAGAGAGAGTCCTGAGCTCTCACATACCTTGGTCAGTTGGTAAGGTCCATTTTGACAGGTGACTGTCCACACCTTTGAAATGTTCCAGCTTGTCCTTCAGCAGCCCAGGCTGTGTGGTGTTAAAGGCACTGGGGAAATCAAAGAAAGTGATTCTCACAGTCTTCTCAGGCTTCTCTAGATGAGAGCTCTATGTAGAAAATAGATGACAGCATTGTCCACCCTGATGCTAGGCTGGTAGGCAAACTGAAAAGGGTCCATGGATGCAGTCACCAGAGGGAAGAGATGGCTAAGCACCAGCCTCTCCAGTGACTTTATCAGATGAGAAGTCAGTGCCAACAGCCTGTAGCTGTTGACGTCCTTTGGGTGTTGTGTTTTCAGTACAAGTACCACACTAGATGTTTTCCACATTTGTAATACTCTTCCCAACTTCAGGCTCATGTTGACCTACAGCTTTCCTCTTCTTGATTTCCCTTAGCTTATTTCTCACCTGGATTGTTGTGAAGTACAGACTGGAGGGGGGCTGGGTGCTGAAGTGTGTGAATGGCAGATTTCAGCTACGAGACGATGAGTCAATGGGCTGAGAGATGTTGAGATGGGGGAGGGCAGCAAGCAGGTAGTGTCCCAGAGTGAGGGTTCAGCAGGGATGTCTGTGTGGGGTGAGGGGCAGGTGAGCGATCAAATCTATTGAAAAATAGATTGAGGTTGTTCACCCACTTCTTGTCCCCACCACCTGGTTTCTTATGACTAGATATGGTTTTAAGGCCTTTCTGAACCCCACTGACATTTTTGTGCTGTAACTAATTCACCAACTTTCTCTTGTAGTTGTTTATTCCTTCTCTTATGTTCCTTCTCAGGTACCTTTGCACAGTTTTCAGCTCATCCTTGTCATCTGACCTGAAGGCCCTCCTCTTCTAAGAGAGCTATTCATCCATGGCTTGTTGTTGACGAAACAGTGAATGGTGTTATGTGGGGACAGTATTCTCCACAGAGAAGTTGACATAGTCCATAATGGAGTGAGTGAGACTGTCAATATCCTCCCCATTAGGATCACACAATGCTTCACATACTGTGGTTTCCAAACAGTCCTGCAGAGTCTCTTCAGAGGGGTTTGTACACAGGCAGAAGATGAATTAGATTATGATCACATATTCCAAGCAGAGGGAGTGATGAGTTATATTCCTCCTTTATGTTGACATAGAACAGATCCAGTGTTTTATTGTCTCTGGTGTGGTGGGTTACATACTGAGTGAAGGTGGGCAGAGTGTAGGATGGAGAAGCATGATTAAAGTCTCCAGAGTTAAGGATAAGAGCTTGTGGGTGCTGTGTTTGCAGTCTACATACAGCTGAGTGCATGACATCACAATCAGCGTTGGCAGATGGGGGAATGTTCATTGTTCTTACAGCAGATTTGCTCTTTAACAGTGATGTTTCCAGAATTACAGCAGCTATCATTCACAAAAACTGCCAGTCCACCTCATTTTTAATAACGTGGAACATTAATTTTTTTAGTTGTTATCCTTTACTTGAGCTCATCTGGCAAACTAATTATCACAAGTGTCTGAGATTGATTTCAGTGATCTAAAGAGCTTGTAGAGTTAATACCACCAATGAGTTTAATTGAAAAACAAAACATGTAATCTTTATGACACTTAAATCTAATTTGCATTATAATTTGGAATGCAGTGTAAAACTGCACTTCCCCACATAAACCATTCAGATCAAGTGTAATGGAACTGATCTTACAGTTGGGGTGCAAAGATTGAATATTTTGAGGGTCAAATAATCTGCAGATTACTGAATAATTATTTAAATATTATATATTAATGACCAAATACCTAACCTTTAAAATTTAGCTTGGGGTTGTTTTATTCATTTTCTAACAATGAAGACAATAAAGATGAAAAAAGCTAGCAAAAAAGATGAATAAAACTCAAAAATGTCAAAAATTAATGCCAAGAAAGTTCAGGAAAAAAAGATTTAACCTTAAAAATGGTTTAATTTTCTGGTCATAAAGATTCCAATTTGACTCCACAAACGTCTACACTGGTATGAAAACAGATTCATTCGTTTAAAATCAAGATGTAAATAAATCCTCACTTGGTGAGCTATTCCAGAGGAGATACACTAACCTACAGTAAATTGTCCCTTGCTGAGATCAGCAGTAAGCTCCAGCACGCACCACTGCAGCTCCATTATCTCAGTAGCACTGCAGGATTATCACATTACTACTCTATAGGCTAGTGGTCATGACAAGGTAGCTAAGCAGGGGATAAGCTGGGCTTCATTAGCAAATCTTCATCAATAAATCGCCTTTAAACCACACCTTGGCACGATATGCTCACAAAGCCTCGGGAGTAAACATGCTAAAATGTATTAGGGACTGGTTTCCTAACCACGGTCACAGCAGCATCACTGGGGTTCATTAAAATGTCTAACCTAAATTACTGTAAAATTACCAGTCCCCAGTGGACGTGAGCAACACAGCAAAAAATATAACACTATAATACACTATGGAAACTGTCATATTTTTCATTTGCTGACCAGGTGAATCATTCACATATAATGAAAATGAAATAAAAAATAAGGAACATTTTATTCAGTGTATTACAGAAAAAAAGGGGAAGACAAAAAATTTGTCCCCTTGGAGCTATAAAGCTCTATCTGCATTATGAGCAGTTTTGAGATATTGAACCTTAAAACCTTTATGACATTAACATTGAAATATTGCAGATACAAAAGCATGCAAAAGTTTGGGGACCCTCAGTCAGAATAACTGTTACTGTGAACAGTTGATCTCCAAAAAGCACAAAGTTCAAGATGAAAAATACCTTTTTAAGCAATAAATACATTTGATCATTTTATACCATCTGTAAAAAAGCTGAAATTAAAAACAAGATGGCTTCTACAAATGGATAGTGATCCAAAACAGGCCTCAATATTCACAATAGACTACCTCAAAAGGCACACCTGAAGGTTTTACCATGTCCCTTGCAGTCCCCTGATCTTAACATCATTGAAAATCTGTGAATGGACCTCTAAAGAGCAGTGTATGCAAGACGGACCAGGAATATAACAGAACTGGAAGACTTCTGCGAGGATGAATGGATGGATGAAAATCCCCTAAAACACGAACTTAAATTTTTTGTCTTCAAAAAGCTTTACAAGCTGTGATACTTCCAAAGGAGATGCTACTAGGTACTAAACATGCAGGGTGACCAAAATTTAACTTTGGGCCTTTTTGCTTTTTTGTTATTTTGAAAATGTAAAAGATGAAAATACAAAACGGGTTTTGCTTAAAATATAAAGGGAATGTTTCATCTTTAACTATGTAACTTTTGGAGATCACTTCATCTTCAACTTGCTTAACAATAACAGTCAATTGAACTTTTGTGTGCCACTGTATATGTAAACTATAAAAACTATTTGAACTAAATAAGTCAATTAAATATATCAACTATTTGAAACCTATAGTTTTAGTGACCTGCCCACCAAAAACACTGCAACTACAAGACTCTCAGATAGATTAAAAATTCAGCTTTTGTCCAGAAGAATGCTATTAGCCACTTTTCTAGAAATAATCAATCAATCAATCAATCAATCAATCAATCAATCAATCAATCAATCAATCAATCAATCAATCAATCAATCAATCAATCAATCAATCAATCAATCAATCATAACAACACAGGAAAAAAAGCATAAGAAATAGACCCCAGAGTGAGCAAGCCAAAGGCCAACAGTGGCAAGGAAAACTCCAGGTTCAAAGGGGGGATCCCCCTCCTCTGGTCAAACTACTTATTATTTAGGGGACACTGAAACCCTACACATCTGTTATAATACTCTGGTGTACTTGTGTGATGTTGGTCTGCAGGTGGGCAACAGTAGCAACCATTTTGGGTCTATGTAAATTTCTACATAGTTGCTGATGGCAGGTAGGCAACTAGTCCAGGGCAGGGTGGGAAACAAGGCCAGGTCCAGTAATGTAAGCCAATGTGAAGCTGATACTAACAATAATGATGTAATCATTTTTAGCATATCCAACAATAGAACAACCTACCATAGCACGCACTAATGAGTCATGCTTTACCAGAAGGTACAGTTACAGTCACCCTACTATATCAGAATAAGCATGAACAGCTAACACATATATTTAATATATACTGTATACGTGAGTGTACACATTCACTGCCAAAGACAGACATCTACATATTAAAGAGACTTGAGGTGATCAAGCCTGAGGTAAAAGATTCATTCCACTACTTCCACCAGCTGAAGAGATGAATATTCATATATGCAAAGCCTTCCATCAATTATGAATCATCACGTCATAAACACTCCAGACACTTTGAATTATTAAGTGGGTTTGAGTGGGTTTTGTGCCTTCTCTTGCATGCCTGCCCACAGGGTTTGATCGGGGTTGCTGGGACCCCTGGTTGCAAGATCAAATCCAAAAATACTTTAGTATTTCACAACAAACAAATACAAATATTTACTTTTTTAATCTCATTTGTCCCCTGAATTTCAAATTGCCAATCGCCCAACCCTGTTAGGACTCTCCCCCATCATATACAATGCTCCTGACACTAGGAGGGTGAAGACACAACCTCTTTTCCAAATACTGACATTGCCTTACTGTTGGCAGACAATGTGCTTGGAGGAAAGTTGCAGGTGTGATGTAGGGAGAGAGCACGATCAAATACCCAGAGGGTAGACGCATGGCCATTTTTGCTCTCTCTGACTGTTGATGTCAAGCAGCATGACCTGCAAACCTCGGATCATAGTGCATTAAACCACTGAGCCTCTCAGAGCCCCAAGAAATAATATATCTAACAAAGAACAAATAGGACAAAATCAAAACACAGCTGAATGCTTACCGATTCTTTTCGAAGCTGAATAAAAAACTGTTTCGATTTAAAGGAGATTTTTACAATTTTCACCCTGAAAATGAGAAAAGAGAAAAGAACAAGTAAGAAACATTCTGTCAGTGATAAATACAAAGAGGACTTTTTTTTAGAACGAACTATCAAATCACTCAGTGCTACCAGGCTGGGAGGGGGATGTTCCAGTTCTAGCATGTGTTTCCTCCAAAATAAATGAATCTAGCCAACAGCATCTTTTCCTACTACTACTAACACAACACCATTTGAAAGCTGAACATACTTGGAGGATGGAACTAACCACTAATTATATTATGCCAGCTAGATGCATGGTGGGATGGATCGATGGCTTTCACCAGGGAGCCCCTGACGACAGGCTCAAAGCTTAAATAGTAAGAAGTATTTGACAAACAATAATTTAAGTATGCTTTCAACAACTCGATTAACTGCTACCATGATACAATTTATCCATATTCATGATGACACTTATTTTAAGATGTTAATAGACAAAAATATCACATTTAATTAAACAGTGCTTTGCTGACTGACATGATTGTGAGGTCACTTACCATGGAAAGTGGCTGACCCGTACCCTGTTCTTATAAATGGAGATTCCAGCAGACATCACGCCAATGTAGACCTCTGCACTGGTCTGGTCCTGTAACAAACAGATCATTAGCATGGTAGCATCAACACTGGGACCATTTCATTTCTAGGTACTGTTGATTATGGTCCTGCATATGGACTTTAATTGAATTTTAGCCAATTCCTCCTTATAAATCAGTTTTAACTCGGTGGGTTTCTGGGTTTCCTCCCACAAACTTGCTTAAGGTCCTTCCACAGCATTTCTAATGAAATAAGTTCAGGACTTTGACTGGGCCATTCTAAAACATACATTTTATTCTTCTTCAAACATTCTTTGGTAGAATGACTTTGCTTATAGTTGTTGTCTTGTTGCATGACCCACATTCTGTTGAGATTCAGCTCACAGACAGAGGTCCTGATATTTTCCTTTAGAATTTGCCGGTATAATTCAAAACACATTGTTCCATCAATAACGGTAAGCTATCCCATAGACCCACATGCAGCCCAAGTCCAAACTATGACACTACTACCATTATTTTTCACAAAAGGTTTTTATACTTTAATGTTGATTTTTTTCTCACTTCTCTCTCATTCATCCAAAAACTATTGTACCAACAGCCTTCTGGCTTGTCCATGTGACTTGGCAAACTGCAGTGTGGCGTTGGTAAGTAATGCAACCCTGCCTTGCACACCATTTTTGCTCAGTGTTGTTCTGATGGTGTGTTTTTGAACATTTAAAAAAATCAAATGTGAGAAGGGCTTTAAGCTGCAAGTTGGGCATTCAGTACAACTTCAGTACAAATATCCAATTTTGAGAATCGGGATAAAGAGGAAATATATTTAATAGAACATTATACAGATGCTTCAAGAACTAAATATAATATCAGTAATGTGTTAGTGTTTAGTGAGTCTACCCTTTACCTTTACTACAGTTCTCATTCTTTTTAGGTGACCTGCTTTCAGGTTTTTCTGCAGAAATTTGCAGGGAAGTTTTCATCACTTCCTAAATTCAGTCTTAGAAGGTCACCATCTGAGTTCACCATCTAAATCATCTCAAACCCCTTCAGTGATGTTGAATTTGGACTCTGGGGTGGACAGTTCATTGTTCTAATAAAACTAGCAGCTTCAGCAGTTGTATGTAGTTTCTTTTTCTCAGTAAGAACTTCTTGATCACCTCCACGTCCCTTTAGACACACAGCACCAATTTGTCTTCTCATAGTGGAAGGATAAACAAAAAGAAAAGTTTTTTTTCAGTTTTGGAAACTGACTTTTCTCTCACTAATTCAAGTTCATGTGATATTTCTACCTCCATGCTTCACAGCTGAGTATGAGGTTCTTGTCCTCAAATGCTGTGTTTGGTTTGCACCAAACCTATCTTATGTTACGGTGCCCAAATAATTCTGTGGATTCATCTGTCCGAAGCACACTGTTCCAGAGGTCTGGCTCTTTACTCTTGCCCTGGTGTTTTTTTGGACAGTGAGGGTTTCCTTCTTCCTCACCCCTTGTTTGATCACTACCTGATGATATACTGTGCTTTGACATCACCTGTATCTTGTGATCTGCTCTTTGGCTTGACTTGCTTGGGCAGCCTGACCTGGCCATGTTGGCAGTTGTTTTAAATGTTCTCCACTTGTAAATTATTTACCGGACAGTGGAACAACTGGTTTCTAATTGTTCTGAGATATTTTTAAATCCCTCCCCAGACTCATCTGCATCTACAACCTTCTTTCTGAAAGCCCTCAGAGAGGTCTTTGGCTCTTGACATGGTGAGTCCATTCAAAAGCAAACCAAACTAATGTCTGAGGTTTAAATAAGACAGCTTCCTCCAAAGTCCTCTCTCTCTTTTCTACTGAAGAATAAAAATACATGATTACATTAGATAATCAGTACTATAGAAATTCACATTATAAACATAACATAAGTAGACATAAATATAGACAAAGTTCTCTCTAATGATAGTCTAATTATTTGCAGCTAATATGCTGCACCTAATTAAAATTTTAGGCATTTTAAATAGTAATAAATGTGGCTGTGTCCTAATTTTTTCCTCTCAAGAAAACTGAATTTCTAATACATTTTACAAATGATTTGTGAACATTTCTTCAGTTTTATGTGTTTAGTTATATCACCATCGTCCATGGGCTGCCCTAACTGTTTCACATGAATGCTTACTGATATTTAGTGTTTAACGTTTTGTATTGTATTGGTATTGTATTGTAACTTTTTCCTTTACAATAACAATTCTGAATCATTTATTAATGATGTCATACACTGGTTAATATGTATTTTATTTTATGAGTTTAATACATTGGTTTAAACAATTCTGTTTATGTAGATGGCTGCATATGTGTTTGGGCAAGTCATAAAAAGCTGCAGTCGAGAGCCAAATATTGAACTGTTGGCCTCAATAAAAGGGTAAAATGAAAAGGGGGGCTGTTAGTAACTCACCCGAGCACAGTGCAGTTCCACTCCATACAACTCTAACGAACTAGCAGCGCTCAAGTAGTTAAACTCCGACTGAGCTGGAGAGAGTCCACTGAGAGAGAGAGAGAGGGAGAGAGAGGGAGAGAGAGAGAGTGAGAGAGAGAGAGAGAGAGAGAGAGATCATTTGTGCAGCAGTCTGTAAGGAGACTCAATCTCTGGGCGCTGGGAACAATGAGCTGCCTTGTTCTTGTGTGTGTGTGCGTGTGTGTGTGTGTCTGTGTGTGTGTGTGTGTGTGTGTGTGTGTGTGTGTGTGTGTGTGTGTATGTGTTTAGATTCAGCTGCGTCCCTTATTTTGCCCCTCAGCCCGATCACACTGTCTGTGCACCACTACAGATCTGCACTTTCCAACCTGATACCCAGAATACCAGCAGAAAACACTGGATTGGATATTGGAGGGAAATAAAAATGATTATTATCAGCCTCTAATCCGTCCTGGAATATCACAGAAAAGGGAGAGTAAGTAGGTCACATGTCCCGATATTAATATAAGAATAATGAGTAGCTATTTTTCAATTACAATTGTAATATATTAGAATATTCAAATACAACATGTCTGTTTATGCACTACATACAAACCTAATGTATTTTGAGAATAATTCGAGGACTTACATTTTAGTTTTGAAATACTAAAAAATTATTTACTCAAAACTAAAAAATAACTCAATTTCTGTGGTCTGGTCAGCATGTGCAGTGAAGTTGGTCTGGTTCATCTCTGTTATAGGAGCCAATGTCAGTTCAATACTACAGTAGGGAGTGAGTGCATAGTATGCAAATCAGTGGATCAGTGTTCCCGCCCCCTGATGAGTGTGATATATGAGAAGAAAACAAGTAAAAAAACATGTTATAAGACATATGTACTCATAAATACGTTTTCCCTCATCTCAGGGGTGGTCTTGGACAGATTTGGGTGGGCTGGAGTGCAACCTCAGTTCACTACAGCCAACAAACAGCAATTGTAAATAATGTAAAAAATATTCAAACCAGACTGACCATATTTTCCTGAAATCTATTTATTTACATAAAAAAAAAATACATAAAAAGCTAAATTATTTTAAGGGACATAAGCTTATTTTCTCACACATATCTAACCCTAGTGAAGAAATGCAATTTTGCTGAATAATGACATTACTCCACTGAATGTCACTGAGAGTGTAAGGTATTCTAGACTAATGTAAAAGTGAAACATACATTACACCAGTAGTAAAGGAAGCAGGACGAAAACTGTTTATACCAGAAATTAACATCAGTGCAGTAATGCTGATTTATACTATCTGGTCAACAGGGGTTCAGGTTTGTGGTGGATGTTCACTTTCCCACCTATTAAAATCAATTAAGCTTATTGATACCATAAGCTTAATTGTAATACATAAAGGCATGCGTTTCATCAGTATTATCTAAATTAGGGCTAGACAATATTGGGGAAAAAATGACATTGCAATATTTTGTTATTCTGCGATATATTAAAGCAATATCACACCAGAGGGAGTGTGTTATGAAAAAATGGCACAGGTGTGATGAAGCAGAAACAAACTGAAAAAAAAAAAAAAAGTTCAAATATTATTAACTGAGGCTTGAACGTGTTTAAAATGTTTTAATGTTATCATTCCTTTCTGCAGGATTAAAGTCCTTAACCAGTGGTTTGGCCCCATGTCACAATAACAAACTCCACTCACTCACTGCACAGCCTGCAGGTTCTTATCCAGCTCCTTACACAGACCAACACATTAACCTCCACTGACAGAGCCAACAACTCCTGTATGTACATATATATAAGATATATATACGAGTGCAAATTGCGTGGGTGCTCCAGTGTACACTGTTCCAATATGGGTAGTCGAGAGTAAAAAGAAGAGTCATATTGTGTCTCATCTTTGCTTACTTGTGCTGCTGATGCAGTTTGGCCACCTCCTTCTCAAAGTCCTCTGGAGGGTTAGGAATGAAGCTGTACTCTGAAAGGTAGCCAGGCAAGTGCTCTGACTGGCTGTAATCCCCCAACTCAGCTGGAACACAAAGCACACAGTGTAAGCAAGTGTGTTTGTGTGTGTGTGTGTGTGTGTGTGTGTGTGTGTGTGTGTGAGAGAGAGAGAGAGAGAGAGAGAGAGAGAGCACCACAGAAAGCACAAAAGGTCCTTTACCCTTTGAGAGCTTCGCACAGGGATTCTTCCAATTTGCTCATGGTCTAGTAAAAAATGCAATGTTCATGCCAAAGCCAGAGCCAGATGTTGAGACCCTTATACACAACTTTTGAACTGTCATACAGACCGTTTACTTGAACCCTGAATTCAGTTTGAAAAATGTTAGTATTTTGTAACACTCTTACTTAAATATATTGTAAGTAAGAGTGTAAGTGTATTGTTGACCAGCTGCATGTTTCAATACATAACTTAGACAAGTGTAAGTTACTCACTCACTGTAAAAAAAAAAAGTGTCCCCTGTTTTGGGAAGGATAATAAAAATTTGCATGAACAATACATTATTAATATTTAGACTGATATGAACAATATTTATTGAACTATTTATTAAGTTCTCAAGTATGATATTGGGTGTAACTCAACATGCTAAACATTTCAGAATATAGTTCATTATCCTTCATATGCAGCTTGAATATTCTAACTCAATATTCTCCAGCAGATTTTGTGATGGGGTGGAGTGTTGATAGCATCGAAATCATTGCAGTTGTGCATTGCAATTGTTTAATCCCTTCTAGGTGCAGCTATTCATTTTGACAATGACTGCTTTCATAGTTATGGTTTTGTCATGTTGCCCAAAACAAGTAGAATATTTCAAATGCATTCTTTGTTTCTGACAAATGGTGACAAATTTGAGATCTTTATTAACCCACAGGCAGGAGGCAAAATCAGTGGTTAAAATGTGGCACACAGCATGACTGCCATCAAGAGCTGCACAAAGTATCAATACTTTTTACTAACTCTTAATTGGTAAACAAGTATTCCAAATATCAGTTTTACATTAATAAGCTAATACCATTCACCAGCATTATTGATTATTATTGAGTTAAAAATCAGATTTGAAAAAGTATTCATAGCTTTTGGCATTTAGGCCAAGAAGTTCAACTTCAGTCTCATCTGACCAGGGCACACACATGGCTTGAGGCAAACTGCAAACAGGACTTCTTATTGCTTGCTTTCAAAAATGTCTTTCTTCTTGCCACTCTTCCATAAAGGCCAGATTTGTGGAGTAGACCACCAATAGTTGTCCTGTGGACAGATTGTCCCACCTGAGCTGTGGATCTCTGCAGCACCTCCAAAGTGACCATGGGCACCATGGCTGCTTCCCCAATTAGTGCTCTTCATTTCTGGACTGTCAGTTTAAGTGGACAGCCACTTGTCTTGGTAGGTTTGCAGTTGTGTCAAAGTATTTCCATTTTCAGATGATGGAATGAACAGCACTCTGTGCTTGGGATTTTTTTTATAACCTAACCTTTTTTACACTTCTCCACTTTATCCCTGACCTGTCTGGTGTGTTCCGTGGTTTTCCTGATGCTGGAAATTCTCTAACAAACCTCTGAGGTCTTCACAGAACAGTTGTAGTTATACTGAAAATAAATTACACGCAGGTAGACTCTACTAATTAGGTGAATTCTAAAGGCAATTGGTCACAATGGACTTTATTTAGTTGTATCAGAGTACAGGGGGTTGAATACAAATGTACTGTTCAGGATTTTTCTTATTCATTTCATAATTTTGTGTTTTTGTTACTTTGTGTTTGTCTCTCACATAAAATACAAGTAAGTTTTTGGGTGTAACGTTCAAAAAGTTCCAAAAATGAATACGTTCTCAAGGCACTTTACCATGTGAAAATGTCTGTCTGTGTTGAGGTGTTCAGATATTATTTTTCAATAACACTGTTTGGTATCTGTATCATAATTTGGTATTGATAACTCATCATGGGCATTTAAGGTGGTCAGAATTCTCACAACTCTCACACAAAACATTTAGGAACTGTTTAGGGGCTCATTTGTGAATCACATTATTTTGTGTCATCAGCACTGCCAAAACAAACATTACCATTACAAAAGCCTTTGTTAGCAAATCATAATTTGTGCAGCCCTACTTTCAATGGATATTTTGTTTGTGAGGAGTCAATCTGATCTATCTTAAGCCAAATTAAAGCCCCTTCCCTCATGTGCATGACCCTGAAAACCTCATAACAAACATCAGCTAAACCCTAGCGCCAGTATTGGGGTTAATCTACAGACAAAGGGCTTGAGGCCAGATTGGTGAAAAGATTGAGAGAGCAGGAAGGAGGGGGGTGACGGATTACAAAGCAAATTGTGTAAAGCAAAATAAACATGCTGTTTAAATGGAATTAACCAAAAACAAGACATTTACACACATTAGCAACAAGCCTTTTCATTTGTTCAGTATTGAATTTGTTCAGAGCTCAGATCAGACCAATCAAAATAGCACTACAGTTAAAAAGGTGAACCGAAATGTTATTTAAAAACCTTAAAACTCAGCCCGTATCCCACTCTGTTTATATCCCGATATAGATATAAATACTGATATATCGCTCAGCCCATATCCCGCTTAGTTTTTGTCCTGGTATAGATATAAATATCAATATATCACCCAACCCTCTCCCAGTATTAAGCTAATCTGCACTGATTGCTGGCTGAAGATAAAATGAGGTCGCCACGAAACATGGAACTTCACGTCCACCCATTCTTCTTGAGCAGTAAGTAAAGAAATGGCATGATTTTAAACTTACCCTGAATGGCGTAAGAGGCCAAAAGAGCTGCTGCATTCTGTGGACACAGTAACCTAACAGAAATCAAATAGAATGGCATACACATTAAATTCATAATAAAGTACTGAACAGTCTGCACAATCCTGTACATACTATAGTTTAACGTCAATGTAATAACAGCTTGTTGGGTTAAAAGTTCTTTTTTTACTGTGGTCAGTATTATATGACTGATCACATGCTCATCTGCACAGTGACACAGATGTGTATAAAAACAAGAGTGCTGTGCCTCTCATTTGAGCGACACACACTACCTTAACGTTACATCAGTGTTATTGCTGTATGCAGAATAGTCCCAGATAATATGTGGGTTACAGTGTGCAGCGTGGAACTGCACACCTGCCCAAAATGTTGGGGACCACTGGTTATTTTACAGATAGGTTGATCTTCTAAGTGAACACAAAAATACAGCCTATTAAAATTAATAAATGGCAATAAGAGGGGCCCAAGCCCAATCACATGTCTACAAATATTTAATATTTCTTTTTGTGAGCAAAAACTATAGAAATGAAACTTGGATACAAGAGTAGTCAGCTTGTATAGCAGTATAGATTTACTGTCGTCTGAAAATAACTCAACACACTGCCATTAATGTCTAAGCTGGCAACACAAGTGAGAACACCTCACAGTGAACATGTGCAAATTGTGCTCAGTTGTGGGAGGCAATTGTGCTCAATGGTGTCATGTGACTCATTAAAAAGTCCATATGTTCAGCATCAAATGCAAAGGCTGGCTTCAAACAAGAGCATTGTTGCAGAGGTTGACAAATTGGAAGGTAGTCTGTCAGTGCTCAGACCATACGCTGCACACTGCATCATCTCGGTCAGCATGACCATCAACCCAGAAGTAAGCTTCTTCTGAAGCAGATGAACAAGAAAGCCAACAGTTTGTTAAAACCATGCAGTCCAGGATCATGGAGAACCATGTCCTGTGGTCTGATGAGAACAAGATGAACTTGTTTGGCTCAGATGGGTTCCAACATGTGTTCCTAAAGTCAAGCATGGTGGTGGAATCATCATGGTTTGGGACTGCATGAGTGCTGCCAGCACGGGGGCATTTTCAAGCAGAAGGTGGAGGAGCACTAGGTGTCTAATATTCATCAGCTCCGTGATGTCATCATGGAAGACTGGACGAGGATTACAGTAGCAACCTTTGCAGTTCTGGAGATTTCCTTGCCCAAGAGGGTCAAAGCAGTGCTAGATAATAATGGTGGTCACACAAAATATTGACACTATGGGTACAATTTGGACATGTTCATTGTAATCTGTACTCACTCATGTTCTATTTGGACATAAAAGGTTGTGTGATTTCAAATGTAAGGGGTATGCTCACTTTTGTGAAACACTATATATTATTTAAACAATTTAATAGACAAAACTGACATGTTTCCTGAAGTGACCATATACATTCATACATACTTATCATGTATACATTTTTAGCTCTATATAGTGAAAAATATAAATAAATAACATATAAATAAATTCTGAAATATTTACCTCCCACTCAAGATGTCCTGTTTCAGCTGCAAAAAATACAGGTACCTGAAAACAAGCACAATCAGAATTGCAGAAATTAAACTCAGTATCTTTAGCTGAAACAGAAGATATAGTAAATATAATATAGAGATAAAGTAATAATATAATTTACTCACCTTGTGTACTCCTCCTGCAGTTTGCTTGGATCACTAACAAAAAACTTTACCCTAAAGCTCAAATTATTTGGAGGCACCCCTAAAAATAAAGCAAAATTCAGTGAGTTTCAGTGAATACAAAATTTAATTACCATCATTAATTAATCATCAATTTTCTGAGAAAAACATAAAAAGATTTGCATACTTTTCAGTTGTTTTCTTATAGGTTTGTTTGGATCCAGCCACCTCTGTGTAAAATATCAATAAAAAGAGTGTGTAAAATTTCATATGATTTTTTAAAATAAAAGAAACAAAGCCTGTCAAAATAATACCAAATTTGCAATGTAATGTACAATCATACTGGAGTCAAATCAATACCAGCACAGTATCACTTTCTGTGAAAATCACTGGCATTGAACTATTGAAATATAATATTTGTATGTATTTTCATTTGCTCTCTTTAAAGGCAAAATGTTTAGGTGACAACATTTATATCCCTAAATAAATATATCCATTTGTGCTCTTTTTCCAATCTGACAAAAACTGAATCTAGCAGTTGGCATTTATGTGGTTATGTACATTTTGTATAATTGTACAAAAATATTATATAAGTCAGTCCAAAGTTCCACCACTATGTATAGATTTATACACAAAATATCACATATCAAAAATGGCCCAGGATTCCTATACTGGCACCCAAAATGTTAAAAATCGAAATAAGTTGAAATAAGTGTTGGTATCCATTGCATTTCTATTCAGCGATGTCGTGTGTGAAATATAAAGTAAAACATTTATCACTTCTAAATAACATATTTATCAGAATGTCTGAATAATGCATATGACCCTCTTTTCTGTCTGTGCTGTAACTGTGTTACACAGTCAGTCTTTAGACTTGGTTACAAACCACTGCAGTGTGGTCTGACCCGAGAATCAACTCTACAGTCTTTCCAGTCTATCCTCCCAACCAGTGCTGTGCAGTGGAGTGGGTGTGTGCTGTAGATCCATCTGTCACTTCATTCATCTATGTTTGTGCTCTGAAGGGCTTCTGAATATTTTACCATATATGGAGGTACTGGGAGTGTATTCTTTACTGGAAAACTGAAAATGATGCTGGCAAAGAAACAGGACCATGTAATTACATGCAATCAATTAAAAGTAGTAAAAAATGTGCAACAATAGAATAAACTTCTAGATGTTCATTTTTCAGAGCTGGGTTAAGCCAGTTGATATAAATTGTATTTGAAACCCTTTCATGCGTGATGGCCACTATTTAATAATGGAAAAAATGTCATTGTGGGGTATTGTGTGTAGAATTTTGAGGAAAACAAATAATTGAATCCGTTTTGAATTAAGACTGTAACTATAAAATGTGCAAAAAGTGAAGCGCTGTGAACATGTTCAAGATGCACTGTAAATCAGATCATACTGACTACATTTTACTTAAATTCTCACTAATTAAATGAAAAAAATAATTGTTTCAGTTGATGAAAATAACTAACACGACATGCTAACAGCTTCTTTCCCAGAGCTGTAGCCATAACAGCAGTAGACTCCTCCGAGTCTCCAAACGTCTCTGAGTCTCCAAACATCTCTGAGTCTCCAAACATCACCTGAAGTGACCTGACTGGTTTTTCAATAGTACTGCACAGTACATGTTTTCCTCATTTGCACTATGGTCTTTGCACAATTGTACAAATCTATTGCACTGTTCTCTTTCTGTAAATGTTTACATTATTCTACAATCAATATTTAATATAAATCTGCCTCAGAAACATCAGACTCATTATATGCATCTCTCAGCTCCTCTGCTCTTCAGTACTTTTACTTTGAACTTATATTCTTATTCTATTTGTTGTTTATTGTATCTCTTTCCTAGTGTAATGTTTGTAAATAGTCTGTTACATACTCGTTACATGTCATACATGTGTTGCTCTCACCAAGTAAAATTCCTTGTATGTGTAACGAAATAAAGAGATTCTGATTTTTGGTAATGAAGTTGTGCACCCTTCAATGTGAAAGAAATCTCTAGTGAAGTCACATATTCTCCAAACTCGCATATTTAGTTCTGATTAACAGATGATTAACAATCATTTTAAAGTTGAGAAAAAATGAGATAGATCTAAAAAATGAGATAGAACGCGTGAAGTTGAATAAGCTTATGAAGCAGAAGTTGAAGGAAGCTGAGTTAAACATAGCAAGCACTATGATCCAACGATGGCAGGTTTGAATCCTGGGTCATGTTAGCTATCGTATCGGAGTGGGGGACCCGGTGCTTTCCTCATAGCACGCTGGCTGCCCAGCAGTGATGTAATGACAGCAGTTCGAAAAGAGCTTCACATGTATCAGAGGAAGCATGTGCTTGTCATCACCCTGCTAGTGTTGGTCGCATCGTATGTGATAGGTTTGGGTAACTGGCTCTTCAATATTGGGAAGGAAAATGGGGATGGAAAACTATAAATTTTACTTCTAGTCTCAAGTCTAAATTTGTGTTACAGTGAAGAGTTAAGTGAATAAAACTGAAGCTCCTTCGGTCTGTCCATATTGGTTTGGGAATCTTGGTTCATGCTGCTGCACTTCTGTTTATGGTCTATTATAAACAGTTAGGTTTAGAACTGTGTGGGAAAACCTTCAGTTTACCCAGAATCCATCTTACCTGTGTGTGTTTGTGTGTGTGTGTGTGTGTGTGTGTGTGTGTGTGTGTGTGTGTGTGTGTGTGTGTTATGACACTGCCAGTAGCCAAGTAGTCGTACCTGATTGTCTGAGGACTCGTCAGTGAGCTGAAGTCCAAAATAGTCTCGCTCTGTCAGCTGCAGATGTTCAAAGACTATGTCCAGCAAGATCTGCCCCTGATCCTGCTTCTAGAGAGAGAGAGAGAGAGAGAGAGAGAGAGAGAGAGAGAGAGAGAGAGAGAATAAAATAGAAGGGTAGGAGTGAGCATGGAGGACAAGAGGGATAGATAGATAGATAGATAGATAGATAGATAGATAGATAGATAGATAGATAGATAGATAGATAGATAGATAGATAGATAGATAGATAAGAAGGAAGGAAGGAAGGAAGGAAGGAGGGGGAATAGATCAATAGATGTAGAGAGGGGAGAGAAAGAGAAAGAGAGAGAGAGAGGTTTTTCAGTCAGCTGTAGTCACTGACAGTTTATGCTGTAATGATGTAGCACCCCAGGGGTGAGTTGGGGGTGTACCAAACACTACGATGCATACTAATGTATACTAATTTATTCAAATGTATGCAAATGTGTGGAATTTGGCTCACTGACCGAAACAAGGGGCGGGATTATGAGCCCTCCTGCACTTGGTACTCTGACACAATTATCAGGGTGCAAAAGGCTGTGCAGGATGTGTACACTTTAGCTGTACTGACTGTTACTGGCAGCTCACTGAGTCATATTGCACGACAGACACGAAGCAAAAGGGAGGACTTTTACAGGAAACATTCAGAGAAAAATCTAGTTTAACCCAAAACATGCAAACTCAACAACTTTGAGTTTCTTTTAAAGTATCTTTTTACAGTAATACATTATTGTTATCTTAAATTATTTTTCACAAACTGATTTGCACAAATACCCTGAATTTGAATTCCCTAAATTCTGTTTATTTTTCACATATTCCGTTTTCTCCCCTCAGATTCAGTTTATCTAGATATTAGATATTTCTTGTCATTAAATATGCATCATCATGGAAATCATAGGGGCCTTAATTTTTTCAACATCTTACAGCCATTATATAAATATGTATATAATTATATATAAGTTTCAAAAGCTTTGAGCCAAACTGCCTCAGTGATTCCAAAAGCCAAGGCTAACTAGATTTAGGAAGCATGTTCTAGCCTTCATCCTCCAGGTACTGGTAGAAGACTACAGATTCTAAACTTTCAATCAATACCACATTTGTGTTCTGGTGTGGAAGATTTTTTATTATGACATATTATGAATAGAAGTAATAACATCACTTCCGTTAATTAAAATAGGTTTTAAACTTGTGCAGCTGTAGTGTGTATTGTGTTGTGTGTATTGTGTAGTGTGTATTGTGTTGTGTGTATTGTGTAGTGTGTATTGTGTTGTGTGTATTGTGTAGTGTGTATTGTGTGTACTCACATTAACTCTGAAGGATTGCACTGTGTTGTCCAGCAGCAAAACGTTACACACCACCTGCACGTTCTGTCTGTCTCGGGCCACTTCGGACTCTCCCACATCGGAGCTTCTGCCAGCAGGCAACCGGAAGCGTGCTGTCATTACTGTCCCCACACCGTCTGCCACACACACACACACACACACACACACACACACACACACACACACACACACACACACACACACAAGAAGTGGCAAACAATGCAATGTAAATATCCTTTTAATTCCTTAAACAGATTATCACAAGCAGCTCCTGACTGTGGCACCACTGGACTGTAAAAATGTATTTGTCAAAATACTGTATTAGTGTATTTAATGTAATTAAATTGTAAATGTAATTAATGTATGGACTGTAATAATGTATTTGTTTTGCAGGCATGTTACAATGACATTTTAGCTAATGATAAAAATCATGCAGAGGATTATTTTTTCATTGGACTTGATGGACAATGATATCATAGTCCTACTGCTTTCAGAACTGCTTAAAAACATTACTGTACTGCTGACAAAAGACAGGTTGGGTCCATGGAATAATACTGTTGCTGCTAAATTCTGACCGTACCAGATGTGAGCCCCAGATATCAGTATTAATTAGACCAGTCTTCAACTGTCCAGTGTTGGTGAGCATGCGTCCACTGCAGCCTCAGTGGAACAATAGTTGATGATTCATATCTCAATGTGCTTGAGAGAAATGATGATGATGATATTAAAATGTTAAAGTATTGGTATTTATTTGTAACACTAAAACACAGCTGTATATAGTAAATACAGTAATGTGAAAGTAAAAGTAAAAGTAAAGTAAAGTAAAAGTATTCACACCACTTTTTTCACACCCACAAACTGAAATGTATTTTGTTGGGATTTTCTGTGATAGCTCAGCACAAGGTAGCAAGTAATTAATAAAAATCTGGATGTTTAAGTGTGGCGTGCATTTGTATTCATTCCTGAATCAATAGTGAAACTACTTTTCACTGCAATTACAGATTCAAGTCTATTGAAGGAATGTCTCTATTCACTTTGTACATCTAGAACCTGGACCTTTTTTGCCCATTTTTCTTTGCGAAATAGCTGAAGACGAGTCACATTGGATGGAGAGCATCTATAAACATTTTCAAGTCTTGCCACAGATTCTCAACAGGATTTAATTCTGGGCCATTCTAACACATGAATATGATTTGGTCTAAACTATTCCATTGAAGCTCTGGCTGTATGTTTAGGGTCATTACCCTGCTGGAAGGTGAACTTTTTTCCCTTATTCTGATAGACGACGTGGACTCTACCTGAAGTTCTTAGTCTGCATCTGCATGACTTTATGCACGGCACTGGTGATTAGATAATTGCACAGATGAGCAGTGCATTTTGCACAGTGATATGCATTTTTGCAGAAAATAGAAGCTTTGCAGTACTTTAATAAGAGGCCTGTAATACATATTCATATACACATGTTCAAGGCTGCACATGCACACTTGAATCTATGTTCAAACACTCTGGGCAAACATTAGTCTGAGCTCCACCTAAAGAGAGTCAGTCAACAGTGAAACTGCAGTGCAGGCTAGTTCACCTCCGGAAAACACATATTCTTACACTCTCCCTCCCTTGCTCCCCCCCTTTCTCCCCCTCTCTCCCTACCTCCCTTTCTCTGTCCCTCCTTTCCTCTCTCTCCCTTCCCCCCTCTCTCTCCCTACCCCCCCCCTCTCTCTCACACACACACACACACACAGATATGCACACTGTACATTTATGTGTACATAACATATGTGTTATTCTAGATCTCTCTCTAAAGATACCAATCCAAACATCACCACTTTCTGCAAAGGCAATTACAGAGACATGCCAAAGTGATGAAGGCATATTATGGTTTAGTGTCCATTTGACCATTAAACCAGCACAGTATGTAAGTCATCTTTACAAAACAGACAGATCCGCTTCTAAAATGTGTTCAGTTGATCCACATTCGAATGTAATGTGTACAATACGCTATATTCTCACCTACAACCACCTTCCAGCTAAATTCTCTATTAATATGTGAAATAAAACTGGCCTGTTATGCTACTAGCATAAACCATTAACTCTTAGATCCTGAGATCCACACTTTGTGGGCAGTCACATGCCGTTTTCTAAGCTTCAAAACTCAGGATCAGATTAACCTACAGACATGATTCACATCTCATCACAAAACACAAGACTTACCCTATATAACCATATATACAGGGGTTGGACAATGAAAGTGAAACCTGTCATTTTAGTGTGGGAGGTTTCATGGCTAAATTGGAGCAGCCTGGTGGCCAATCTTCATCTGCACATTGAACCAATAAGAGCAGAGTGTGAAGGTTCAATTAGCAGGTAAGAGCACGGTTTTGCTCAAAATATTGAAATGCAGACAACATTATGGGTGAGTTCAAAAGAGGACAAATTGTTGGTGCACGTCTTGCTGGCGCATCTGTGACCAAGACAGCAAGTCTTTGTGATGTATCAAGAGCCACGGTATCCAGGGTAACGTCAGCACCACCAAGAAGGATGAACCACATCCAACAGGATTAACTGTGGATGCAAGAGGAAGCTGTCTGAAAGGGATGTTGGGGTTCTAACCCAGATTGTATCCAAAAAATGTCATTCCCAAGACGAAGTGACGTGTATTGGCCGCAAAAGGAGACCCTAGTACACCATACTAATACATTATTGTGATCTAAAACCAGTTTCATTGTCCAACCCCTGTATATCAATGTGTACATGCTCAGCCTGCATGCAGACTCTGACTGATCAATGAAGGGGGCCAGATCTAATGATTTTACTGACCCTGATAATGGGTTACAGAGGAAAATGAGAAGGGAGGGGCTGTTTGAGGAACTTATTATCAGAAATATCCTTGTCAATCTAATCATTAAAAATGACTCAAAATTATTACATTTTCAGCTCAAGAACACTCTGGATGATAAAGTTTCAACAGGAGCTTTGAGATTTAAAGTGTTTTAAGACCTTATTGTACTGCAAAGAATTGTAGTTTCAGGTAAATTGTTGATCAAAAATGGTCAAATTCATGCAAATATCTAGATAATAATGGAAATTAGCACCATAGTTGCAGAAGTAGTTGCCAGGTTGATGGAGGTGTTCAAAACATAGACATGCTAATGAATTTAGCATTATAATCACTATAATTAGGTTATAATGGGAGGGAATAGTGGCATTTGTTGAATGTTTAGTTTTTTCATTTTATTAGCATAACAACTGAAAACATTTTTGACTTGTACCAACAACTATATCTGAGCCACCTGAACTAAAACAAAATAAGTACTAAATCTACTTGATGATGTAATTTGCATGCTGTAAAAAAGGCTACAAACCTAAAGCTTCATTATTAGACTAATTCAAATGTATACATATGAGTTGAATCAACTTAAAATAATTGACTTTAGTTTGTCACCACAGACAAATGGATGGTTATTATCCTTTGCAAGTATTTTTTAGAAACTGAGTTAGCAGTGATGGTTCAATAATATACAGCAACCTTTGTTTGTGCAACACAACCTCTTGTCATCTTTTGATTGGCTCCTAGCATCATTTATTTGCATACTGGGTGTGCCCTCCACCCTCGTTCATCATTAGTGTGTAGTCGTTCCCCCAGGCTACCTTGTTTTATGTATTTACTTGCATTCTTTGGTTGACTGTCTGGACTGTCGTAGGCAGTAAGAGAAGGTTACCAGTTGTTTGCTGCTAAGTGTAAATTCATGCTGGCTGAGTACTGCTGTTCAATAGGAATTACCAACCATTTAAAGTAGTTAGTTGTTACAAAGAATACAGCGATATTTGGTTCAGTATTAAGGGCTAAACTAACAGCTTTTGAAACGTTGTTCACAGAGAATGAAAAGTGAAAGAGAGAATGAGAAAACTAAACTACAAATGTTCAGAGAGAAAACTAGAGTTTATTTTGTAATACATAGATACGTTTATTTTTATTAAAAAAGTTATACCACAGCTTTAAATTAATGATAAAAGGTAGAATTAAAAATAGTTATTAAGTTATTAATATTAACATAAAAGTTGCACTAAATAATTTGTTAGGCATGCTCAAATTCTTAGAGATTGAAAATATTCATTACAATCAGAGAAAAAGATGAAATATTTCTATTATGTATTTCTATATTGTATATATATATATATATATATATATCCTATATCACCAATAGATGAAATATAAATATATTGGGATAAAATATATTGGGATAGGATTTTGTGTCCATATCGTCCAGTCCTAGTTAGAATGACTAGAAATGCATGCAAACTCATTTTTAAGTAGATCCATTATATTAGAGTGCATTTCTTCAGTTCATCCCCTGGATTTTCTCAGTTGAAAGTGGCAAAACTGAGCTGATCAGATTGTACCATTATGTCATCACCATGCTTCATGTTTTCTGTGGAATTCTTCACATTCCAGTCATTGAGACTTTAGCTGAAAACTGGTCGCTCTATTTTTGTGGTTTCTACTGCCCCCTCACAATGGCACTATTTCAGATTTTGTTCAGCATGGAAAAATATGTGGGTATGTACATTCACTTCTATGTCACAGTCAGTCATTTGGGACATTGTAAGCTTATCTACTGGGCTGAATTTGTCATATCCATTTTCCGCACATACTGTACTGAGATTACTGCTGAAACAAACAGCATCACATTCAGAGACGGTATCAGTAACCATATCTCATTCTAACCTTATATATTTAATCTTGTAATATTCCAGACGCACCGCCAGCATTACCATCTGCTCTGGACAGATGCTCTACAGCACCAGCGAGATTAAGCTAGTAAGTCAACAGTAAGCAGGTAGATCACTGCTGACCAGATATTATTTAGGTGGATGACTGCTCTCAGACAGACAGCAACACTGATGTGTGTAAAAATGAACAACACCACAGAGGAGTATCAGGATCAATACCGTGATATGGCAAACATTCTGATACCTTAACTCTCAGTACACTCATAAATAATCTGTGAGAGCTTTGAACTGATCAAAAAGATATAATACAAACACATTTTAATTAAGGTGGGAGCATTTTTATGTGTCAAATAATAAACACTTTGAGCCAGACCAGATTAACCCTTTACAATTCTAGGTGAATGATTTATTTATCTACAGCATTCAGCTTACTATATATATATATATATATATATATATATATATATATATATATATATATATGAAGATACATGTAACGACAACTACCACTGCATCATTGCTGGGCAGCCAACACACTCAGAGAAAAGTGCCAGGTAACTGGCAATGGCTAACAGAAACCAGTGGCAACAAGAGAGTGATGTGGAGACAGAGAGCCATCTACCCACTCAGAGGCCAAACTTACTCTCTCAGATTCTGGCTGCTGATGCCCAGACAGCATGACTCTGGATTCAAACCTGTGATTTTTGGATCACAGTGGTAAAGCATTAGACAGCTGAGCCTCTGAGCCCCACAGGGTTCTTTCTGAGGACCTCTGAAGCTGTGAAAACTGCTTCTGCACAAAAAAATGGTCCATTGTCATTTAGTCACCTGGAAGTTGTCTGATTGTGGATTGAGTAAATCCATTCAAGAAGAAAAAAGATTTCGGGATATCTGAAAATTAGGCTTTTATTTCTTTTTACACATGGGTCTAGGCTTTTAGAATACTTTGAATAAATGACTAATCAGACAATATAACCATAAAAATCTTAAATGTATTAAATATTAAATGTAATTAATATAAAATACAGTTTGACCTTCTGAATTAAATTATAAAAATTTAAAATGAGCATGTTTGAATAATTGTGATGTCTACATGACAAATTTACTTTCACAGTAATTTTCAAATGTACTATGAGAAATGTTTTAATTTTTTTACTCTGAATCTACATGTAATGTTTACAAATGTATCTTACAATTTATATTAAGGCTGCACAATATATCATATTAGCATCGCTATCACAATGTGAGCATGCGCAATAGTCACATCACACAAAGCGCAACGTCACACAAGGGCAATCTCATTGCATTACAACATTTTTGCTACTTGATGAAAACCAAATATCTGTGCTGTTCTTATTTTCCATGACACAGATATGGTAAATTCTGGTAAATTCTGTTTGCAAAACATTGTTTATCTTAGTTTAATCTTGGATTTGAAGTTCATTTTATTTTAATTTTTCTGGCATGTAGGATCGCTGATTTTTGGTGTCATCAGGTGATATTCCTATATTTTATAACCACAATACATATCACAGGTGTGATGAAGAATTTTTCATACCACTCAAGACTTTTCATACCACTCTGAATGACTAGCATTTTTAAAATTTACTTATGGTGAAAAATAATAAAACTTGATTACAGCTATAAGTTGGACATTTTTGAGTAGGATGCTTACGTAATTTTTTAATTTCCATACATTCAAGTATGACAGTGTTTCAATCTCAATTTAAAAAGTCAACACATTTGATTGTCTTCTTTCACTTCTTGTGGTTCTTTCAAAAGAATAAACTGGCAAGGCTGACGCTGGTGCTCAATCCTTTATGCAGTTTGAAACTTTCTCCACCAGTGAATCATCACTTCCAGCACTGCGAATCGTTTTTCTTTAGCTGACACACGCTGACTAAGTGACGTAAGCAACAGTTCCTACTGTTTGAGTAGCTTCAAGTAGAAGCAAAGCCATTACTGGGCATTAGGGGGGTGGTGGTGGTTTATGGCTGGTTCTTTACACAGTGTCTTTCCTGAAAAGCAGGGTTGATGCATTCTCAGCACGGATACAGTGAGCAAAGGTCAGGCAGGGTCAGCTGCTGAACCTCCTCTGCACAAACTGCACCTTCTAACTGCTTACCAATAGCTTACCAGAGGCTCTTTAAAGCCCGTACTAACAGAGCCAACAGCCCAACATGAGTTTTCCTTTAACACTCGCCAAACATATTGTTAAAGATTACTTTCAGAAAGGAGAAAGAATAAATACATCACCATCACACATACATCATTATCCTACCAGGAAACTTTAATAATCTGAGCTAGTTTACCTTTTACCTTTAAAACTCTAGGCCAATTTTGTGTGTGTGCATTATATTATATTATCATATAATTGATATAATAAATATATTTATATTATTTTTTAATAAATATAATTAATTTCTTCAAAATATTTTAGTCAGTAGTGCANATCCTATATCACCAATAGATGAAATATAAATATATTGGGATAAAATATATTGGGATAGGATTTTGTGTCCATATCGTCCAGTCCTAGTTAGAATGACTAGAAATGCATGCAAACTCATTTTTAAGTAGATCCATTATATTAGAGTGCATTTCTTCAGTTCATCCCCTGGATTTTCTCAGTTGAAAGTGGCAAAACTGAGCTGATCAGATTGTACCATTATGTCATCACCATGCTTCATGTTTTCTGTGGAATTCTTCACATTCCAGTCATTGAGACTTTAGCTGAAAACTGGTCGCTCTATTTTTGTGGTTTCTACTGCCCCCTCACAATGGCACTATTTCAGATTTTGTTCAGCATGGAAAAATATGTGGGTATGTACATTCACTTCTATGTCACAGTCAGTCATTTGGGACATTGTAAGCTTATCTACTGGGCTGAATTTGTCATATCCATTTTCCGCACATACTGTACTGAGATTACTGCTGAAACAAACAGCATCACATTCAGAGACGGTATCAGTAACCATATCTCATTCTAACCTTATATATTTAATCTTGTAATATTCCAGACGCACCGCCAGCATTACCATCTGCTCTGGACAGATGCTCTACAGCACCAGCGAGATTAAGCTAGTAAGTCAACAGTAAGCAGGTAGATCACTGCTGACCAGATATTATTTAGGTGGATGACTGCTCTCAGACAGACAGCAACACTGATGTGTGTAAAAATGAACAACACCACAGAGGAGTATCAGGATCAATACCGTGATATGGCAAACATTCTGATACCTTAACTCTCAGTACACTCATAAATAATCTGTGAGAGCTTTGAACTGATCAAAAAGATATAATACAAACACATTTTAATTAAGGTGGGAGCATTTTTATGTGTCAAATAATAAACACTTTGAGCCAGACCAGATTAACCCTTTACAATTCTAGGTGAATGATTTATTTATCTACAGCATTCAGCTTAATATATATATATATATATATATATATATATATATATATATATATATATATATATGAAGATACATGTAACGACAACTACCACTGCATCATTGCTGGGCAGCCAACACACTCAGAGAAAAGTGCCAGGTAACTGGCAATGGCTAACAGAAACCAGTGGCAACAAGAGAGTGATGTGGAGACAGAGAGCCATCTACCCACTCAGAGGCCAAACTTACTCTCTCAGATTCTGGCTGCTGATGCCCAGACAGCATGACTCTGGATTCAAACCTGTGATTTTTGGATCACAGTGGTAAAGCATTAGACAGCTGAGCCTCTGAGCCCCACAGGGTTCTTTCTGAGGACCTCTGAAGCTGTGAAAACTGCTTCTGCACAAAAAAATGGTCCATTGTCATTTAGTCACCTGGAAGTTGTCTGATTGTGGATTGAGTAAATCCATTCAAGAAGAAAAAAGATTTCGGGATATCTGAAAATTAGGCTTTTATTTCTTTTTACACATGGGTCTAGGCTTTTAGAATACTTTGAATAAATGACTAATCAGACAATATAACCATAAAAATCTTAAATGTATTAAATATTAAATGTAATTAATATAAAATACAGTTTGACCTTCTGAATTAAATTATAAAAATTTAAAATGAGCATGTTTGAATAATTGTGATGTCTACATGACAAATTTACTTTCACAGTAATTTTCAAATGTACTATGAGAAATGTTTTAATTTTTTTACTCTGAATCTACATGTAATGTTTACAAATGTATCTTACAATTTATATTAAGGCTGCACAATATATCATATTAGCATCGCTATCACAATGTGAGCATGCGCAATAGTCACATCACACAAAGCGCAACGTCACACAAGGGCAATCTCATTGCATTACAACATTTTTGCTACTTGATGAAAACCAAATATCTGTGCTGTTCTTATTTTCCATGACACAGATATGGTAAATTCTGGTAAATTCTGTTTGCAAAACATTGTTTATCTTAGTTTAATCTTGGATTTGAAGTTCATTTTATTTTAATTTTTCTGGCATGTAGGATCGCTGATTTTTGGTGTCATCAGGTGATATTCCTATATTTTATAACCACAATACATATCACAGGTGTGATGAAGAATTTTTCATACCACTCAAGACTTTTCATACCACTCTGAATGACTAGCATTTTTAAAATTTACTTATGGTGAAAAATAATAAAACTTGATTACAGCTATAAGTTGGACATTTTTGAGTAGGATGCTTACGTAATTTTTTAATTTCCATACATTCAAGTATGACAGTGTTTCAATCTCAATTTAAAAAGTCAACACATTTGATTGTCTTCTTTCACTTCTTGTGGTTCTTTCAAAAGAATAAACTGGCAAGGCTGACGCTGGTGCTCAATCCTTTATGCAGTTTGAAACTTTCTCCACCAGTGAATCATCACTTCCAGCACTGCGAATCGTTTTTCTTTAGCTGACACACGCTGACTAAGTGACGTAAGCAACAGTTCCTACTGTTTGAGTAGCTTCAAGTAGAAGCAAAGCCATTACTGGGCATTAGGGGGGTGGTGGTGGTTTATGGCTGGTTCTTTACACAGTGTCTTTCCTGAAAAGCAGGGTTGATGCATTCTCAGCACGGATACAGTGAGCAAAGGTCAGGCAGGGTCAGCTGCTGAACCTCCTCCGCACAAACTGCACCTTCTAACTGCTTACCAATAGCTTACCAGAGGCTCTTTAAAGCCCGTACTAACAGAGCCAACAGCCCAACATGAGTTTTCCTTTAACACTCGCCAAACATATTGTTAAAGATTACTTTCAGAAAGGAGAAAGAATAAATACATCACCATCACACATACATCATTATCCTACCAGGAAACTTTAATAATCTGAGCTAGTTTACCTTTTACCTTTAAAACTCTAGGCCAATTTTGTGTGTGTGCATTATATTATATTATCATATAATTGATATAATAAATATATTTATATTATTTTTTAATAAATATAATTAATTTCTTCAAAATATTTTAGTCAGTAGTGCAAATAAAATAAAAAATTCAGTTGGAAATTCATTCATCTCAGCATTAATTAATCTGAGCTGATTGCTTGCTGATAATTCACACAGCCATGGTTAGTTATGCTAAATCATAGTTTATTGTGATATGTTTATCATATCTATCTAGGTTACTCTGATACTGAAGCCTAGAAAAAATGCAACTGCCAGCTAAACTAGAAATAAGCCCTGTTTGACAGATAAGGAAAAAGAAAATCAACTCGATGTCAGAATCAGAAATAGTACAGAAACAGAAAATATAGGTATGGTAATAGGACGGAACAGTAAAAGTGAAAGTTGTTTCCATTTCCAAGGTCAAACGGTGTGATCAGAAGCACATCAGTAACTTCTTCTCAAAACACTTTTATAGTCCCTGCTGTCACTTTGCATTTGCAAGCCTTCATCCTCAGTATAAGCAAGCCGTCTGTGCAGGGCGAGCATTTGGAAGGCTTAAAAGAACAGCTGTCCAAACAACAGGAGGTCACACCATATGACCTTTTTAGGAGGAATACAGTGACCCCTTAGCTGGGCCACTGCCAATCAAGCAGCAAACTCTAATGGTAAAGACAGCTCCTTCCCCAAACCAGCACAATGTAGGGCTGCACAATACTGGAAAACACGGATATTGCAATATATATTTTTTTCTGTACTATATTTTGGGATTAGATGGTTAGAAACTGCTTAAATTGTGTGTATGTTTAATATACTTCAGAATTTCAGTAATAGAAATCATTTCAGTTTGTGTATTGAATACATATCAATATCAATATTGCAATAATACTGATATCCATGATAATATTGGTCATTTGCAATATTAAGAAGTAATAAGTGATGTCAGTGTGGGTGTCACAGCCAATGTGTCACATTAATAATGCCCTCTGAGCATCGAATATTGGAATAAAATAAATGATATTGGGCAGACAGACTGTTCACATCAATCTGTCATTGAAAATATATTTACATTTTCTCTCAAGCAGCAAACAATTCTACAATTTCATTAAATTTGCTTTGCATTACATTGCATGTCCTGCAATATGACTACTGTGCAATCATCTGCATATGAAATTATAATCACCTGCAACGTACCGTACAAATGGCTTTGAATTATCTTTATTTATTTCACTACCAGCCAAAATGGCATTTCATTTTTCTAGAGATATTTCTGAGCAGATCAGACATAACTGACTATAATACTACTGATTAATTCATCAACTATTTTAGACTATTTTTAATAGAGCCAAGTATTTAAATGTTTACTGATCTCAGTAATTCAAACCTGATCTATTGTATTAATGGTTCCCTACATAAAGAAATGAGCTTTAAATCACAGCAGAAATAAAATAAGTCTATGCTAACATCCCAACAAGCCTAAAGACCAAACAACAATGACCGTTTACACAACTCTGCAGTAGTCACTTCATAATTCATATTCTGAGTGTTGGGAGTGAAAGGAATAAAGGGTTTGGAACACATTGCATTATGGTAATTGTAGTTTAGCTGCAGGTGGGTGGAGCTGCTACAGCTAAACTACAATTCAGTATACAAATATATATATAATTTCTATATCTGAACAGAAAACTGAAAGCGGTCAGTCAGTAAGTCAACCAATTCACCTACCATGTGCATTTTTGGGATGCAGTAGGAAACCAGAGTACCTGGAGGAACCCACCAAACTCCTCACAGACAAGCACCTGAGCAGGGGTTGAACCCACAACATCAGGCCTCTTGAGCTGTGCAACACATGCACTACCCAAACTAAAAGCATGTTTCCAGAAAATAATTGAGGCAGAAATAATGACAAGGACAAATACACTAATTGGTATCGAGTTTATGAGACAATTTCAGAGACCTGTCATAAGACCCGCATCCTGCATCTGTGGAATAAGGACAAGTCTCTTTTTTCTCCCACCACGTGTTTATGAGATATAAATGACTTTCAAATGCTTACTGTCACCTACTTTCACAAGCCAACTGCAAAGACATGAAAAGACCTAAAAATAGATATAAATATCTGTTAACAAAGCATATCAAAGTGAATCTGTGATTTAGATTCAGGCCACGGATTAACCTTGAAAAAGGCCAGAGGCTCTATTTCCCTCCATTTCTTATAGTTACAGCACTGAGTTCCACTAAAGGCCAGCGATGGTGTCAGACAGAAAGTGTCCGTCTGAAGTTACCGCACTCTCCTCTTTCAGAATAACATCATTAATATATAACATGATGTAGTGCAGCAATCGCTGGCAATGACTCTAATCTGTTAATGTGCTTCTCAATGTAATTCCAAAGCCAGCACATCACGGCAGAAGCGCACAGGGCAAAAGGCTAATCTCCTAATTTAACCTGCTATGCTGAGACAGGTAGGTTAGTAATCACGCTACTGCTGGATTATAATCGCAGTGTGGATGTGTGGGAGACACATCGCATTCATACAAATCCCATCAGATTGTGAGATACATAGACATACAAGGTATTGGACAGTATGAATGTGTATGATAAAGTGACCTATATAATCCAGGTTTTCAGTGTCAAAAGTAGAAAATACTGAATATTAGGGCAATCTGCCAAATTCTGTACCCCATACTAACCAGTAACTGACCAGTTAATTGTTTTGTAGATCTGAGTTGCAGGTACCACTTACTTTCAATAGCACTTTCTTTGACTTCATGTTATTTATGCACCAATGTTCACAATCATTACTCATAATGATTCTGGAGGCAGCACTACCTCTGAAGCAGATAACATGCAAATGGTTCAAACTACAACCAAATACAATAACCAGCAGGCAGAGCTTTATATGAGGGTGCATTGCATAAAAGACAGTTCTTAGCTCATGTTCAGTAGCTAAATTAGAATTGACAGTTTACCTGCAACATTTCTTATCTACCCAGTTAACAAACAAGCAACCAAAGAAAATGCTGCCTTTGAAACTAGTTATCCAGTAACAATAAGGTAGCGGTATTGGACAAGGCCTGTAGCCACAGTAGCAATATTGGACAAAGCTTGTAGTCAGCATACTAACCACACAATAACAATGTTGGATGAGGCCTGTAGTCAGCGTACTAACGACACAATAATGATGTTGGACGATGCCTGTAGCCACAGTAGCGATGATGGATGAGGTCTAGTCATCCCACTAACGCCATGTATAGCAATATCTGTACAAATATCAATGTTCTGTATTTAGATCTGAAATTAATTCATAATAGAGTAGCCAAGGATCTTCTGAAAATAAGAATATCTGGCATGTGTGACTGTCTCCTCTCAGTAATCTGTAATTTTCATGTGAATAAAGATCTGTGAAACATTAAACACCCCCCAAAACTAGCCTAGAGAGTTCAAATATATTGCATTGCTAAAGAATCACAATATATCTCCATATATCAAATTGTGACCTCTGTACCGCGATACATATCGTATCACCAGATTCTTGTCTAAACACACCCCTGCTATATTGAACATTCATTGTTTATACAGCACCAAGTCAAAAAGCTATTTTAGTACCATACAGATACTTTTTCTTAGTGTATGTAAACATGCTATCCTTGCCTGTGCTTTACAAGCATTTCTACTGACTTACAAACAAACAAAAAAAAAAAAGACGGTGATTAAAATCAGAAAACTGTACGATCAGTGCTGGATGCTGTAATGTGGTATATCATTAAGCCCCATAAATCTCATATCCACAACACACACACATTCCTCCACAGCTCCAACAAACACCCACACTCACACACTGAGATTTAAGTCCCCCTATTCCCCAGAGACCGAGGAGGGGGAGCAAACTACAAATGAATGTACCATGCAACCCCCCTTCATCCTTCCCTCAAGCTAGCTTTCCTCAGTGAAACAGAAAAGCCTATTCTTAATGTTTATGACAGATTGTTATCTTTTCACCAAAATGAAATGCAAAGTTTAATTTGTCATAGATTACTTTTAAGGGCAACAAAATAAAAAAACATTAAATGTTCAATTTCTATTACTTAAAGCTGGTTGTGTACTGAATACAATGATAATGTAGCACAGAGGCTTAAAACACACACACAAACACACACACACTCCACGAACACACACCACGAACACACACACACACACACACACACACACACACACACACACACACACACATATATATATATATATATACATTTTTTTCCGATTTCTTATATTGACCGATTCTGTGACCATAGAGGTAGTACAGTTTCTGTTCATAGCCACGATCGCTTTACATAAATTAGGTAAGGTAGCCGACAAGCTTTCTGCTCTTGTTCTGACACACTACAGCAAAGCTTCCATCAGACATATCGCACAAGCACCCCTGACCTGTGGTCAGCTAGTCCTGACAATATACTTAAACACCATACTCTGAAAAAACACCACACTCTGAAAAAACACCACACTCTGAAAAAACAACACACTGAAAAAACCCCACACTGAAAAAACACCACACTCTGAAAAAACACCACACTCTGAAAAAACACCACACTCTGAAAAAACACCACACTGAAAAAACACCACACTCTGAAAAAACACCACACTGAAAAAACACCACACTGAAAAAACACCACACTCTGAAAAAACACCACACTCTGAAAAAACACCACACTGAAAAAAACACCACACCTGAAAAACAACACCATATTCTGAAACACCAACACTCTGAAACACCATATTCTGAAAAAGTCTAAAACTGCCTGTTTATTTTCCTTTTAAACTCTGTAGAGAAAATCAGACCCTGTTTACACTCTGATACATCTTGAAAATCTGGATTTTAAGGCCAAGCATACAATCACACTCTCCAAGACACATTCCACACCCGAAACTCTTCCCAGTACAACTGAAACACCACCCATGCAGTACAGAAACAGTCATTTTTTCATCAGCACGGACTAGTGAAGCTGATGTCTTCCCCATTCATTTGAAGAAACACCCAACAGCATGTAAAATTGCAAGTTTTGAGACAGAATCCATCTTTTGCACAGCACAGGAGAAGGCAGAATGGGTTGTAGTGAACCGATTTACATATTCCATCCCACACTCAGAGGTCGGCAACATGCGGCTCTTTTACTGTCCTTTTGCTGCTTCACAACAGATTTAAAAATACAATAATCATTCTCTGCGGTAAAAAGAGCTTCCATGACTTTCAACAGTGCCAAGAGCCAATCAGCTTTCTGCTTGTGGATTAAATCCGGTCCTTTAACAAAAAGAGCCAATCAGCCTTCTGGTTACAAATGAAGTCCCTTCAACAAACTCCAGCTTGTTGGTTACGGCCTCGATGTGGAGAGTCTGTAGCATGCTCAGAACTCCAAACTATTCAGAGGTTTTATCAGATGCACCAGAATCTGCTTTTAAACAGTAATTTGGTTCAGTTCAGTATGTTTGCGGTGAAGGCCCTCCTCTCAGTAGTGTGTACAGTTATGAAAGGAGAGCAGAGATGGTCAGTGTGGAGAGGAAACTTTAGGTTATCTGTTTGTTAATCCTGACCTGTTTTAGAGACTCGGTTCTGATGGGAATTAAAATCAGTAATATTAGTTTACAGTTAAATCTCAACACATTCTGCTGCTTGTTTCAGGAATGTTCTAAATGCTGAAATTATTGTCGAAGTTGTTGATTCTCCAGCCTTATACCCTAGATACTGCTGTTGCTCAAACAGCTACACCTGACAATAATACAATGGACATAAAACATTGTGGCTGGGAAGGTGGTTTGATTTACAACGCCTTACCCACCCTGGTGTAAATGAAATGTATTTCACCAACTGGTGTAAATGTATGTGGTTAAAATCTTTATCAGGATCAGAGCAAACATTGCATCATTTCAGGTAGAAAAGAAGATTCATAAAGAAGACTGAAAATGGCAAGCCAATCAGCTCCATTCAGAAAGCTACGTGACGAATTGGAGTTCAGTAATCTTTATACCATATGACTGCCTGACCCCAGCATGGGCACGCTCACCAACCCATGTCCACTCCATCAGGGGGCACTGGTGTCAGCAACATTCAGCAGTATGCCTACACTCAATGTCTCACAGCAGGTTTTTTTCCCAGTTCGCAGCAACAGCAGTCGCTTCCTGCCTGTATGGCAACAGAGGCCAAAGCAAGAGAACAACCCCTGAATCACCAGCCCACCTTATGTAGGCATGAGTGACAAAACAGGGGTCCTCCATCCGCTCGTTAGGGGCAACCAGGGGAAGGCCAGGGGGCAGGTGCTGCAGGAAGAGTGCGCACACAACCAAACAAATGGAGGAGCAGGGAACGGGGTGATGTCATCGCTGGGCTGAGAGAGGTTCAAGCGTCCTAAATACAATGAAAGCCAGCTGCTGACCCCAACAGCGGCCATACAAGGCCAAGTTGCTCCACGTCTGTGGAGAATCTGTCTCTGTTGGCATGCAAGAACAGTCACGGTGGTTACGTAACTCTGTTGGCTGACTAAATGTGCCATTTGACAGGAGCAGGCGCGAGAGACTGGGGGACTGATGAGGCTTCTCAGATGCAACAACGTGGCAATGCATGCATGCATCCATTGCACTGCATCCCCTGCATGCAGAAGGAAGGGGGATGCATGTTGGCATGCATGCAGAAGGAAGACAGGAGGTGCTGCAAGAAGAATGAAAGCTGGGGGTGTGGATGTGAGTGTATGCATACTTGCTTGAGTGTGTGTGAGTGAGTGTGTGTGTGTGTGTGTGTGTGTGTGTGTGTGTGTGTTTAGGGGGTCATTCAGGTATGTAGATCGTATTAACAGCTACCCTGAGGGCGCATCACGAGTGGAAAGGTGGGTTCCCCATAGCTGCATGTTCTGCGCGTGCACTCCAGCCTCGCATGCACATGCATATGCTGCATGCCAGCCTGGAGGTGGGCTTCGTGCAAACAGGCTGGATGAAGCTTACCGTCATATACAGGTCCGAGAGAGTCCAGAGGATGGAGGAGGAGGAGGAGAAGAAGGAGGAGGAGGGAAAGGCGCGCTGGCGTTCACGCGCTGCACAGCGGAGACATGGCCGGCGGGGCCCGTCCTCCTCACGGTGATGATGATGATGATGAAGAAGAGCAGATGAAGATGAAGGCTGGCCTCTCTCTCCTCGCGGCTCGTTGCAGGGGCTGCGCCCGTGTCAGCGGTTCTGGGCGCGGACGCCGTCACAGCGGGAGCTCTCCGCGTCAGCGTGCAAGCCGCAGCGGCGCTTTCAGCAGCAGCACGTTAGGCGCGCGCGGCGGGAACATGGCGCAACCGCACCGCGCGCGCGTTCTCGCGCCCACGGACGGGGGCGAGCCTGTGCGTGAGGGGTGGAGCAGGAAGGAAGGAAAGTTTCTTTTCTCTCTTTATTCCTTGTTCTTTCACGTCTTCCACGATTATTCGCTCTTTGTCATTGGTTTGAGGCCAAAAGTATATATAAAGTTTTATATATTATATATATATATATATATATATATATATATATATATATATATATATATATATATATATATATATATATATATGCTTTTTTTAACCTGATTGGAAATAAAAAATCAAATGTACAATTATTAAAAATATAAATGCCAAAAATATTTATTTTACACTCAATATCAAAATAATGCAATGCAAGTTATATATATATATATATATATATATATATATATATATATATATATATATATATATATATATATATATATATATTTGACAGTGAGTGTATATTTATATTGTGTTACACACAGACACCGTGTATAAATTATTACGTACAACACTGTTTCAACCTGTATGCCGGGATCGCTCAGTAGTCAGAAGACTCCCAGTGTCCCCAGCCCATCCTCAAGGTATGCATTGGGCCGATAACGCACTTGAAAGAATAAATGTGAAAACTGACATCAACAGTGTTGAAACTATAAACATTATATAAACATGCAATAAATACATAAATTAATATCAAAGAAGTGCTGCCTTGCTTTCAGATATAAACAAATGGACTATGGATACAAAGGTTGCAAACCCTGGCATATAACTCTGTAATTACATATTATGTAGCATTTATAAGTATGTGAATTTGATCTCTATCAAAGATCAGTGAACACATATAACACACACACACACACACACAGCCGATCAGTGAGCTGCCAGACCGTTATCGAATGTTTACTTCAAAAGACTGACTTTATAAAAGCAGATCAGCAAAGTTACAGCCTTTCACTATAAATGCTAAGTGATTAAACATGATCAAAATGAGTATTCTTGTTGATATAATACAAAAATGTAACATTAACAAATGATTAAAATGCTGGAAAAGAATAAGCTCAGAATGATTACTGTTATTGATTCACAGTAGAAATATGTTTACTGAAGAAGTCAGGAGCTGACTGGCAGCACCAGGCCTGGAGTCTAATAACGACCAGCCCCTTAACCCTCTCAGAGGCCCACACCCAAGCGGCCCACCAGGATTTTTCCTGGTTCTCCCAAAGGCCATCAGTAGTAGAAGTCACCCAGCACTGAATGTTGTGCATGATGCTTTGTTGATCTACAGTAATATGTTGTAACAATTTCTGGCAAGAATTTGTTCATAATTGCTACAGTGTAGTAACACCTAATTTTGACTGAAATCAAAGTCTGTGCAGTTTGTTGAGGTTTATTCAAATTTTCTGTGATCAGCTCCTCACTGCACTGCCAGACCGGCCCTAAAAGCATAGATTTTGCATACACGATGGATGATATTTTGAGGAATCTGTTCATAAATGCACCTGTGGAATATTGCCGAAGCTACTGGTAGCAAAACATAATAACCAAATGTATGATAGACCCTTCCCCTTGCTTCACAGTTGGAACTCTGCTCTTTCCATGACATTCAGTTATTTTTCTCCAAATGTACCTTTTAATGAACAAACTTCACAATTTCTGCCTCATTCCACAACACTTGTTTGGCTCCCAGATATTGTCAGCTACATTTCATACAGGTTCTATGGGGATTATGCTTTCTAGCCAAAATATATTTGTCTAGACTTTTCTAAATCTCCAATTATCCTCTACAGTTCCTCTGAACAGCTCTGCCCATTATTATACACTTGGGAAACAGCTTTTACATTTACTTTTTTTTAATCATTTTACTTTTATCAGCTGCACTGACCATACACTGACCAACACTTTGTAGTTCTATAATTACAGACTGTTGTCCATCTGTTTCTCTGCATACTTTGTCATATGTATAAGATATACATATCTTCCTTTCACACTGGAGGAGGTGGAGCAACTAGGTAGGAGTGTCTAATAGAGTGCACGGTAAGTGGATACAGTCTTTAAACATTCCAGCAGCACTGCGCTGTGTCTGATCCACTCGTAACAGCAAAACACACTAATGCATCACCACTGTGTCAGTATCGTTGCAGTGCTGAGAACTGTGTGCAGGTATTTAACATTCCTCTATCCACATTGTCAAGGAGTGGCAATGTATCATTGAAGGCACATACCACAGTGGACAGTGCAGGACCATCCATAGGTGCTTTGCTGATCATGACTGGTGGTGTCTTGGATAGTTCTGCCTGCGTGAACAGAAATCAACCTATTTACGGATTCAAGCACTGTTCATTGTAGTGTTCTCAGCTTGCAGTCTCCAACTGATCAGCAAGATGGAGTGTGGCTAATGACATCACTAACCGGAATATTGAGCTATAGAGGAACTTGAGAACTAAGGGGCTTTTTTTTCAATAAAAAAACACCTACAAAAATGTATTTTAATCAAAACATGGTCAATTTATACAAATATTTAAATTCTCTTTTAATATTTACGATCTCAAATAAAGACAAATGTGGATAACGTAGGATCTTCTGAAAATAACAAATATCTCATATGGAATCTTTTCAATGTTTGGCAAATTAAAGAACATCAACACAAAACATCACGAAAATTTGCCTAGATTTAAATACTGGTGGACAGCTCAGAAAATGCTGAGCAAAACACCAGTGGACCACCAGCTTTGAGTTCAATGGGCCAACAATGGATCACCATCCTCTTGCTATCAGGGCTGTTGCTTGTATTATGATTATCTTCATGCAGTTCCTTTCTTGTTTTCATGGCATTCATTATGACACTATCTCTAAATGTCGAGTGCCTGTATTTTTGGTGCAGGTGATCATTTTTCTGGACATTGTTCATTTCCAGGTTCAATTTTTCCTCCAGTACCAGTATGAATAAATACTGAGGGGGTCACCCAGGTGCTGCTGAGGCCTATAAACATTACAACATCCAGCCCCAGATATTATACAGCCACTGATGTGAATTATAGTGAAGACAGCGCCATTTGCTGAGGACCCTGTATGACATGTTGTAAAGCCTTTGCAGATGCATTGTTCAGTGAAGGAATTATTTAGATTGCAACAGATCATCTCTAGCTGGATCTTTAGGTTTGTCTTTTTCTTCATTTGACTGCTTGTAACCAGCAGTTATCACAGACCTGGCAAAGGTAGACATGCAGGGTGGTCTTGCTTTAGGGGCTTATGACCATCGAAAGGAGAGGATTCTGGTAGATGCCTGGTTAGGTTACTAGCAATCCACTTCGCCTAAGAAGAGAGGAGAGTGGAAAGAGGAGCTCAGTGATGCTGGAGAGCACATCACTCAAACAAACGCTGCTTCTAGAAACGTCTCCCTGCAGATCAGAGCACTGCCATGTCAGGAAATGATCGGAGACAGGAATAAGTCACAGGACAATGTGCATCAACTGTTAGACAGTATCAATGCTATATGATTTAGAAATCAGTAAAGAGCAGCCAACCAATCATTACTGACCATAAAACCTGAAAAAGCAAACAACCCACAGGACAACCACAGTGAGTGTTGCGCTGGTACGAGTGGGTCAAACACAGCAGTGCTGCTGAAGTGTTTAAACACTGTGTCTGCTCACTGTCCACTCCAATAGACCTACCTAGTTGTCCCACCTTGTAGATGTAAAGTCAGAAACATAAGATCGTCTGTTTCTGCACACTTTGTGTTGGTCATCCTCTAGTTCTTCATCAGTGCTCACAGGACATTGTTGGCTGAATATTTCTGGTTGATAGACTAGCCTCAGTCCAGCAGTGAAACTGAGAGGTTTAAAAATGCCAGCAGCACTGCTGTGTCTGATACCCTCATACCCACGGAACACACTGTGCCTTTGTTACATTTTTTGAATCATTTCTTTCAGGTTTTATGGTCAGTAAAGTCATTCAAACTCAAATATCTGACTGCACAACACACACTAACACACCACCACCATGTCAGTGTCATCAGAAAAGTGCTGAGAATGACCCACCACCCACATAATACCTGCTTAAACCCCTCACATCCCAAATAAAACCTGGATTAGTTGCTAAAGACAATAGTTCAGACAAACTATGCTTTGTTCATGACAACACTGCAAATGAAGGTGATGGTGGTTTGGTCAAAATAGCATAGATGGTGAGCCATTTCGAAAATTTGTTGAGAAGTGTACAAAACATGCTGTTATCTCACCACAACACTGTATCATTCTGTTGAACATTTCTGTTAATTAAGTAATGACAGGAACTCATTTAGTAATGTAAAATGAAATGGGCAAAGAGTACAAAATGAAAACTAAATGATTAAGACAATTTGGTGGGACTGAGATTGAGTTGCCAGTTTGTTGCCCTGTTTACAGCTGCAGCCACTCAAGGAGGACTCTCACCCCTACTTCTATGAACACAGCATATATTTCCCCATGTTGAGACTAATAAAGGATTATCTTATCTTTATCTCATCTTAATCAGTGTAAGGAGCTGAAAGGTCTGTAGGAGGAGTGAGGAATTTTACTGTGTTGGTCTTTGTAAGGAATTGGAGAAGGAACTATATTGTGCAGTGATTCAGTGGAGTTGAATCTATTGGTCTGAGGAAGGAGCTGGAGAGGGAGCTGCAGCATGTGCGGTGTGAGTGGAGTTTAAGGAGTGTAAGGAGATGCTTAACTTTCGATGGAAGTCAGTGTAACAAGATTTCATTGGTGGAAATTCTTTATCTTTAGGTCTGCTCGTGGGCTGAACTTCATGGGATAGCCTCGTATGGCCATGTTGGCAGTTGATTAACTTGTAATTGATTTAGCAGACAGTGGAAGGGCTGATTTTCAAATCCCTTCCCATGTCTGTTATTTAAATTTGAGTTCCCACTCGAGCAAATCTAATGTCTGAGGTTCAAATAACACTGTCTCCTCAAAAATCCTCTCTAACCACACTGTAATCATCTGCAGCTGATGTGCTGCTCCTGATTCTAATTTTAGACATTTTAAGTAGTAATGGATGTGGAGGTGTTCTAAAGGTTTCCGTGTAAGATAATAGCATATGTATGTTTTCATGTTGGCCCCATCTAAAAACTGTTTATATATATATATATATATATATATATATATATATATATATATATATATATATATATATATATATATATTAGTATTTAATATTTCATCATATTTCACAGTATTTCACTTCAAAACAGCCAACTTACATAAGAGGCACTTTTTTCATAATATCTAAAATAAATATATTCCAAAACGATATAAAGACATTAAGAGAAAAGCCTGGTTAAAGGGAGAAATCAGAGCAGGCTGCTGTTCCTCTCCACTGCTGAAGTCTGCTCATGTTTTCCTTTTAAGCCAACGAGCTCCGCCGGTGGACGGGTCCATTCCGCCGGAGGGGGGTTCAGTTCGCCTCTGCGCTCATTTCTTCATTACTGTGGAGAAGATCACCCGCTCACCCCCAGAAACCAGAAGAGAGCGGTTAAACTATATAAATGTGAAGTGTTGGCGTGTGTTAGATTGGGTGAAAATGCTGTTTGTGTGAGAAGAGGTTGAAGCCCCCCCTCTGAGCAGAAGTGTGAAAGTCCCGCTGAGGTGTAAGGAACTGAAACAGTTAGTTGGAGCAGATGAAGCTGCTGTGTGAAAGCAAGGCTGAAGAACCGGGGAACGAGTTCATCCCCCTTCTCCACTGTAATGTCGGCTGCTTCGTCCGTTCAAAGGGACTTTCTCATTCGCATGTGGTGTCTTCTCACTGAACGGTAACGTGTCTTTAAGCGCTTTATTAGGCGTCGCTGCGCCGTCGTCTTGACAGTTAACGGCACCAGCGCTCGCTGGCTGACAGTTAAAGCACTGTTTTATCAGCGATGTGGGCTTTCAAAGACAACATCCTGCTCTAACGTGGACACACTTTAACGTCCTCGGCGCAGAGCAGCTGAACGAGTCTAGTCGTGTCGGGAAAGCGCAGGAAAAGGGCGTTTATCGAGCCATTTCCAGAAGTGACTCCAGATCCGTAAACTGGATTCCGGTCTTTCGCTCCGACTGCATTTGGAGTTCCGCTGCAGTGCACATGCGCTGCGGGCGGCTCCAAATCTCGGAGAGGAGTTTTGTCTGCTCGGACCGGGATTCGCCCCTTATACCCGTTTCTTCCTCTCTTGTTGAAGGAGACGCTGTTTCTTTCTGCAGGAAATGGTCCACAGCCTTCTTCTCCTCCTTCTTCCCCAACAAAGTGGCCTAAAAAATCGAGCTGATTATGTGAAAGCAGGATTTATATCCTAGATCTGTCTGTGGATGTGTGTGTGTGTGTGTGTGTGTGTGGGGGGGGGGGGGGGGGGGGTCATTCAGATTGAACTGGAACCAGTTCAACAGAGCTGTTTAAAGAAATATGCACGTGTGGTGGTGTATTCAGGCATCCTGCCACACAATCAGTGTGTGAGTAAGCCTGGCTAGGTGAGGTCACTTCACACTGCTTCATGCACTTGTTTGGAGGCAAACATCCACTGTTTCTTATCCTTCCAAAATATCAGCTTGACTGCCATTCACAAGGTGAAATGTCTGTGGGACACTGTTCATCAGCCCATTGTCTCTGCGTGTGCAGTGTACTCGCACTGCTTTTCTGTTTGTGTGTGGAGGAGATAAAGGGTTTCTGCAGCAGCAGCCAAAATGTTCCATACTGCAGTGCTTACTCAGTCAGTCTGGAATTTGTTGGGATGTGGAATTCCGGCCGGATTCAGGCGATTGTTCAGTGGCCTGGAAATATTGAGAAAGTGTTGCTTTAATTTAGGAATAAAGCTGGGATCAGAGCTCCAGGGATATGCAGAAATGGAGGAAACTCCAGCCCAAATACACATTCTTTTGATCTGCTTTTACCCGTTTTAACTATTATGACTGAAACTAATGCCTGGACATGTTACCAGTGCTGACTTAGTTCTGCAGGTCCCTGATTTACTTTTGACCAGTACTGGTGTGCCATTTCTAGGCTTCATATCTCAGGATCATCAGCAGGCATGATGCATGTATCATAATAATCTACAAGCCTATCGTCATTCTGTGATTTATCATCTTGGTTTTGAACTGAATTAAGTCCCAGTTTAAATCCCAAAGAAACCGTCCAGTGCATGTTAACTGTCCACGTGTACATGCTCGTCCTGCATGCAGACTTTGACTGACCAGTGGGAGGGGGCTTTGCTATTTTTTGCTGTGTTCAGAATAAAAGTCTCTTGAAGGGATATAAATAAAATAAGATATAAAAATAAGATAAATAAGATATAAAAATAACATATCTAAATAACAAAAACATAAGAATAAATGAGGAAAATTTAAGTTGTGTTAGATCAGGGCTCGGCAACAGGTGGCTCCAGGGCTGCATGCAGCTTTTTTATTACCCTCTTGCGGTTCCAGTCTGTTTACAGATAAAGTCCTCCCTCAACAAAATGAGCCAACCAGCTTGTTGCTTACTGATAAATTCCAAGTGCTGTGGCCAGAACAAGCTGAAAAATATATTTTTTGTGCATTATTGAGTCAAATTTTAAAAAGTATTCACAAGGTTTTTGTCCAATTTGATAACTGAAAACCCATTCAAAGAGATTGGAGTCTGGGATTCATTATTTTTCTGGTGTTGTTATGTGACTATCAGTCTGCACGCCAATCCTCAACAACTCTGAAGTTGGGTTTGTTTTGGTTGAAATAGGAGAAATTTGGGTTGCTGATCTCTGTGTTGGATGTAGTGATTTCTTTGGCAGGAATAGAGTTCAGTTTTAACAGCTGGTGTTGCTCTAAAATAGTGTTAGAGTTTAACAGCATAAGAATGTCACACTATTTCAATACAAATAGCTTATCAGCATTATCCTTATTTTGATTACACAATGTCCTCTAAATAAATAATATTGTGTCTATCACAAGGAACATGATTGGTTTAAATCTTTGAAATTAAAAAAGGTTTGTCAGCCCAGTTATAAATTAAGTGAAGCTCAAAAAAATGCATGGGTTGGGTTGGTCAACCTGTATTATCACATATTATTGTTTATTCTCAATATATGGACCTTTATAAATAGCATTATATCCTCAAATAGGTGTACACAATTATAGTTCTGTAAATATGTAACAAACATTGTTGTACAAATTCTCTTGGCTGCATTGTAATCACGTGGCTGGTCTAATCAATATTTCCTATATGTGAGAGCCCATAATGCTTTTTTTTAGACGCCTGAAAAAGCCCTGGTCAGCAGTTATTCTGGAGTGGTTAGTGGTTCTTCCAGGCTGCGGCATTGTAGTACCTCCATTGCCATTTTCTTTAAAGTGTAAGGCTCTGTTATCTTTACTCTGTATGTATGCATGTCTGCATGTGTATGTGGGTGACTGCCTGAGCAACAGCAGCCAGCCTTACACCATTCTCCCCTCTGTGCAGCAGGTGTAGCAGTCTCCATGGCGACCAGCGCAGTTCCCGGGGACAACCTTCCCACCTATAAGTTGGTGGTGGTGGGGGATGGAGGTGTAGGCAAGAGTGCACTCACCATCCAGTTCTTTCAGAAGATCTTTGTCCCGGACTACGACCCCACCATTGAGGACTCCTACCTCAAGCACACTGAGATAGATGGACAGTGGGCTATTCTGGATGGTAAGTAAGAATGAACATTTAGACTCTAGGCAAATTCTGTGGGATGTTTTTGCAATCTGACTTTTATTCACCAAAATTTTAGTAAAGCATTAGTAGCAGACACATGCCAGATTATTATGTCATTTTCAGGAGATCCTAGGTCACTCAAGTTTGTCTTCATTGGAGATGTAAACCTTCATTTCATTTGCTGATAAGGACAAAATACACTTTACATCTCAGAAACCTTGTTGGAAATTGATCATTAAGATCATTACGATAAAGAAGTCAGGCTCTCGGATGGTGATTAGAAGAAATTGTAAACATTTTAATGATCAAGCCTTTGTAAATGATCAGGTGCTCTGTTCACTACACTACTGAAATCGCAGCTGTCGTTTAGCGTTAGATCATTTTACCCAAACATTACTAGCAGTGGAAAACAAGCACCTTATAAAAATATTAAAATACGTGATCAGTCTAACAAGGCATGCGCCTCTGTTAGAAAAAGTGGGTATAGAGACCAATGGCTTACTTTAAAGAAATATATGTACCTCACACAGTAGAAAAGTCAAATCAGAATATTACCAAGATTAATTTTAATGAACTACACTTCAAACCCTGTTAAATTCTGGAAAACAGTAAATGTACTTAAAAACAAATCGGAGCAGACTCCCACTAGACACTTGAGTGAATGATCAACTCAAGTGTGTATTTATTTATAAATGGGTTAATTCTGGGTAGAACAACAATGTATGAGCTTGATGAAACCTGTTGCCGTTAGTGTCTCAGTCTGGTTATATTTAGACTAGTGTGACATAGCATATAAATTTTAATTGAACCTGAAATGGTTGGAAAAGTAGTGGATCATTTTCTCCTTTACTTTAAGAAATAATTACGTAATTACCTGTTAAATACATTTTGCTACTAATTACGCCAAAATATACATTTTGCATGACCAACAAATCTGTGTTTATGAGCCAAAAATAATAGACTTATGAATGTATTCTCTGATTCCCCTTAATGAATGTGATAAAATTGTGTAATTATTTTTTAGCTTCTATCTTATTTTTTCATGATTTCAGAGTGTGTTTTGAGGAGGCACTGTTTGATGAGTTCAGAAAATCCATCCCCTATTCTAAGTTTTATAGCTCAGGATTAGAGTAACCAACATCATAACAAACATTCCAAACAAGCAAGACTTACCCTTTCTAATCCTATCATGGTCTTGTGTGATGAATTATCAGTGATTACTCCAGCTGTGAAAACCTGAAAGTCACTCTTTCCAGCTGAATTAAATTCCAGTCTTAATACCAAAGGAGGTACTAGTAGTGCATGTTTACTGCTCTGTCCATATGTACATGCTCAACCTGCACACAGACTCTGACTGATCAGTGGGGCAAATAATGTCACTGTCTCAGATATTGGGTTATAGAGGAAAATGAGAATGGAAGGAATGGGCTTTTCGCTGTTTTTTTTAATCACACCGTGTTCACATTTCAAAATAAAAGTCCCTGAAACGGGTTAATACTCATGTGTATAGAAATAACAAAAGGACATTCAGGTTTTTTTTACATTCTGTTTAGACCACTGTCAAGTATTTTGAAGAGCTGTTATTACAAATATCCATGTCAATCTAATCATTACAGGTGACTTAAAATTACATGTTTAGCTTACAAACACTCTCTATGATCAAATTGCAACAGGAATTCTGAGATGTAAGGTGTTTTAGTGCCTTATAAGCAAAACAGAGACACAAAAACTGTAGGTGCAAATACATTATTGATCAAAATATGGTGAAAATAAGTTTACCCTTTATTTTTTGGGAGAATGAAAGGTAAAGACGTGATGAAGGTTCCAGAAAGTTAAATTATGTGTCTGTAAACATTATGCTACACAAAAGGTAGATTATGCATGTGTAAATGTTCTGCTACACAGTGATGTGTAGATCTTGAGAGCATATTTTTTATTTTGCTACACTATTCACATTTATTTACTTGCTAACATAGTTCTGTTTACTTTCTATGTCCATTCTGTACTGCTCACCAATAATCTATTATTTATTAATGTAATAATAATATAGCAGTTTCTTTCAGGTAATGCTGAATTATTCCTAGTTTTCATTCATTTATCTATTAATATTTTGTTTTATGTATATTCTTCCTGCCCCATTACCTCTAAATTGTGTAAAATGAACTCAGCAAGCCCCCAGAGTTTCTTACTTAGGACCAGCAGTCCCCATATTTTCTTTCCCAGTTTTGTATCATAAATAAATGTTTGTGTGGAAATCAAATGGGCAAAAACCTTCTTTACTTTTAATGGAAGTCATTGCAAACAGATTTTATTCCATCTGTCATTTTGGAACATTTCTGTTGGACAGTTCATCATGGAATGTAAAGTGCCAGATAACAGTGATAACAGTAATGACGTGTATACACTTTTTCTGAGAGTAATTTTGGATTTCCTTAATGACTGTAAATGCTTCATTCACACATTGACTCTTATTTTTGTACATGGATATGTGTATTCTTAGTCTATCTATCTGTGTGTGTGTGTGTGTGTGTGTGTGTGTGTGTGTGTGTGTGTGTGTGTAGTTCTGGACACAGCTGGTCAAGAGGAGTTCAGTGCTATGAGAGAACAGTACATGCGTACTGGAGATGGCTTTCTCATAGTCTTTTCGGTGACGGACAAAGCCAGCTTTGAACATGTGGACCGCTTCCATCAGCTCATCCTGAGAGTTAAAGATAGGTCTGGAAACACACGCTCTCACTTGCACACATTGTTTCCACATTAATGTGCTGTATTACATAAGCACAATTATGTGCACCTGTTTACTCTCCTTTGGAGTTAATTACATTGCTGTAAAGTATCTTAACCATGTGGAACAAATATATAACCTTAATCAGATGAGTTGAAAGCACTGTGCTTTTAAATGCAAAGTAGTTCATGGACCTGGCCTAATTCATTCTCTCAATCTCTCACCCGCTCACAGTTAGCAGAGTAAAGATTTCCACAAGGGGGAGCTGTTAGTACTGAAATACTTTGCATAAAAGACACTGTCCTTGTTTGTGTGTTTAAATGAGGTTTAAATACAAGAATGTGTGTGTGTGTGTGTGTGTGTGTGTGTGTGTGTGTGTGTGTACATGTACAGGGAGTCGTTCCCCATGGTTCTTGTTGCTAATAAAGTAGATTTGGTGCATTTGAGGAAAATTACAAGTGAACAGGGGAGAGAGATGGCGATGAAACACAGTGTGAGTAGCTCATCTTGTTTGTTTGTTTTCCATCTAACTTTATCTAAGTTTCAGTTAATTAATGTGAATTTTCACTTCTCTTGACAGATTACATATATTGAAACAAGCGCAAAAGATCCACCTATGAATGTTGACAAAGCATTCCATGAGCTTGTGAGAGTGATTCGGTAAGTGCAGTTTGAATTAGGTAAAATGATTCAGCATTCACTGGTTTTGTTAGGTACTCAAATGTTGAATTTAATGACAGTGCTACAAAATATTTGACATTATGATCATGTCCTTGTTTCTACTCTCATTGTCCATTTTATTAGGTCCACTGACCATACAGGTACACTTTGTAGTTCTATAAATACAGATGTAAAGTCAGAGACATCCATATTAATTTTAGCATTACAATATATTAGATATTATTACATTATATATTTATATCTTGAGAATATGTTTTATGGTATTGAAAATTGAGGCCTAAACAGTGAAATACAAACATGACACTGTAGAATAAAGAATGTTAAATGCTTGTACTACTTCAGAAATGCAATTTTCTATCCATCTGACATCCACTATATACCTCTCTCAGACTGCAATAATTCATGTTGCCTTGCAATGAGCACTCTCTTCTGCGATCTGTATCAGTCATAACACCTCACAACCTATACAGGCTGTTACCAAGCTGTCCCTGCTGTAATAGCACTTCATCAGTTTACTTACTGCTGTGCTGTTCTATCAATCAACACATTTGCTCAGAATAAGACTGACATTACATTTATTGTCCACATACAGTGACATGCAAAGGTTTGGACATCCTTGGCCAAAATGATTGTTACTGTGAAAATGAAATGATCTCCAAAAGGTATAAAGTTATAGATGAAGAATTTCCTTTATATTTTAAGCAGAAACTATTTTTGATTTTCATATTTCACAAACAAGGAAAAGGCCCCAAAGCAAAATGTTGGGCTCCCTGCATGGTTAGTAGCTAGTAGTGCACCCTTTGGAAATATCATCATTTTTGTAGCCTTTCAGTCTTTCAGTTCTTGTTAGAGTGGTTTTCATTTATTCTTCCTTGAAGAAGTCTTCCAGTTCTTTGAGATTCCTGGTCTGTCTTGCATGCAGTGTTCTTTTGAGTTCTGTCCACAGAGTTTCACTTGTGATCAGATCAGGGGACTGCCTTTTGGGGTAGTCTACTGTGGATTTTGAGGTGTTTTCTTCTGATGACTCTTCCATGAAGGGCATATTTGCAAAACTTGCAAAGTTGCTACATTTTACAGTCAAGCAGTGGTTTTAATTTGTCTTTCTTGTGACCCTATAAGCTGGTGTTTCTGAATTTTTCTTGGTCTTTCAGACCAAGACCTTATCTTGACCTACACTGTTCCTGTGTGCTAGGTGCTAGGTGTCTGCTGTTTTTGAGACAAGGTGACAGGAGTCTAAGTATTTATAAAATCTGCATCACCTGGCCTTTCCTAATGATGACTGTGAAAATGTCATTAAGCCAACCAGCTAATTTGATTCTGAGACCTCAGTCCAAGTTATCCAAAAGGTCAAAGTGCTCAGATCTCCTAGGGTTCCCATACTTTTGTAAGGTACTCCTTTCATTGTTTTCACTCAAACATTGTACAAAACCAAGTACCAAATACAAAAACCAAAAAGTTTTTGCTTAAAACTATTAAGTGTGTTTCATCTTTTACTTTATTCCTTTTGGAGATCACTTCATCTTAAACTTGCTTAACTGTTCACAGCAACACTCATTTTGCATGACAGTGTAAAATAATTCAAAGTTTACTTTCTATTTTCTCTCACTCTTTTCCACTTTTATACAGGCAACAGATTCCAGAGAGGGCTCAAAAGAAAAAGAAAAAAACAAAATGGCGAGCAGACAGACCATCAGGCTCGGCCAGGCTTCACTGTGTCCTACTCTGACTGTTTCTGTCTCTCTCCGGGGCACGTCAAAAATGCGATGATGGCTCGGACTGTTAAAACACTTGTAAAACACATACACGTACACACACACACACACACACACACACACACACACACACACACACATATATATACATAAACATGCACTGCCCCTCTGATGTAATACTACTGCACACAGGTTGAATGGTTCTGGCCAGTTTCACTTTAGTCCAGCCAATTCAGGAGATGAATTCTCTTTAGACGAGTTCAACTTAACGAGCCTTGGTCTCGCTGTCCAGTTGGTGTTGTGAGTGGTAAAGTGTTATAAAGGTCCATTTGGCCCTTTCTTATCTAAAATGTGTATTGTTCGTTTGCCAGTTGTCTAATCTCTTAAACTGGCTGTTGAAACCCTGGAAGAGAGTCTAGAAAACAAGCGCTGTTTGATTGCTGACTTTCTCAGAGAACAACTCAAAGACATTCCTAATGAGGCCTTGCTTTTGTACGAGTTTGTACCTCACGTTTGTCCCGTTATTGTAAAGTAATCCTTCTACAGCACAAGGATTTGTTAATGTGGAATGTCTGAGCTTCTGCCTGTTGTGTGGAGAAGTTTAGAGACCTGTACTGGAAAAATTGGCTGCCTTTGAGTCAGAAAGATAAACATACAGACTTGTTATACATACAGAGGCGGAGTGAACATCTCCATTCATTCCAATAGCATCTGCTCAGGAGTGCAGCTTCCTGTAGAAGTCACTGCTCTTTACAAAGCCATCTTGCTGATTTCAATCTGAACTTCTTGATCATGGAGTTTGCATTAATGGAGCAATCAGGAAGTTGTGTTCATGCTTGGGAACCAAATTAGAAGAAGTAGGTAATTTAGTCTCAGCTGAAAGACAATGATGTTGCCTTGTATTAGCCCATGGAGGAATTATTTAGCTACAAGTTGAATAACTGTTATCTGCTTCTGAAATACAAATAACCACACACATCCAAACCGGTATCCATGTTGCTAGAAAATGCTAGCCGTGGTCAACCATTTGTGTTAATAGTTACCCAGGGATAAATAATGGGGTGGCAAACATGTTCCACTGCTAAAACAAGGCATTAGATTAGTGCTGACAGTTGTTCATATGTTGATTCTGGCTGCACAACTAATACCATGTCAGTTCTGTTGAGAAATCAGAGCAAATCCAAATCAACCCCTTGGAACTATGAGGTTCTGACATTTTTACAAAAATTCAGTTATTACATTAGGGCTGCCACTAATGATTATTTTTCTATCCTGATCAATTGTATTTATGACCTTTCCTACAATAAAAAAATTGTTTAAAATCACAGCAGAAGTAAGTTTAAAGGCCAGAGGCCACCGGTCAAACATTTCCAACACAAACACCAATAAACAATAGTTAGAGGGATTCTCGATTCCATTTACACAACTGTGCAGTAGAGTCACTTCATAACTCATGTCTACAGAGTGTTGGGAGTGTAAGGGTTAAGTGTTTGGAATGCATTGCGTTATGATAATTGTAGTTTAGCTGTAGGTGGGCGGAGCTGCTTACGTGTACAGATCACTTCTGTTTCTTTCTTTTAATGTTTGACTTGCTCTTTTGTTTTATGTTCAGTATTTCACAGTCATTCCAGTTTAACTCGTCCATGGAAAAAGAGATGGAAAAAGCTCCCCTACTCCTTCGCCACCACAGAGACCTATCGAGGTCCCCAACACTAGTAAAAACATTTTCTCTAAAGGCTCACCTGCTGAGATTTTTTTGTCTAAAGTGACGCTGTTACTGATGTTTCTAACTTAGCAAAATGAGCCAGCCCACGGAAGCAGTGAGCTGGTTGGTTTCTCCTGTGGTCTGCCATCAAAACTATGCAAAATATTTAAACCACCTTTATGTTTCATGATAATTCTATACTCTCGATGCCTTGGGTGTTTGGAAACTTTTAGAAACTTAATACTCAGCTGAGTCAGACTCTTGACATTTTAAACTGCAGCTCTGAACAGAGCAGAGCCGATGACTGAAGTCAGAAATGGCCGACCTTGTGTATGCAGGAAAAGGCACTAGCATTAAGGGAAAGCGTTTATTATTTAAAATGAAGTGTTTTAGAAATAAAAAAGGTAAATTAATTTAAAAATAAATGAGATTTGTTGACTTTTTGACTATATTCTGCATCTAATTTGATTACTTCAATAAGACAGCCCTAATTTTTACATTCTTATTCTGTGACAATTTCTTAACATTGTGAGGTGTTTAAATTTATATGCATTTTACTATTTCCATATGTATCAGTGCCACTAAAAAGACTTGAAGGCTCAAAATCTCAAAACTGTTCAGAATGCAGATAGAACTCTATAGTTCCAAGGGGATGAAATGACTAAAATCAAGACTAGATGAAAATACATATTTAATTGAAGGGCCAGTGCTGATATTCAGCACGTTTCACATTAATATGTCAATGCCAATGCTGACACTGTATGTACTCATTCATAAACTGTAGACATTGGGGGCTACATCTGCCTGGTGTGTAGAGGAATGTCACATTTTTTGTAGAGGTTTAGAAATGCAGTAAAATATACACACAGTGCAGACATTCCAATGCAGTAGACCAGCACACCATAAATGTTCTGCACTTTCAAAGTACAATTAGTACATTATCAAATATTAGTTTGAAATATCAGTCAAATCTGAAAATCTTGTCCTATACTGACACAAAATGTCTAACAATTATCTGGTGAAACTGATCCTTCAGATAGTAATGTGTAGGGCTGGGTGATATGGACAAAAATAATCATATTGATATAGTTTAACTGAATGACAATATACAATGTTATATTTAAACACTGAGATTTGATCTTTGTTTTTATACACATGACAAGTTGTTGTCATGCAATCTCTGTCTTGTGCCTCCTCCATAGTGTTTACATGAGAGTGTGAGTGGGGGAGGAGCTGAAAGCAGGGGGTGGAGCCGAGGAAAGTGCAGAGAAAGGTTTCCGCAAGATTTAAACAGGACCTTATTCAAAAACGTTAAATAAAATATTGCCAATTTCGATTATATTCTGATTTCGATATGAATGTTGATATATCGCCCAGCCCTAATAATGTGCATACCTAGTTTCTGCTGCAGTTTCTAGAATGTGCTGTTCTACAAACTGAGGAAAGACCTACTGCTTGTGCAGCTTACTGCAGCCTGATGTCAGAGTTGCCACCATTTTTGAACATGTTACTTTGTCTTTATCTATGCTTTCACTAGATATGTAGTGAACTGTACACAAGCTTTAAAGGGATGGTTGTACACAAAAGCTACAATGACAAGTATTAAAGCCAAGCAGCAGCCATGTGACCAAGTGGTCTGTTACTGCCAGATAATCATTAATTGTTAGCCACACTGTTCACTATTAGTACAGCAGTTTGGTTGTAGGCTATGTGTTTAATGACAGTGATGGTATTCTATACAGTTTCTGATCAAACTGTCCCTTTAAAGCACATTACACACTCTGTGTGGGAGTTTGCATAGTATTAATACTGCTTTGCTAACTTAAAACAACTGAATTTTGACTTTCTTTTTAATACACTATCTTTTGTGTAGGGCAGGATCAGCTCTCTTTCCTGTTCATTTGTTCACATATAGACCCAGAGTGGTTAAGTGCATGTTTAACTACTTTTTTTACATTGCAAGTCTCATAATAGGTGCCCAGATGAAAGTGCATTTATTATGTTAGCAAAAGAAACAGTACCATACAGTGTCATTGCACACGTTGCAAAAAAACCCAATAATCCACCGACCAAGAATCTTGATGTATTTTAGTTTGTCTCAAAAGCATTGTCACTTTATGTTGGCTTGTAAAACTGTAATGGTGTCTTTTGTGTTGACTATGATAATATTATTTTGGTTTGTTTTTTCCTTTTTTTTTAATGTTTGAATGTAAAGTTTGCCGATTTTTAATTGCCTTTTGCTGTTCAAGTCAGTTGTGCTTATTACAGCAGCCATTTCCTTTGTGAAGTTTATTGTATGTGATGTGAGTGTATACTGTTCTCTTCTACACTGCTCCAGGGACACATTTAATCTTGGGAATATTTTCACTTTTTCCCCCCAACTTTGAGGACAGAATGTTAATGCGCTGTATTTGCAACCTCAATAGAAAGTGCAAAAAATGTGGCATATAATTGGAAGTAGCAATCATTTTGCTACTGTTTTTGTAAAGTAATTTATTCTTAATAATTGTTTGTGTTCTGTTATCATATTTGTATTACAAGTATTAACACCGACGTGGGCTATGAATTACTCCATAAAAGAAGGGAATTTTTGCTAAAGAAACATTGTGAGAATTTCTAAAACTATAAAATAAAAAAATCAATGAAAAGGCTTTGTGACAAGCTGCTAGTTATTTCTTCAGTTTATCTTATTGTAATTGCTCAGACCTTTAAACTATAGCTGTGTAACTGTGCATCTGACCATCACACCTGTATGACATTAGGGGCAGCAGTGAGTTGGGTTATTACTGGGTTGTGGATTCAGTGTCTGATAAGTGTCTATGCTTCATATCTCAGGAAGCAAGAACAGATCTACAGACTTGATACACATAATGCCCTCACCTTATCCTCTAATCATGTCTAATAATTGTGTGAAGAATGATCATCTAGACCTGCTAAAATTCATTAATTTCCAGTTTCATTCATTAAATCCCAGTTAAAATGTCAAACCAGCTGTTTAGTGCATGTTTACTGCTCTGTTCACACGTACATGCTTAATCTACATGGAGACACTTATCAGGGAGAGGAGGAGGGGCTAATGATGTTACTGACACATATATTAGGATTGTTTGAGATGAACTGCACCTCGCCTTGGTGGTCAGCGAGAGTAGCTGGTTGCAGTCAGGGGAGGAGCTAGAACAGAGCTATCAACTTGGACAGGTGCATCCCTCGTGAACTATGGCTGATCTCATGGAGTTCGTGTTCTAGCAGTCACTCTGTTAAGGCATGACACTGAAAATGCTAACAAGGCTGAAACCATTTTTATTTAATAACGTGCAGGTTAAACAAAAGAATCTTGATTTTTCTTGCAGGTTAAGCAAGTATGTTTGTTTTCCAAATCCACACTGATGACCACAAAGAGTCAAAGCACAAAAGTCAAAGTTACACATTAACAGGCTACAATATTTTAATACAGTACCTTTATTGACATAAATGATTTCCAACAGTGGCCTGATATAATAATAATAATAACAATAATAATAATAATAATAACAATAATAATAATAATAATAATAGCCTTTATTTATGCAGCATTTTAAACAATGATTATAAAGTTTGCATAGAAAAAATAAAGCAGATATTAAAAACAGCAAGTCTAGAAGGATACAAAAGTAGTTCAGAGGCTTCAAACAGGTAAAATGAAAAAAAAAAAAGCCAACAAAGACCAAAGAATCAAAGTACACAGGTTTATGTGGAATTTCTAGCCAGTGAGGATTAACCTCTTTCATCATCAAGCTGTCTCTCAAATCACGCAGCTCATAGGAAGCAACTGCTTGGAAAGCCAGATAGTGAAGAGTCCTTTGTGCTGTCCAATCATGATGGCAGTAAAGGTGATTAATTTTGGACATCCCATTCCAAAATAATGGGCATTAAAATGGAATGACTGACATTATCAGGCTATTTCACCTGATTTTGGAGTGCGCATGTAGGAATTGGTGTCCATTCATTTGAAGAGCATTTTGTGGGGTCAAGCGCTGATATTGGTTGAAAAGGTCTCACTCATACTCATTGCAGCTCATACCAAAGATGCTTATTGGGGTTGAAGGGAGGGCCACTGGTGTTCCTCTACACAAAACTCATCTCACGTCTTTATGGACCTCACTTTGGGCACAGAACCACAGGCATGCTGGAAGAGGAAATGACTTTTCTGGAAAATTGTAAAATGTCTTTGTATTCTGTAGCATCTGATCACCACTGGATTTAATGAGCTGAGCCCAAACCCTGAAATACAGACCATTATTCCACCTCCACTAAACTTCTGATACTGATGAAACCTGGATGGAATGACTTCTGATGGTGTGGTGTTTAAAGTCAAGAATGTAGAATATGGGTCTGATATGTTACATAATGTGTTTAATATAAAGCTGAACAGCATTAACAGGCTCCAGATGCTCATTGTTGAATGAAGGCCCACGTACTAGTTCTCAAAACCACCCTTAATATTTAGAACTGTAAGCAAACTTTGTGGTATATTTTCATAGTTTGATGTACTGTTGTTCACCAAATAATTAGGAAAGTATTTATAGGAGGCCTTTGAGGAGATCCTACGCTACTCTAATATATCTTCATCTGGAATGTACAGAATTTAGATATTTTAATAAATTAACTTAATTAATGTTAAGTAAATTAGAGTCATTTACAGATATGATTTACACCTATAATTTATGCTGATTGGGGCGAATGACACCACTGATGCAGATATTGGTTTATAGAGGAAAATAAGAGGTTGTTTGCTCTCTTTCTTTCATATTTCTGAATAAAAGTCCTGAGAAGGGATAATATTGATACATACATAAGTTTTTTATTTATCTGAACTGCTGTCAAGTATTTTGAACAACTTTCAATCTTTGATAATCCTTGTCAATCTGACATATTCCGCCGAATCGGTGCCATTTGCGTCCCCAGGAAATGACATGTATAAATGTGCACAACATTAACTGTAAAATACATTTTATTATTAAGCCTGGTGTCTTGTACTTTGATCTAATAGCAAATTTAAGATATATAATTAAAAACATTAATAAAAACTACCTACAACACTGAAAAAATAGCATTTGTTACCTGTCCCCACTCTCTGACTATACACTTTACCACACTTTACCATGAAATAAAATTATTAAAACCTTTCAGATATCATTTTTGCATTGTTGTGGGAATTCAAATCCCATCTATTCTTTAAAAATATTTGTTTCATAAGAAATTCATAATATTTAAGTTAAAATACGCATTTTAGTTGTGTCCCAGTTTTCACTCAGTCTTGTTACCCTGACACATTAGCCCATCTGAAAAATTCAGAACATTCCAAAGGTCACATCTTCAATAGGAAGGTGCATCAGTTGGATCTTCTGAAGGTCATGGGAAGATCAAAAATAATTGACTCCTTTCTATATATTTTTGGTCAATCTCAATGTTCTGTCCTGTTACCTACCATTCTTAGATGTTATTTGTTTATTTGTAAAACACAAATTTTGGTAAAAACACTAGAATGTGCTCAGTGTCCTCGTAGCCGCCATTTAGCTATATTTTATGTTTTTGCTAATTTTATGCTAAAAACTCAGTCCTGTTACTTTCAGTCCTGTTACTCATATAAGGAGTGCCAGTAACAGGAATGAGTAGAGTCCACTGGTTTGTTGATTTTTTTGTGTTTTTTAAAGTTTTACAGTTGAAATGACTGAATTTGTTGAAATTTAAGGTCAGTTTCACGATGTGGATACTATACCTACAGGGTGCCAATCCACCACTAAGTGCTGCAGAAAAGCAGTGACGCTATCATGCTCAACGTGATGCTGGAACAGAGAGGAGAAAAAGATATTTAGAGCAGTAACAAGAAAAATACGGGGAGGATTTAAAATCAGGCAGGAAGAAAATGATCAATGATCTAAGTGAGAGAGAAAAGTGCAGACGACGCAAAACATGGAGGGAAACATTCCATAGAATCAAGGACAGGAAAGAAGCGTTACAACCCCTCATCACACCTCCAAAGGCAGAAACAACACTCAACAAATTTGTTTTTTGTCAGAGAGGAATCAGTCGAGAAGGCAGTTTTGGAAATGCCCAATGATTTGCCACCAATTCCATCTACAATGAGGATGCATCAGGCAGTGACCCGAGCCCAAGGAGAACTGACATACAGGGACATCAGCTGCTTATGCACAACAAAACAAAACCTGACCTGTGACTGCTTTAATGCAAAGCATTTCACATTCGGTCATCAATAGACGGCTCCCAGAGACAAGTTTATTTTCACACACACACACACACACACACACACACACACACACACACACACACACACACACACACACACACACACACACCGATTATTCATTCCTGTTAAACCATTTTTTCCAGTCATATTTGGTCCATCATTTATCCATTTTTAAATAAATCACATGATAAAAAAATTTATCAATTTCAGGTTTGGGTCTTCTTGAAAAGATAAATATGGCTTTGCAACTTTTAGAAAAATAGAACTTGCATATATAGTGATGTTTTAGTCATGAATATCAATTATTTGAACATGTAGTCAGCCATTTCCTTAAAATGGCAACAGGACTGAGAAAAATGTAACCATCTTCATCTTAGAAACCTTGTAAAAATTAAATAAAGCTGCCTGAGATTGATTTTGAATAGTTAAATACATGTGTTGTTAAATTCAGCATTGAAAAAAAGATTCAAAATTAAGTTACAACAAGCAAATGGCACCCATTTGGTGGAATGGCCCATCTATTCGTTACAAATAGTTTAACAATATTCTTAAATTGCCAGCTCAAAAACACTCTGTACGATCATTTCCAAACACAATTACTGAGATGTAAAGTGTCATTTGTCCTTATTAGACAAAAAAAAATTTGTAAAGTTTTTGGTCAAATTCATAGATTTCTTCTTTTTTTTTTTTTAATTGTGTTAATTCTTGCATCACAAATTAAGACAAGTTTGAGTAGCTTAGAAAAAAAATTAAAACATGGAAAATTAGAAAAAATCTATATCTGGTATGTGTCTTCTATGAACACAGCAGATGGCAGTGTTTGACAAGGCTTGCAGTTTTAAAGTCTGTGAATTGACCAAACTGTCTCAACAGAGTGAAGACAATATACTATTACTCAGAACACAGAATGGACCCATTTAAATATGATTATAACAATTTTTTGTTCATTTTGTCTCATTCACCTCAATAAACATGTGAGGAACAGTAACTTACTGTCTGTCTGGCTTTCTGTATGCAAGTATGTATACAGGTGCTGATCATAAAATTAGAATATCATGAAAAAGTTGATTTATTACAGTAAATCCATTCAAAAAGTGAAACTTGTATATTATATTCATTCATTACACACAGACTGGTATATTTCAAATGTTTATTTCTTTTAATTTGATGATTGTAACAGACAACTAATGAAAATCACATTGGAAATTTAGAATATCACTTAAGACCAACACAAAAAAAGGATTTTTAGAAATGTTGGCCAAATGAAAGTATGAACATGAAAAGTATGAGCATGAACAGCACTCAATATATAGTTGGGGCTCCTTTGGCCTGGATTACTGTGGCGTGGCATGGAGTTGATCAGTCTGTGGCACTGTTCAGGTGTTATGAGAGCCCAGGTTGCTCTGATAGTGCCTTCAGCTGTTCTGAATTGTTGGGTCTGGCGTATCGCATCTTCCTCTTCACATTACCTCATAGATTTTCTATGGGGTTAAGGTCAGGTGAGTTTGCTGGCCAATTAAGGACAGGGATACCAAGCTCCTTAAACCAGGTACTGGTAGCTTTGGCACTCTGTGTAAGGGACCAGTCCTGTTGAAAAATGAAATCTGCATCTCCATTAAGTTAGTCAGCAGCAAACTTTACATTGGACCTCAAGCAACATGAATTCTGTGCCTCTCCTCTCTTCCTCCAGACTCTGGGACCATGATTCCCAAAGGAAATGCAAAATTTACTTTCATCAAAGAACATAACTTTGGACCACTCAGCAGCAGTCCTGTCCCTTTAGCCCAGGCAAGGCGCTTCTGACACTGTCTCTTGTTCAAGAGTGACACAAGGAATGCGACAGCTGAAACCCATGTCTTGCATACATCTTTGCTTGGTGGTTCTTGAAGCACTGACTCCAGCTGCAGTCCACTCTTTGTGAATCTCCCCAACATTTTTGAATGGGGTTTGTTTCACAATCCTCTCCAGGGTGCTGTTATCCCTATTGCTTGTACACTTTTTTCCTACCACGTCTTTTCCTTCCCTTAACCTCTCTATTAATGTGCTCTTTAACCTCTTAACAATGACCTTTTGTGTCTTGCCCTCGTTGTGCAAGGTGTCAATTGTCGTCTTTTTGACAACTGTCAAGTCAGCAGTCTTCCCCGTGATTGTGTAGCCAACAGAACTAGACTGAGAGACCATTTAAAGGCCTTTGCAGGTGTTTTGAGTTAATTAGCTGATTAGAGTGTAGCACCAGGTGTCTTCAATATTGAACCTTATCACAATATTCTAATTTTCTGAGATACTTTGGGATTTTCATTAGTTGTCAGTTATAATAATCAAAATCAAATAAACGTTTGAAGTATATCAGTCTGTGTTTAATGAATTAATATAATATTCAAGTTTCACTTTTTGAATGGAGTTACTGAAATAAATCAATTTTATTTAATGATATTCTAATTTTATGACCAGCACCTGTATACTAACATGATAACATGGGGCCTGTAAGAAAGTCACCAGTAACAATGATATGGATGCCCACCAGGGTCTCTGATGGGACAGAACGTGGATGGGACCCATGTGCAATTAAGTTGAGCTGTAACGATTTGCAAACCCAACTGTGTCACTCAGAGCCCATGATCACCTGGACCTCATTTAACCCACATTCCACCCATGTGAGCCACCCAAGAGCAGGTAGTAATTATCTATCAGTTTATCCATTAATCCTTTATTTATATATATCTATACTCTTCTCCTGTGTTTTGTCATATTTTATGCATCTTTTTTTTTTATTTACTACTGTGAAGGACTTGCACAAGTTTCTCACTCACCCTTACACTTGTGTAATAGGATGTGACAATAAATCCTGACTAGACTTGACTTCTCTCTCTCTCTCTCTCTCTCTCTCTCTCTCTCTCTCTCTCTCTCATATCACATTGATCAACCATAACATTATGACCACCTCCTCAGACTATATATCTGTCCATCTGTTTCTCTGCATAATTTGTTCTTTCTGAGAAATGTCTGGAGAAATACCTGTACAACAGCATCCTGTGAGCACTCATGAATGACTAGAGGATGACCAACACAAGCTGTGCAGAAACATGATATTCTGTCTCTGACTTTACATCTACAAAGCAACAAAGTAGGCGTGTCTAACAGTGGACAGTGAGTGTCCACTGTGTTTAAACACTCCAACAGCACTGCTGTGTCTGAATCACTTGTACCAGCACAACACACACTAACACAACACCGCCATGTCAGTATCACTGCAGTGCTGAAAATGACCCACCACTCACATAATACCTGCTCTGTGGTGGTCCTGTTGAAAAGAGGATATTAAAGTATGACTGAAATCACTTTTCCCCCATTCTGACATTTCTCTCCACATTCTCTATGGATGATATGAGCGTTACCTGAAGCTGCAGACTGGTATCTGCAGGATTTTATGCATTGCACTACCAGACACTTGGCTGATTAGATCCTTGTAAGATTTGTTAGCTACATGTGTTTATAATAAAGTGCTTGGGAAATGAATATCTGCAACGATCAAGGTCTGTGCCTTTGTGCATCTGTCTCTCTCTCACACATCTTTCCTGATGTGCTATTGATTTGAAGACATAAAACTGCACAGCATGCAACTCTACCTCAGAGCAACTCAGTGTCCGTGTGTCCACAGCTGATAAAACAGGACCAGTGGGAGATTACTGTTACAAAGATTGAGTATCAGGGTGAGACAGATATCTCACAACCAGCAGGCCAGATCTGAAACTTTGCCACGGCTCCCTAGGACTGCTGTATAAACCCTGTTTTAAATGCCCTTTCATTCCTGTTGGGAAGAATGGGAAATAAACAAAAATGCACAAAGGATGAATGAAGTGTATGTGACAGTGATTTAAAACTGAATATAGGAGAAAGCATCTGATTCACTTGAAGTACACTGTTGCAGCGGGTGTTTAGGTTTTGACAGAGGTGGGGGTTTCTGGCCAGGATTTTTGGGTAATCCAGGTCCATCACTGTCATATTAGGTTTGGTCATTTGGTCACCCTGAATTCATTTTACTAATACTGGCTAGATAGGCTGAGCTGCAGCAGAGCTGCCCAGGCAGTCAGAAAAAAATCCTGGGGGTGGATTTTGACTGGCTGGAGCTGAAACCCCAACTCTGTGTTTTGAATGTGTTAATGGGTTTATATAGAGTATTATTAAAATATCTTAGGTATTTATTAAAAGAAACACTAAATACAAATAAATACATTTTTAGTTTTTACAGTTTGTGAACTCTGTCTATATATTTTGCATAAATATGACCTAAATAATCAGATCAAGTCATAAATGAACAATAAACATAGCAGCTTATCTGCAGTTTGCTAAATGGACAGGCTAGAAGGCTATGGGAAAACTGTGAAACATGGTGTTGGTAGTATAATGGATTTGGCCTATTTTGCTGCATATAGGTCAGGTTTGCTTGCCACGTTCTAACCAAAGAATGGACAAAGAAGAAAAAATTAATCTTTTGGAATGGCAAAGTCAAAGTCCTGACCTTCCAATAGAAATGTTGTGGAAGGACCTGAAGCAAGCAGTTCATAGGAGGAAACCCATCAACATAACAGAGCTGAAGCTCTTTTGTATGGAGGAATGGGCTAAAATTCCTCCAAGCAGAAATGTTTAATTGCAGTTAACGCTGCACAAGTGGGTCACACCAGATACTGAAATCAAAGGTTCACATACTTTTGCCTCTCACAGATAGAATAAATCACAAAGTGTAATTTTTTTGTTTATTTGTTTGTTTGATTTGGTTCTCTTTATCCATGTTAAGGACTGATGTAAAATCTCATTTTAGGTGAATTTTATGTGGAAAGGGTTCACAAACTTTCAAGCACCACTGAAAAATTCGACTTTGGCCAAATTCCATATTTTGTTGCTGATGAAAGTAAAAAATAAAGTAAAAACAACACAACATTTTTGCGATAAGTGCTTCAGACTGGAATGACAAGAGACTACAGAGACCACAAGTCGTGGAGCTCCAAAGCATTGAATGCAACATTGTTTCTCAATGCTGCTCTTAGGGTTCCTCTACCTTCACACTTTTTAGTGCTTTCCCTGTTCCCAGCACAATTGATCCAACTAATCAGCTCATAAACAGGCCAAACATTTACACTGTGCATGTACGACCAGGATAAAGAAACACTGGTTTAGTGTTTTTGCAGAGGTTGGTATTTCAGCAAATCAAAATCCTCCCCATTCTTGGAGCAAAATTTTTGACCAAATATTTCATGGACCTTGAGCCTGTTTGTGCTGCAGCTTTGCTTTATTGCTTATTTACAAATATATTATAGAGGAATACAACACTGTGATACATATGTTCAATATCCTTATGCCCCTGCTTTTGGAAGTATGGCTTTGTATTGAATAATGCACCCTGTCACAGGAAGGACAAGATTAGCACTTCAAAGGGCTGCATGGAGTAAATGATATGGAACAGTCCTGCTGCTTTGAATTGTCAGCCAGAGAAAGTGATCCAAATTGGCTGGTATGGAGAAAAATGAACTGGAGAACTTCTCTGTGCATGGCTGCAACATGCCAATCAGGATTCACTGCAAGTGGCAGGCCAATTTTCTGGCCTATAGCAATGGAGTAAGTCATAAGCAAGTTGGAAAAAACAGCTCTTTTACCATGCCTATTCCAACCTTTGGCATAGTGCAATTCTCACACTCTCCACCATTATGCTCTGAGCTCCAGGACAGTCAGAGAGCTGTTTCATTTGAATTGGTGCCACTTTTAAAGGGGTTCTGTTGCTTTGGATGTGTGTATATGTGCTCTATGACAGGGATTGTTACGAAGGGCTTAAGAAGTACAGTACACGCTGCTGGATTGTTCCTTTTGGGTCATTTTTCTGGGTTTTTAGGTTGCCCAGGGTTAGTGACTCACAGTAACACCATTGCCAAACGTTTATTTTCAGCATTAAATTACAGGACCTGAGCAGCACCGATAGAACATAGCTTTTAAGGTGGCAGCACAGAAATGGCTGAGAGAGCTGGTACATACATTTCCATTAACCTTTAGAACCCTAGGCCAATTCATGGGATGTTTTCGTTGTTTGACATACTTTTATTTGCTAAAAATTTGGAAAAGTTTTTATAGGAGACAGTCACACATATCAGATGTTGAAACCAAATACAGTCATGAGTAAATGAGTGCGAATATTGCAGCTTATGAGTAATGAGAAAAACAGCAGCATGGGTAAAGTGTCAAGTGTCCAGTTAAAGTGTCAAACAGTGGTTTGTCTAGTTAGAATCTAAGCTGTTCCACCCCTTCCTGCCATGGTGGTGGGATGGCTGACCCCAACAGTCCTCTGTGCAGGCTTCACCACCCTCTGCAGAGCTTTCCCCTCTGCAGCAGGGCAGCGTCCGTGCCACACATAGTGCTTGTCACATTTAACGTAGAACAACCTGCTTAAAAATCAAGCAAATGTCTGTAATGAAGAATCAAGTTTAAATTTGATTGGCTGGCATTGATCTTTTATATAACTGTAGCTTCAAAGGACTCCAGCGCTGCTAGCTTTACTGTTTCCATATAAAATCGGAGAAACCAGTTATTTTATTCCAGATTTTATCAGTGATCAATGAATTTTTGAAATTGTATTTTGACCTTCAGTTTCAATTATTTTGTTCTCTCCCCTTGAGTGTGTGTGTGTGTGTGTGTGTGTGTGTGTGTGTGTGTGTGTGTGTGTGTGTGTGTGTGTGTGGCTGGCCAGTCAGCCATGGATATTCAATTGCTTTTCAGAGAACAGAAAACCCTTCAGGTGAGAGAGTCAAGATTGCATGACTTAATTGGCCACAGTAGGGCGACTAGATACCCTGAAAAATCCATAACAGTCCTGAGTTGTGGGCAGTTTGTCCTGAATCCTAAACTCTCATTTTTCCTAAACAATAACTGGTTAATCTACTGTAATAGATCATCTTAACAGACTACAAGAGAGCTGTGCGTGTTGTATCAGTGATTCCTGCTTTTACTTCTTTTCATCTGAGCAGACAATGAAGAACGCAGCTGCTAGTGTGGAGGAACCTTAGATAAAAGATCTAAAAATGTGTTTGTGGCCCAAAGGTTTAATTACCTGTCTCATCTGTTGAAAAGATGTTCAAAATGGAAACTGGATTTGGATGCTCAGTAAACTTGGATTTATTGGATGCTCAGCACCTTTAAGGCATGGATCCTAGAATCACTTAGCTACCATTTTGACAAAGATATCCTACAGGTTTTTACACACTATCTCTTCATCAACATTTGTAATAGAACTTAAGATCTACTAAAACTGAGATCATGTATCTTTAATGTGAGACTGATTATACCTGAGCAAAAAATACTTTCCCCACTCTCCCCTACTTCCTCTCTCACTCAGTCTTTCTCATGTTCAGCCCCTTCGACATTACCTCAGCAGATGTCTCTGCCACACACTTCGACTAATAGGTTTGTGCTTGAAAGCATAGGCAGGCCAATTAATGCTCCCTGATGGTGTCCATCACTGCAGGAGCATGATGGAAGTGTTTAGCAGTGATACGCCACAGGATACACGCAGCACTTATGCAGGTTTCCCAACATCATGATTGACCATTGTCTTTTGACCACCGTCCATGCATTTGCACCATCATTCTGGGCTAATGTCTTTTAAGACTGAAGGAGAAAGCTGTGAGCACGTTGTTTCAGAGGGAGGATTTACCCACCGTGAGCGTGAAGAGGACCTAATGAAATGATCGAAGTGGTGCGTGGCTAATGCCAGCTTATACATGTAAATACTAACACATATTCACATGAGGGAGTGCACACAGTGAGGTCCTGAATGTCATATAAACATATATATTATGGGACATTCTGGCAAAACACTGGCTTTTGGTTTTGGACCTCCAAGAACTGTCAGTGAATAGAAAACAGGATCTCTGTCAGTAGGCAGTAAGACAGTAAGTTTTGATTTGGATTGCATTGTTCCTCAGTTTATTTTAGGTGGCTGCTATTATTTACATAATATTTGTTGCATCTTAAGTTATGTTTATTGAAATATTTTTAAGTATTACTTTGTAAAACAACAACAACAACAAAAAGAAACCATTAATTTTTTTGGCCAACAGCCCCCAACTTTTTTATACTTTTGGTCACAACTGACAGACGCAGGACACTGTCTTAGGAAAAAAATAACGTACCTAAACTATATCAAATGTTTTATATCACTCATCAACACAATTATCATGAAAACTATGCAGACAGAAAGTGGAAACTGTATCAAGGTTATCCTTTGTTTTTCATAATTTACGTACTTCTGTTCACCAGTAAAATGCCTGTGGTATTTAAACTGGGATTTAATTCATTTGGAAACAAGTGTTTGTTTTTGTTTTCTGAGCTGGATTGCTAACTGATAATTCACTGCACAATGTAAGTCTTGCAGTTTGTTATATGTGTATCATGTCTGTGGGTTACACTGATTCTGAGATATGAAGCCCAGAAAATGGCATGTAACTGCCCACAAAGTGCAAAGAGTTAAGATTATGATTTGTTAGCAAAAACCAGAATGCTGAATCGAACTAGGATTGATATGATATTAATTCTAATTATTCTTTCACTCATTCATCTTCCTATCAGTTCATCCTATTGCTCCTGGAGTCATTGGGCATAAGACAGGAACACTCTCTGGATGAAGCACCAATCCATCACAGGATACCACACACAGGCATTCACTGACACACTCACACCCAGGGGACAATTAAGCATGGCCAATTTACCTATCACGTGTATTTTTTAGGAGGCATAAAAATTGGAGTACCCAGAGGAAACCAGTGCTCTCTCAAATTAATGAATGATATATAATTATACAGCTCTGGAAAAAATTAAGAGACCACTACACTTTCCCTGTTTCTCTTGTTTCACTCTTCACAGGCTTGTGTTTTAGTAAAATAAACTTTTCTTTATTCTATAAAGGTCTGACAACACTTCTCATATATTCCAAAAAAAATACTACAATTATTCAGTAGAATAATTCTCTCTGTGTGTGTGTGTGTGTGTGTGTGTGTGTGTGTGTGTGTGTGTGTGTGTGTGTGTGTGTATCACTGTGGGTGGACGGGTTAAATGCAGAGGTCAAATTCCCCTGTGTGCAGCACAGTGGGTTCACCTTACCATAGTGAAGCTGATTTAAGGGAAATAAACTTCATGGGTCTCCAGTTTCTCTTTTTTCCAGAGCCGTATACAGGTATATATAAATATCACGAGAATTCATTTTTGTGAATTATTTATCATTTTTAAATTATTATCATGATTTCAAAAGCATAATTAATGTAAAGGTATGCAAAATATGCAAACATGCAAGCATGTGTATATCGTCAATGTCATGCAAAAATGTGTTAAATGATGTAAAAAGATTTTATTTTAAGTCATTTTGGAACATTTCTATTGGTGCATTAATGATGACAATTTTGAACAATGTTAAGAACAAATGCCAGATTCAGATGATGTCAAAAACGTGAAAAAGCCATAAAAATGCAGATAGCAGGTTTTTGCTGGACAGCAATGAAACACAGACTCACACGTTCAGAATGAGAACTCTGCCATATACTAGTGTGCGATCCAGATAGTCTGTGAAAGGACATCATTCCCTCCATCACACCTGGATGTGCCAGAAGTCACGCTTTTTTTCCATTGGTCCAGCCAAAGAGCAGCCCAGAATGTATCTGTCAAGTCTGTCTTTTGTCTACTCTATATAAAATACAGACAGGTCAGTTTGACATTCTGAACAGGCCATTTAAACGGTTGTACCACCCAGATAATGTTCAATCTCTTCAATCTCTTAAATTGTAATAAAGCATGTTAATATCTTTTCATGTTATTAATTGTGTAAGTTGTTGTATCAAAGTGGTGCAACTGTGAGATCACCAGGAGACAAAAGATCATAAATACATCCCTGTCTGTCGTAAATTCATAATGAAAAGTGTGTCAGTTCTGCATCTGGTAAAGGTCTCTGGAAAGGCTGATTCAGAGAAATGATTCATTAGTGAATGCCCACTGATGTGTCATACATTAAGTTTCTTTGTTGTTTAATGCTCCATAATTACCTCACTTCAGGGGAGGGGAGTGTGTAGCATGGGACTTTATTTATCCCTCACTGCCCTTTACAGGGGACTTTACTCCCCTGTTTCCAGAAAACACCAGCACCTGATTAATATAAGAGTGCATTATCTACGTGGCTCTGCTTGAACATATTATGTGGGGGTACATTGGCACACTTTAAGCATCATCAAAAGCAAAAAGAGACCTTTAAGGTGTCTGCATATCAAACCTAACCCACCCACTCATAACAAGGTCTGTTGCATTCAGAAAGGGAAGCCAAGAATACTCATGTGACACGTCTGAGGTACGTTCTAACTTCATGTAAAATTACATTGGCCTAAACTCTACATAACAGATTAGTTATGAATGATATATTTATCAAACTGAAAATACATGGATGTCATACTACAGCCAATCAAAATCCAAAGTATTAGAGAAAGAAACAGGATTCAGTACCTTACTCACACCTGAGATTCACACTTTGTGGGCAGTTACATGCTTCATAACCCAGGATCAGAGTAACATACACACATAATAAAATACACAACTAAAATTCACTCATTTCCAACTGGATTAAATCCCAGGGGGCGGGGCCAATGATGTCAGTGACGCAGATATTGGGCTACAGAGCAAAATGAGAAGAGAGGGGCTGCTTGCTGTCTGAGAAGGGATAATACTGATACATACAAAACAGGATTTGAGATTTGTTTTTACATTTTATTTTGATTACTGTTCAGTAATTATACTCATTTTACTCTGTTAAGTATTAAGAAGAATTATTTATTATAAATAATTGTGATCATTAAAAATAATTAATTAAAAGTATTGCATTTTCATCTTAAAAACGCCCTGGATGATTAATTTCCAACAGGTTTTCTGAGATATGCAAATAAGCAAAAATTACATAATTAAAAAAATAATGAATTGTAAATGCAAGTATATTTTTATGCAACAAATCAGTTTGAAAGGTTTAAGAAAACATAATTATTATATTACATTATACAGCATATTATACAGATTCTCAATGGATAATGAATTTCCTTTAACATCAACATTTTTGTTGTTCAAACACACCACTGTTGCTTTAGCCGTGTGCATGGGATCAGGTCACATTGCAGTCTCTCCCTGTGTTTTGCATCATCCACCCATCTTACAGTTTTAACAAGATGCCCTGTCCCTCCTGAGGAAAGACATCCCCACCAAATGAGGCTGACACCTCATGCTTTACTGTTGGAGGGATGTTTAAGGAATTGGCAGAGTTGGATTTACTCTACACTTACTGTTGTATCCATTAATGTCTCAACTGATCTGAATGTAGCTGGATCACCGTGATACTTTCAGACAAACATCAGACATGTTTTCACTTCAGTAATGGATCGTTTTTAGTCACTCCTCCCTAAAGGACAGCTTTCACCTACATGCAAGTCTCACCCACTGAGCTCTGCAGCTCATCTAGAATAATCCAGAATCAAAATCGGAACCAGAATCAAAAATACTTTATTAATTCCAGATGGAATGGTGGCAATTATTACAGCACCCACTCATATAAAAGAAGACTAATATAAAAAAAGAATAAACATAATTATATATATAATTGCTGACCTACTAAGGATTTCCTTCAAAAAAAACCTTCCTTGAACAGCTTAATCTAAAGTGTCTGGGTATCACAATACAGCAGTTATTATTTTCTAGTAACCTACAGACATGATACACATTTCATACATAATCATAGTTGTCTCAGAATTATCTCTGCGCAAAATTTGTTTCCAACTGAATTATATCCAAGATAAAATGCCAAATGAGCATTTACATGTGTACATGCTCAACCTGTATGCAGACTCTGACTGATCAGTGAGAGGGGGCAGGTCAAATAATGTAACTGACCCAGAAATCGGGGTGTAGAGGAACATGAGAGTATATATATATATATATACTTTATGTATATTACACTATATACTTTGCATCTTTGCACATTTTCCTTTGCACTGAATAGCAACCAGATGCAACTTAACCACATGACCCAACTATCTAAAGGTTAATCTGTCCTGATAAGACTTTTATTGGTATTTTATATATTAGTGTGTGTGTGTGTGTGTGTGTGTGTGTGTGTGTGTGTGTGTGTGTGTGTGTGTGTGTGTGTGTGTGTGTAATCCTCTAAATGCTCTTTGATTTTGATTGGCTGCCGATTGTGTAGAGCAGGGGTGCTCACACCTTTTCAGCTTGTGAGCTACTTATAAGATGACCAAGTCAAAATGATTTACCTACAAAAAAATGCAAAACGTAAATGTATTTCTTCTATATTATCATTACTATTTAATATTGTGTATTCTTTCTTTCCTTTTCCTTTTTTCCCTTTTAGGATAAATAAAGTAGTTTTTAATTGAATTTGAATTTCATCTACTATACATATTGGTGTGTCTTGCATAATTGCATGAACTCACATTGCACAATACAACTCTGTACATTGTTTGGTCTTACTTTAGTCTGATGATTTGCACTGAATGGCATCAGCCAAGGCAGCATAGTCCGGACAGTAGCTGGTGGTAGCCAGCTTCAAGCATGCTTCCAGATGATCTTCAGTCATGATAGAACGGAATTTAGACTTAATAATCTTCATGTGGGAAAAGGCTGATTCACACAAATAGGTGGAACCGAATAATGCAGTCAGGGAGGTGGGGAATTTCCCCTCTGTTAGCAAGTTCCATAACTGTCCATGAGCCCTGGACTTTAGCTCAATGTCAGCTTGTAGAGTCAAAATTTCAATCCCCCACCAGACAAGTTCAGGTGAAACAGCGTTGCAATTTTTGATGCAAGTGAAACCACCTCAGCATCTTCCCGAAAAGGGTAGCACGTGAATGAAGCAACTGGCTCCAGTAAAGCAAAGTCTTGAAAGCCTCTGTCAAACTCTGACAGACAGTTCTCGATCTGCTCTGTGTACCGTGCACTGTCAAGTTGCTCATGCCTCTTCTCCTGCATCTCCAGCTCCAATGTGACATTCTGGAAGTTTGACAAATAATGGCACTTTGAGGACAGATGTTGCATCTTTCCTTTGAAGGCATTAACTGAGCTGATCACATTGATCACAGTTTTGTCTTTTCCTTGCAGCTCTACATTAAGGTCATTCAACTTGTTGGTCAGATTGGTTAAAAAAGCCAAGTCTAGCAGCCACTGCTCATCATTTAGTTGGCTGTATTGCTATGCAGCAAGGTAACTGAACAAGTTAGCGCGGTTTAACGCGCATACGCAGGGTGTCAAAAGTTCAGATTGGCTACCCAGTCATGCAATCTACCCACACTTCCTTTGCGATTTACCAGTAGATCGTGATTGACGTATTGGGCACCCCTGGTGCAAAGTGTTGATTGTAAAGCATCCTTGGGTATCTAGAAAGGCATTATACAGTTATACAGTTTATACAGTTTATACAGTTTATACATATTTGGACTGTGGCACAATCTTCATAATCTGAGCTGAAGACATCAGGGAGGCTAAGTACAAATATAGGAAGAAGCTGGAAGAAGCCCCCCCCCCCGTTTACTCCTCCTCTTCCTCTTAATTTCCCTGAGGGAACACTTCCAAAGGGATCCATCCATCCATCCATCCATCCATCCATCCATCCATCCATCCATCCATCCATCCATCCATCCATCCATCCATCCATCCAATAGGCTATAATAAATAAATACCATAGCCACTTCATAAATCACAGCCTTTTCATAAATATTAAAATTCTGTATATACTTTCATAGGTATCTTAATTTTGAATATATTTCAAAGTGTTCATTCTGTTTATTCTTTATATAAATAAGTGCAGCTGTAGTAATTACAGTTCTGATTCTGATTTGGGTTCTGGATGCCACCACATTGAGATGCAATTGATGTGTAGACTAGTTTAATTGATGTGTTTCAGGTTTAATTGAACAAAAATATCCTATGAAGAATTTAGGAACTGCTACTATTTTTTACAATACCTACTCATTTCAAGGGCTCAAAAGTAATTGAACAATTATCTCAAAGGCTATTTCACAGGCTGCATGGGCTATTCCCTCATTAATCCATCATCAGTGAAGCAGAGAAAAGGTCCTGTATTTGCTTCCAGGTGTAGCATTTGCTGTGAACCCACAACATTTATTCAATGGAAATGAAACAGACCATAATTAGGCTAATCAACAGTTTGGTATATTCTGGGGAGAAAAGACTGCACTGGTGAGCATTTCTCTTGCTTAAGATAAACGTAAGGCAGAAAGACCCACAAACAAGCAACAACTGATGGCAGCTCCAGTAAAGGCCTGGCAAAGCATCACAAAGGAGAAACACAGCATTTGGTGATGTCCATGGGTTCCAGACTTTATTTACTTATTTATGGGTCTAAATATATAAGTGAAACTTTATTCCTTCATTCATATAAGAATATAGCAAACCATTTCAGGTCCCATTTCATTAGTTCATAATTAAAGAATAATTTGTTATCATAATAAGAAATGATACATTATTATTATTATATAATTGTGCATTACTTATGACGACACAATAGATTCACTGAATTACTGTTACTACCACCATGATAACAATGTAAAGCCTGCACTGTACCAAGCATGTAACTGAGTATTATGAGTATGAAATATGAGTAAGTAAAACATTCATTTATGTAGCACTTTTCCAATCAAAATACAAAGTGCTTCAATGAAATAAAATTAATGAAAATTCACTGTTAAAAAAAATAGTTCATCAACTGACTGGAAACTGGAATCAACTGACTGCAGTCTACAACTGCAATGGTGTCATACCAGTCTGTCATGAAGTATCAGTGGGTCACCTTCAGTGATGCGTCTCACTTTTGTCTTAGTGGAGTTGACCCACAAATCATGCTCAGCGATTTGTTGACCTTCATCGAGAAGGTCTGGTTCCATTGTGTGGGGTGCAATTTTGTATGACCATTGCCACCAGACCAAACCCAAATGGAAAATGTGTGGGATGCTATTGGACACATTATCAAAACTCAATTTGACTTGAGTTCCATGGTATTCATGATGCTGTTTGATCACTAATGTTCTCTAAGAAACCTCTGAGGCCTTCACAAAAAACGCTCCTGGGTCTTCCTGGTTCAGACAAGCCTGGAACACCTCACAAGGGAAGCAACCAGGAGGTATCTGAACCAGATGCTTAAACCACCTCAGCTGGCTTTGATCAGGAGGACCAGCAGTTCTAATCCAAGCCCCTCCCAGATGAATGAACTCCTCACCCTATCTCTAAGGGAGAGTCCAGCATCCCTGTGGAGAAAGTTCATTTCAGCCAGTTGTACCTGGGATCTCATTCTTTCAGTCACTACCCAAAGCTAATGGTGAGAATCAGAACGTCAGTTGTCTGATAAATAGAGAGATTTTCCTTTTGGCTCATGTCCCTCTTCACCACAACAGGCTGACTCAGAGTTTGCAACACTACAGATGCTGTATTGGTACTTGAACTCCTCCACTTGAGGCAGGAACTCATTCCCAACCCAGAGAGGGCATTCCACCATTTTCCGACTGAGTACCATGGTCTCATGCTGCCAGACACTGGGCTGCAAACTAGTCCATCAAGAGCTGGAAGTCCTGGCTTGATGAAGCCAACAGGATGACATCATCTGCAAAAACCAGACGTATCATCCTGAGGCCACTGAATTGGATATCTTCTGCCATTTGGCGATGCCGAGAAATTCTCTCCATACAGTCTGTCACGCAAACCAAGCTTCTGCACTGTTTGTACAGGGAATGGATGGCCTGTAGCAGTGAGCATAGTACTCCCGAAGTACCCCCACAGGATGCCCAGAGGAAAATGGTTGAATGCCTTCTCCAAATCCACAAAACAAATGTGAATGTATTGAGCTGGTCCACAGTTCCACAGCCAGGATGGAACCTGCATTGTTCCTCTTGTATCTGAGGTTCGACCATCAGCCAATACTTTTAATTCTGCAGAACAGAGGCTCTCCAGTCAAGTGCATCATTCCACTAGGACGTTTCTTGAAGATCTCTTGAAAACAAGTTGTGGATCAACTGTCTGGAAAAAGTAAAAAGTAATTTAGAAGGCTCTGGGGTTTTCTCATGCTGTCTAAATGGAGAAAACAGTATAGATAAACAGTATTCAGTCTTCCTAGGAGTGGACACCCTCCCAAAATTTACTACTCAAAACTGTTCAAGAGGAAGCTTCCACAGCTTCCATCCATTCTTCACTTTAACTGTTTCTTTCATGTGACAATATTGCACTAAGAGACATGTCTTCAATGCCATTATGTAGCTTTAAAGCTCATGTTCAGTAGCAAATTGCGGATTTCCTGCACAACATTACAAACTTAACACCTTACAAACAAGCAACCAACATGCAGCCTTAGAAGTTATTTACCTGATTTACCAGGTAATGTATTTAAAACCAACCCCATGTAAAAATTATTCTTTGAACCAATTGTGTTTGTGTTACCTCAGAGTGATTTTGCACACAAGCCTCCCAAAGAAGAGGTAAAATCATCCAAAGTACTGCCTCTCTTGCCTACAATGTGGCAGAATGGCAGAAAAATTGCTAACTAAGAATAATATAATTGCTTGCCTTAAGTTCACCAAAAATAATTCCTGGAACAAAGTGTTATAGACCGATGTGGGACACATTATGCCAGGCAAAATCCAACAATTCTTTTCAAAATGAGAACCTCACACCAACCTAGGTGATGGTAGTGTCATGGTTTGAGGATGCTTTGATGCAGGGCCAGTGGGAGCAATCGGCAGGGGTGAGCTTAGCCCACCAAAATGTGTGTCTTGCCCACCCAATCAGAATCATTTGGTCAGCCACATAAAATACCAGTATCATTCTAACTTCTGACTGCGTGGGCAGTATAATAGCTTGCTGTACATCTGAAGGTAAACACTCATTGGACAATAGAATAGAATAGAATAGAATAGAATAGAATAGAATAGAATAGAATAGAATAGAATAGAATAGAATAGAACTTTATTCTTCCCTTGGGAGGGTTCCCTCAGGGAAATTAAGGTTCCTGCAGCAGTATAAGTACCAGACAGAAAAGGGTCGAAAGAGATAATAATTATACTATAAAGAAGAAACACTATATAAATATGAAGAATATATAATATACAGACTATATTACAATATACAATATATATAAATAGTGCATGAAAAAAGGAGTCCTGCAGGAGGAGGAGGGTATTGTACATTAATATTGCACTTTTAAGCTGTTTATTGTTTTGTGGTGATCAGGTTGTGGGTTACTGGTTGGTTGGTTCCTACTCCCATCCTCCTGTTAGCACTCCACCCCTCCAGAGAGGAGTTGTACAGTCTGATGGCGTGGAGGACAAAAGAGTTTTTAAGTCTGTTGGTCCTGCACTTGGGAAGGAGCAGTCTCTGACTGAACAGGCTCCTCTGGTGGCTGATGACAGTGTGTAGAGGATGACTGGCATTGTCCATAATGTCCAGCAGTTTTGTCAGAGTCCTCTTCTCTGCCACTGACACCAAAGAGTCCAGCTTTGTGCCAACCACAGAGCCATCCCACCTGATCAGTTTGTCCAGCCTGTTAATGTCCTTCTTGGATACGCTGCCCCCCCAGCACACCACAGTGTAGAACAGGACACTGGCGACCACAGACTGATAAAACATCCACAGGAGTTTCCTGCAGATGTTGAAGCTTCAGTGAGTATAGGCTGGTTTGCACAGAAAAAATCTCAATGTATAGTGGACAGTGCATTCTAGGAAATGTGACTTTTCTTTATGATGATTGGTAGATCACTCAAAGGAGGGACAGGACCTCTCAACCAATTGGCAATCACAGAAATACTAATATAAACATGACTGATACTTTACATTTAATCATAAATAAATGCAGTAGTGATGTATTTTGTAAGTTTGTAAATATAATAAATAAATTAAGTATAGTATTTTTGTTTTTATTTGTTGTGTATTAATCTGACTATTGAGCCGTCTGTTCCTTTTTCAGCCAGCACCTCAGCTGTGTTTTAGAATGAAATGGCAGACACTGCTAATGCTGACCTATTAAAAACAGACATTGATACAATCGTACTTATAAGGAGGCCAAAACCTGGTCTTAATAAATCAGGGAGCAAAAAAGGTCCCTTTGGCATGTCATGATATAATTAAATTAATGAGAATATTCCTGTGAATGAGACATGAAGAATGTTCATGAATTTCTGCCAAGGAAACTGGAGATGTCATTAATAGATAGATAGATAGATAGATAGATAGATAGATAGATAGATAGATAGATAGATAGATAGATAGATGGATGTAGATGAATGACAATATTACATTTGTATATTATACTATATTTGTTACACTATACTACATTTACCATGTTTATACTAAATGTTTATACCACAAAAATTGCTGTTCACCTCTGTCTTGTTCTAGTTGTGGTTTCTCCCATGTGCTTTTTTTGTTGTTTTTGTTCTGTCTCATCCCTTGCCCTGTCCCTTACAAGCTATGTCTCATTTGTAACCCTGCCCCATCGTTATCATGTCCCAGGTGTGATCAATGTTGTGTTGTATTTAATACCCTTTGTCTCAGTCTGTTTTTGCCAGTCCTTTTGTTTCCCACTCTGTATGTTAGTGTAGCTCGTTTGGTTTGTTTGTTTGTAGACTTTGTTTTCTTCATGATGTGTCAGTTGAGATTCTGTTGGTTAGTATGTTTGTAAGTCTGTTCTCATGCTGTTCATTTGTTTGTTTAATGTTTGTGTTAGATTGAGTACCCAAGTTGTTGTTTGTTTCCCTTTATTTTATTAAATCCTCAACCCCAGCATTTACCTCTGCTTCCATGGTTTTTGTCTGTCCAGCATCCCAACCCTGACAGAAGGACTGACCTTTAAACTATGGAGGTAGAGGGGTTTCCCAATTCTCAATCCTTTTCAGAGGGCAGAGTCAACTGCTCTCAATCCTGTTTAACTAGGTATATCTAGAACTGTATGAATCATTCACTCAAGTCGCAGCAGTTATACCACAAATCTGATTGGCCAAGTAGCATCATTTGTTATATGTAGAATGCATGCGATTGGTCTGTGTACCACAAAAGCTGTAAAAATGACACTGGTATTAGTTATTGTATACAACTATGTCCAGCTCTGAATACAAAATTGTCTGGGTCTGTACTTAGACCAAGGTCAATCTATCAGTGACCTCTGCCTTAGCAGAACCATATTTGGTTGCATGAAGAACTGTTTTTCTAAAAGGGTTTTTCAGCCATGGATGCAAGTCCTGGGGATGACACTCCTTTCTTTCTGATTGGATGTAAAGATACTTCACCAATTAATTTTTTTTTACACCCACAAATTAACTTTTAAAACCCTATTATTCACAATAAAAGTATGTATAGGAGACATATATAGACAATAAAAGGAGTATTTATAGTCAAACATGCAGTTATTATTTTTAGGAGATCTTATACTACTAAAATTTATCTTAATCGACAAGGATATTTATAAAAATAGGTTCAAAGAAAGAGAGCCTATGGCCCATACCTTCTCATTTTCCTCTATAAGCCAATATCTGGGTCAGTGATGTCATTAGCCCTATTGGTCCTGCACTTGGGAAGGAGCAGTCTTTCACTGAACAGGCTCCTCTCGTGGCTGATGACAGTGTGTAGACTCATCTGACTTTCTTCAAAGCAGAATTAAGCAAGCTAGGCTTCACCAAGATGCCTTTTATCCATCCATCTTTGCCTAAAGGAAAGACACCTGACTGCTTCCAAGCTCCAGCGCTTCATTATCCACTGTCAAAGTGCAAAAAAAAGAAAAGAAAAATGTCTGTCTTGAATGCTTAGAGCCTTGTCTTCATCAGTGCTCCCTCACATCCAATAAAGCAATTATTGTTTAAATGTTACCACACCATTCTCTTTACAATCAAGACCACTGTGCACAAAAAGAGTCCTTATTATCTTGAAGAAGAAAAGATTTTGGAGACAGAACAATATTGCATTTTTCCTTTCCATTCGTGTGAATAATGCCACTTTGTGATGTGTTTCCACAGCCCCTGTAATTACAGTTTTCTTACATTATGTTGGAACAGTGGAAAGCTTTGAAGCTCAACAACCGTGCAATAGCCAATCCTTTCTCCTCAGCTAAGCACAGACGCCTCCTCACAGGCCTTCATCATGCGAGTTAAATAGTTGGCCTAATTTCACACGCTTATCTTTCCTGCATTATACTGAACCATAATTGTTTCTAGAAACCTATTAGGTAGATATGCATGTCATATTATGGAGGTGTAAAAAAATCAAAAGTGCATTCTGTCAATGCAAAGCAGCTACACTGCTGTAACAAGCTGTGATGGTTTGTCGTGACATGCCAACTGCTTTAAAAAAAGATGGATTCACTGCATCTTTTCACTCTGTCTGTGATTTGAATTATACTAAACTACCTAATAATGGGTGCAGTACTTTTCTGTTATTTTATCTAATTATTTCAGTTGGAAATGTTCTTCTTGCTGAGTCTGCATAACTTTAATCAGTCTGAGCATGAAAAAATTGCTCAGCCTATAGGGAAATGCAGACACATCAAACATGGGCATAGATCTGAGATGATCTTCAGATAACTTTTCACTTGGGAACCAATATTTCTCTTTTAGAAACTAGAACACATTTTAAAACAAGCATTTTTTTTTATGCAGTTACACTTAATACTTTACAATATTGTCCTAAAATGTAGTATAAAAAGTGCAGAGAGGTATTTGCTGGGTCTTATAATAGTACAAAGACCTTTTGAACTTTTTTATTTTACCACCATTAACATCACTTGTCACAGTGAATGGTAAAAAAAATGAGATACACCAGCTCTACTGACCATACAGGACCACTGTGTAGTTCTATAATTACAGATGGTAGTTCATCTGTTTCTGTGCATACTTTATTATCCTCCTTTGACCCTGATCTTCAATCGGCAGGATCCCAGAGGACCACCACAGAGCAGGTATTATGTGGGTGGTAGGTCATTATCAGCACTGCAGTGACACTGACATGGTGGTGGTGTGTTAATATATGTTGCTGGTATAAGTGTATCAGACACAGTAGAGCTGCTGGAGTGTTGAAACCCCTCAGTGTCACTGCTGGACAGAGAACAATCCACCAACCAGAAATATCCAATCAAGATAACAAGCCCTGTGGTTTCTGGCACAAAGCATATCCTTTAACCGTTAGAACACTAGGTTAATTTTGTAGATGGTTTTCATAGTTTGACCTTTTTATTTGCCAAACAATGAGAAAAGTATTTATAGAAGACAATCACATATGATGGATATGGTTATTTTCAGGAGATCCTAGACTACTCAAATATGTCTTTGTTTCAGATGTACAAATTAACAGAATTTAAGTATTTGTATGGATTTGACCATGTTATGGTCAAAAATGTACTTACCCCTATGATTTATATTTTACTAGTACTTCATATCTCAGAAAACCTGTTGGAAATTGATCATCCAAAGTTGAGCTGAAATTGCAAGAATGTTGATGATTTTTTTGTAATGATTAGATTGGCAAGGATATTTTCTTCAAGAAAAAGTTCTACAAAATACTCCACAGTGGTTGAAATAAAATAAAATTTAAAACCTGAAAGTCCTTAATCCTTTTCATATTCACACACTAAGGGCCACTTTAGTGTCACCAATTCACGCACGTCTTTGGGGGAAACCAGAGTACCCCCACACAAACACGGGGAGAACATGCAAACTCCACACAGAAACTTCCCAGGTCTCCCCACCCGAGGATCAAACCCAGGTCCTTCTTGCTGTGAGGCAACAGCACTATCCACTGCGCCACCATGCCACCCAGATACTGGAACACTATAATCAAATAAAATAAATAAAGAAAGAAAATAAAAAAGAGAGCAAACAGTCAGTCGGAGTGTGTATGCAGGTTGGGCATGTACAGCGCAGAGGACAACAGAGCAGTAAACATGCACTGAAAACTCCTCTGGCATTTAAACTGGGATTAAATTCAGGGAGTTTTCCGAGTTGGATTCCTCGCTGATAATACATCACACCTTTAGATAGACTACTTTGTAGGTTACTCTGATTCTGAGTTATTAAACCTAGAAAATGGCATGTAGATCTCAGGTTCTGAGTTAAAGATGATAGTATTACTGAATTATGTAGCGAATTATGTAGGGCTCCTGTAAAAGCCCAAAGATAGCTTTTGTGATTTTTTATTCTTACTGGTAAAGCATTGGACAGATTGGGCCTTTGCTGTATGGATCGCTAAGAAATTGACAATAAATTATGAGTTCATACAGGACTTTTGCAGTTTTTTGATCATGCTGCTGCTGGCCAGTCGAAGGGAGAACTGTTCTTGGCACTTAAGCAGGGTAATCGCTCAGTGGCTGCTTATACATTGGATTTTCTGTTCTGTAGCTGCTGATAATGTGTGGAATGAGCCTGTAAACGGCGACTACACCAGGAGAGCATGTGAAGTTTGTTTCATGCGCTAATACTTTAAAGGATTTTATCACATCTTTCATTTTCTTCCTGTTACTGTTGTCTTCCAAGATATCTTTCTCTGTATTAAAGCCCTGATTGATTCTGATGTGGAGAGGAACTTCATCCATCTTTGACTGCTCAGCGATCTACAGTGTGTGACCGAGCCTTTGAAGTTTCCTCTCCAGATGATAACTCTGGATGGATTGCCTGTTGGTGGAGCACCCATCACTGAACAGACTCCGTGATTCACCATCCAGACAAGTTTTTTGCACCACTCCACACCACTGTAAAGAATGCTCTACTGAGCTTACAGAAGGAGCTCCATTACTCAAATCTAGGGTGTACCTCTTACACAAGTAGAGAGGATTATGGAAGACTATATTAAATAGCTCAGTAAAAGTGCTCCAACATTTTCTTGGTTTCACCCACTTTTATAGGAGATTTATTTGGGACTTTAGTAGTGGGGCAGCACCTCTGACAGTTCTCCTGAAAGGGTCTCCCAAAAAGATCCTCTGGACAAAGCTCCAAGAGCTTTCACCCATCTATTTTTCCCTGTATTGGGTTTTCTATAACTTATCGTCCAGGCAGGAAGAACACTAAAGCTAACGCACACTCACGCCAACATCAGTCACAGATGATGGAAGATTTTGCATCTGAGTCACCCCTTATACTAGCTCCCCATCAGATGGGGAGTCCCCATCAGTTGCCCCATCAGATGGTCTATTGATGAGTCCATAGATGCTGCACTGAAGGAACCTGCCCCTGAAAGGGTGCCTGTGGGAAAGTGTCCCAGTTCAGAGATCAGCTACTCACGTGGGCTCATTCATCCCTGACTTCAGGCCACCCTAGAGAGACACACACTCAACAGATGTTAAACACACATTACCGGTGAGAATCACTCAAGGACAATGTCCACTGTTGTTTCGTCATGTGCTGTCTATGCTCTATTGTAAGACTCCTAAGGCTTTACCTGCTGACAAACTCATGCCTTTCCCCGTAACATGTTCACACTTGTTCACACATTGCCCTGGATTTTGTCACAGATCTTCCCAATGCAGAAGGGTACACCACTGTTCTCACTGTGATAAATCGCTTTTTCAGGTATGTGTGGTTTGTACCATTCAAATCACTGCCCACATCCATGGAGACAGCTAAAGCACTGTATGAACACATCTTCAGACATTTCGGGGATGTAACAATGTGGTATAATTCACATCACAGGTATGGAAAGCCTTTTTCAAACATTTAACTGTCACAGTAAGCTTATCATCAGGCTATCATTCCCAGAGTAATGGTGTTTGTCAGTGTGCCAAACAAGAGAAAAGACCCAGGGCTAGAGAAACCTGTGGTGAATTTCAGAATCTTTATAAAGTCATATAAGTTCGTTTTAAGAAGAAACATCCTCTTAAGAATGATTGATAAAGGAACTGGATGGATTCAATCCATGTATGTACCATTTGTATCTGTGAAAGAAGCTCCCTGCACAATAAAACAGCATCATGTGTTTTTAAGGGGGTGACTAGGCTATAAATAACTGCAGGGTGTGCGACATGATTCAATGCCTTGTTGGATGTATGGAAAATGGGTTGCTAGCAGATGTTAATGATTGGCTTCAAGGAGTGGAAAACATTTTGTATTAAAGGTACATTAACAGTACTTACAACAGTAATAAACATTAATATTTGGTTTAGTAATTTGTTACGAGAAATGAAATTAATTAACACTTATTAAGAGATTATTAAGCACCAACAAATATTTGAGAAATAGCTATAGCTAAAAATAGGAATATTAACGAACCTGCACTATTGGTTAGTTTCCCAGACAGTGAAAAAGCCTAGTTCTAGACTAAATTTTTACTTTCAATAGAGAATCACCATTCGGAATACTCTACAGTGCAAGACTACACACTTAAAATTAGTTCTTCAAGGGTTGTTCAGGAAAGAAAATGGTTCTATATAGAACCATGGACACTCAAAGAGAACACTCAAAAACCCTTAGTGTGAATAAAGGGTTGGTTTGCATTGTGAAAGGTTCTTTAGATTTATTGAGAATGTGCTGTAGAGGGTTCTATAGAATTTTTTGGACAAAGGGCACCAAAAAGCGTTCTACTATTGTTACACATTTGACATTATTACAATAGTAGGATCCTTTTTGTTGCCATATAGAACTATTTTCAAAAAGGTTCTATATAGAACCCTCTACAGCACATTCTCCGTCAATCTGAAGAACCTTTAGAAGATGCAAAGAACCCTTTATTCATGGAAGGGTTTATTGTGTTTAAGTGTTCATGGCTCTTATAAAACCATTTTGTTTACAGAACAACCCTCAAAGAACATCATTTTATGTTGTGTAGGCTTAATCCTCATCTGGGAATTCATCCTAATATATGGACAAAAGTATTCGGAGATTGCTCATACTTTGTTTCTTCTACAGTCAAGGTTATTGGCTGCTGCCTCTTGTCTGTGTGTGTTGATTGAGTGCTGAGTTTGAGTGTGGCTGAGTAAATTCTCTCTCTCTGGATCCCGGCTGCCGATGGTGAGCAGCATGAACCTGGATTCGATCCCTGGGATCATAGTGGTAGCACCTTAGCCCACAAAGCCACTCAGGGTCAGGGGACTACTGTTCAAAAATAAATTCTAGAACTAGAGAATACTGAAAACAACAGCGTTAATTACAATTGCAATTATACACTTACTGGAGTCTATTTGATAGAACGGAAATATGTTCATACTACATACCATTGTTTATTTTCTATAAATCTTTGACTGAACATTTAAGGTGGCTCCCACAAACAATATCAAACACAAATGTAATATTTAGAAATAGAACAAACCATATGAGACACATTCAAGACATTCAGCTATACAGAAATAGAGTTTACAGTGAATTACATTTTGTTCATTTGAGATTTCTCCAAATCAGTGCCACCTACAGAAAATGCCAAGCCAGTTAAAACCATTAAAAACACATCAATCAATTAAAACAGTGTATATTATTCACATGATTGTATCTTATATAGTACATCTGAGAGGGCTGGGCAAACAGTATAATATAACAGAATAATACACTGCTTTACTTTTACATCTTGTTGTGTGCCTTTAAATCGTGAATTAGTATTTGTCTACACTGGTCCACTTCATGACAGGTTTATTTATATACAGAAGAATATTGCCGTAATGTACAATCTAATGCGACAGCAGCTGACAGGCAAAATAACACAGTAATCCTGTCTGAACTGAACAGAGACAGCTTTTAATCAGTTTATTGTTTCATCTTGGAGAGGGATTTCATGGAAATATTGGGCTTTCAATCATTTCTTTAAACTGTTATTTTTCTTTAACCACTAGTACCCTAGCCAAAAAAATATACATGCCCAGGATTGTTATTTTCAGGAGATCCTAGGCTACTCAAATGTTTCTTCATTTGAGATGTAAAAATGAATAGAATATACATATTTTTGTGAATTTGACCATGCTTTGATCAATACATTTGTGCTTAGAATTTTTTGTGTTTTAGTTTTTGTTTTGTGTTTGCTTATCCAGAATTAAACATACAGGAATTGTGATTAATTATTTGTAATGATTAGATTGACAAGGGCATTTCTAATAATAATTCTTTAAAATATTGACAGTGGGACAAATAAAGAAAAAAACAACCTAAATGCCCTTTATTATTTTATAATGCATTACATCTCCTCAGAATTTTACCTGTGTGATCAAATCAAAGATAGCAGCCCCTCGCTTCTCATTTTCCTTTATAATCCAAATTCTGGGTCTGTGATGCTATTAGTCCCGCCCCTCTCACTGATCAGTCAGAGCCTGTATGCAGGTTGAGCATGTACATGTGGACAGAGCAGTAAACATGCACTGGAAGACTCCTTTGGTAATTAAACTGTAATTTATTTCGGTTGGAAATGAGGGCATTTTCCAAGCTGAACTGCTTGCTGATCTTTCATAATGGTAAGGTAGGAGTCTTGTAGCTTGATATGATATGTGCCACAAGTCTGTAGGTTACATTGATCTTGAGATATGAGGCCTAGAAAACAGCCTGCAAAGTGCAGATCTCCTTTTGTAAGAGTTAAGAGACTGAAAGCTCAATACTGCCATGTTATTCAGGTCCATGATGAGGTATGAAAAATACAACTATATTTACTTAACAGACTGAGGATGAAGAGCAAGGTGTAGTTTACCTACAACAAACTATACAGGACCAGTCAAACATTTGAAAACAGCAACATATAGCACTTGTAATCAACAGATATGATTTTAATACCTATTTCAAAAGAAGTAGCCAAGTTATATAATCTATAATACATTCAGTCAGTGTGTCCAGAATGGTACTGTATGTAGATCAAAAACAATCCTTTTTGATCAGTTCTGTACATTTGTTTTCTTATAATACTCCAGCTTATCTGTGTTGATGAGTTGCAGCTGAAGGCACTTCAAAACTGCAGTTAGTTGTGTATTTAAAACATTTAAAACACATACTAGTAATTTAGTTTCTCTGCAAATAGGAAGGCCTATATCAACCATAACATTATGACCACCTCCTTTTTAAATCAGCTCCTCTTACCATACAGGAGCACTTTGTAGTTCTATATTTCAAGATTCAAGGACATTTATTGACATTCGCATGAGCATCAGGCAGTGAGGGGTCCCTAGGGCATTCTACATGCTCCGTGGATCCTGGGAGGAGAAATGTCCCTGGATGTTCTGTGCATATGTGATTTGGACCTTCTTAATACCTGCTGTCAGCTCTCTTCTATCTTTCCAGAGTTCCTCTGAATTGCCAGCATCCTTGGCTTCCAGTAGAGTATAGACCTCTGCATACAGCCAGGGTTTCTGGTTCGGGTAGCACAACACAGTCCTGGTGGTTTTGTCTCAGGGCTTTTTGGATCACTGAAATCAATCTCAGACACCTGTGATATTTAGTGAGCACAATTAAAGGAAAACTACATAAAAAGGATGTTCCACATTATTAAGCAGGCCACAGGTTTCAAGCAATAAAGGAAAGAAAGGTATGAAAACAGATATTTCATGAAAACGTAAGCATTGTCATCCTACTGTGAAGAGCTTTGTGGCTGATTCAGAGCAGAGACAGGTTTGTTCAGATAAAGGCATAATGAGGAAGGTTTCTAACAGCAAATAGATATTTGAAGCTGCACCTCATGAACTTCTCATGAAGGTGTAGGATCTTCCAGAGGCTTGCTGTTGTTCATAAACCAACTGTTTGGATCACAGAAATGGTTGCAGTGGACTCAGACATACATGAAGTCTAATTGTTTGCTGAGGAGTGCCATGCAACCCTGGATGGTCCAAAAAGATGGAATAGTGGATGGTTGATGGATGGCCACAATGTCCAAACAAAACTGTGATGTCAGCAAGGATGGGAGCTTGAATCATGGGGAGAGAGCTGGTAGGCCACCATTTGAAGGTATCAAAATGACCTCTTTCTGACTGACCACTTTCCCCCACAGTACAAAAAAAGACTGGTGCTTTCAGTAGCAAAATCATCTCACCATTGAAAATCAGGGTGAAAAGAGGCTACAAAAGATGTAGAGAAACAGAACAACTAATTATAGTGCAAAGGGTTCCTGTATGGTAAGAGGAACTGCTAAATTGGACAGTGAGTATAGAAACAAGGAGGTTGTCAATGTTGGTTGGTGTCTTTTAATATTATATATTACACATTAATATATTTAAGGCAGAAAGTAAAACATTACTTGCTGCCATAATGTTCAAGGGATAATGATATCCCTTGTTCTCTTCAAAAAGTAAAGGGTGTCACTGGGCAGGCTACTTTCCACCCCATCCATCAGGAGTTAAAACTTCAATACACACTTTAGATATCAGTTTAAGCTGATTTAGGACCACACCACACACAATGAAGCAGAGGACAGAAATATTTGCTGGGACACAACTGTCCAGTTATCTTGACAGCTGCAATACCATCACAGAAACAACAGTGATTGGTCAAGTAAGTTCATGTTTACTGTGAAAGTTTGCAAAAATTCTATTAATCCCATTATTCTTTAATGCATCTGTAATGACAGTGCTTTGATAAATTAGGACATGTATTCTCTTACATGTTAAAGTTGCATTGCATATCCATAGCTTATCCAGCTTTAGAGACATTAAACCTTATATACACAGCCTCAAAACTGTTTACAAGTTAAAAAAGTCCCTCTATCCAGTTTTGATATTCTTTACCATAAATTTACTGTATGTCCAAATGTTTGTGGTCACTCCTTCTATTGAACACATTCAGCTATTTTAAGTTAAACTTGTCTAGTCCTTGTAGAGATGTAATGTCAATAGAACAGGACTCCCTGGAGCACATAAACATGAACACATTGGCACCATGCCTAATGCAGGCATGGGCTAGAGGGGTATAAAGACCCCAGCATTGGGCTGAGGAGCAGTGGCACTGTGTTCTCTAGAATGATGGTGCTACATCCAAAACGTTTGGAATGGTTTGGGGATGGTTTGGGGTTAGCTGGGGTGGGCTGATGCTCTCACTGCTGAATACAATCAAATGCTCACAGCAATTCTCCAAAATTTAGTATAAAGCCTTGACAGTAGAGACACTCTTTACTCTCAATCTCTTAATACTTCTGATTTCAGAAAACAAAATGAGAAGATGTTCCAATACTTTTCATACAGACAGGTCACTGATAAAGTTGTGGAGAAGTGTAAAGGGTATGGCGCAACTGCAAACCTATTAAGACATGGCCATCCACCTAAACCGACAGTCCAGACAGCAGGACAGCACTAAATAGAAAACCAGACAAGATGCTCACAGTCTGGAGGAGCTGCAGAGATCCACAGTTCAGATGTGAGAATTTGTCCACAGGCCAACTATTGGATTTGTCCTCCAAAAATCTGGCCTTTATGGAAGTGACAAGAAGAAAGACATTTTTGAAAGCAAGCAATAAGAAGTCCTGTTTGTAGCTTGCCACAAGCCATGCCAGGGATACAGCAAACACATGGTCGGTGCCCTGAATAAGTTCAATGGGTATGAATACTTTTCAATGAACTGTATATATTGTCTGTATTCATTCTAATCCTAATACACATTTGTTTGACTATATCTGACAGCTAAACTGCCTCTCACAGTTAAATACGCACTCAAATACAGTCACAGGCAGTCAGGGAAAGTGTGAGATTGAAAGATGAGCAAGGCTATGTTCTGTGAGGACCTGACAGATGCTCTGATGGCTTGGCTTGCTTCCTACAGCATTCTTGCAGTATGCTTATGCTCTCCTGTATCCCAGCTTTCTACTCCAAATCTGCAGAATGCTAAACAGACAAACTCAGTGGGTCAACACCCAAGTGTGTGCATGCGTGCATGAGTGCATGTGCTCAATCTGGCAGGAAAAATACAAAATAAGGTGACAAGAACCAACCATTCAGTTTCAGGTGGCGATGGGTCTTCTGGACTGTACCTGGGTTTGTAAACAGCTCTCCTACTCAACATACCAAAAGTCCTTGTGCAAACAGGCTTCAGAAAAAGAAAACATATCAGAATTAATGAAAACCTCCAAAATCACAAACATACATAATTTCACATAACATTATTTTTCTTCAGTTGTACGAATCATTCATGGACATTTGGTTCCAAGGACATTGTGCGTCTCATTAATAGTGAGCTGATCTAGGAGAAGTGTTACTAAAGCATATTACTAAAAAATATAATTATATTTAAGACAATCTGATCATCCCTGCATCACTGAGATGCTCTCACACTATAATGAACATTGTTCAGTGCTGTCTGTGTGCAATACACTGTAAGCTGCAATGAGAATTATAAAGCGTAATGAAAGAAAGACAGAATGAGAGATAGAGAGAGATAAATCTATTCCAACATCTTAGCAGCAGGTAGTGGATGGTACAGTCTGCTTTACAGGATAATGGTTTGTTTTCACACATGAACTCATTCTTAATTCATACTGAATACTGGGGTAAAATGAATGTGTGAAGTTATACAGCATGCAAAAGTCTGGGCAACTGATTTCCTAAAGGTTCTGAGTTCCTAAAGGCATTACATTATACTTTTTAATCTTTAATGGAAAAATATCAAAAGGAAAAGGGCATGAAGCAAATGTTTTTGGGCACCTTGCATAATCAGTAAATGGTATCACAGCGTGTAAAGTTTTTTTTTATTTAGCAACTAAGAGTCTTTTAATACTTGTCCATTCCTCCTTGCAAACAGATTCTAGTTCTGTGGGATTCTTGGTTCATCTTGCTACACTGCTCTTTTGGGGTCTATAAACAGATTGTCTACCTCCTGCAATATTTCCCACAATTTGGAAGTGCCAATTACCCAAACCCAGTAGGACTGTCCCCCTTATCACACACAATGCTCTCAACTCTACGAGGTAGAAGACAAGCACATGCCTTCTCCGATACTTGTGAAGCCAGCCACCACCTCTTTTCAAAATGCGCCATTACATCATTGTTGGGCAGCCAACACACTCGATGGAAAGCATAGGGTCCCCAGTTCTGATACAATGGCTAACACATGTCTGTGCGAGAGGGAATGCCATCTACCTCCCCTCGGATCATATGCTTGCGGATTAGACTTCTGAGCCACTCAGAGCATCAACAGATTTTCAGTGATGCATAAGATGGGGGACTAACTTTTTAAAGTAAAGAAGTTGTTTATTTATAAGGCATTTTTAAACCACATTGCTGCGCATAAAAACACAATGCACATGTGAACATAGTACAGAGTTTTAAAAAAAACCCCAGAAATCATCATAATATTCAGCTAACTGGAAAAAGTAGGTTTTAAATCAAGATTTAAAAGCAGGGATGGACAGTGTGGACCTAATGTCTGGAGGTAGGCTGTCCCACAGTCTGGTGCAACTGCAAAGACTTGATTAACTGTGAGTTTCAGCCAAGAGTGTGGTACAGTCAAAAGCAACTGATCTGATGACCTCAGAGACCTGGATGAAGAATAAGTTTGGAACAAGTCTCCAATGTCAGAGCAGACACACTTAAGAACTTAAAACAAATAAAAGGACTTTGAATTGGATCCTGTCACTTACAGGGAGCCAGTGAATGGAGGCCAAGACTGAAGTGATATGATCTCTCTTTATTTTTGTTTTGGAGCAGGGCTGCTTCCTCATTTTTGATTATCTGTAACCATGCTAATGAGGACCTACTCATACCCGTACACAAGCTGTTTCAATGAAGTTATAACCTTCTCCCAGTCTTGTTGTGACAGAAATTATTTAATCTTAGCAAGATTTAATCTTACTTAAACATTAAATATGCACATAGGCCCATTGTGCTTTCACACAGCTTTAATGTCTGTAAAGCTGCTCTGTGACAAAAGTGCTATACAAATACATTTTGATTTGATTTTAAGTGGTTTACTCAAGGGAACTTCAGTCATGTTCTGCCTGTTCAGGGAATTGAATCTGCAACCGTCCATCCACAAGGCTGGTGCATCAGGCTCTCTTATCTGAGGTTTCAAACAGTCTAACAGTCCTTTGTTATTACTTGTTAAAAGGTCAATGTACTTGGTATGGCTGAATATAATAACCTCAGTTTTATCTTCATTCAGATAAGGAAGATTGCTAGCCAACCAACAATTTTATTCAAATATTTATTCAGGCAGATCTGTAGGCTGAAAGGGAAGGTACATCTGGGTGGATTTTGAAATGCATTGAATATATTTAAAAGTTAGTTTGGAAACATTTAACTAAAAAATTGGGCAAATAAAAAAATTCTACAACATGTCTGGCAAATAAGAGCTGTTAGATGATCATGCTATTATCATATGAACGGATGAATTTGTTCATGGCTGGGCCATCAAGGCTTGTGCTCTGACAGGCATACCAAATCTTGTTTCTCTCACAACAAATTCAAATAGATTTAGTTTCAACCTTCATTTATCTGAAAAGGTTTCTTCTAATGTTTATTATATTTCTAGGACAAAACCCACAGAGATATTTCAGTGTTTAGGCTAGATGTCTGTTCTGTGCCGACTAGATGATCCATATTCCCATTTCCTCACAATTGACACTGCTATACAAACAGTGACTTTCTCCGCTTAACGAATGCGTCATTTCAGTTCACAAACACAAACATGGTCTTTTCTTAACCCTTACGTCTCAAACAGAAACCTGCCCTGCAGTCTAATTTGCTCTTTTTTTTTTTATAAAAATGATGTCTGTGGTGTGTTGCTCTCTGTAAACATGCATGTGTAATGAATTGAATCTAACAAGGCTGATCATCTATTGATTCCCATTTTGAGAATCAGTCACTCTTTTAAGTGGCTTTAAACCGAACACCAATAAACACTTACTGATTCGAACTGTACTCTAAATGAGCTTACACTCTCACTGTCCCAGTGCACCCAGTACTGAAAGAAGCCTGCTGTATCTGTTATACAGTAATAAAAATTATGCAAACATACATTTCACTGTGGTCCACATGGCCTACTTAAATTTAGAACAGATATGGAATGCCAACAATAATTAGAAATGTAACTAATCAAAATATATCTCTCATTCTCTCTCTGTCTTTCTTTTCTCAATTGTGATTTTTCATTTGAAGCCAAAACCACTGAGAATAAACAGTAAATGATTTGGCATTTGTCCTACAGTGCCTCTTCTTCCTCCTGATCCAAACTGCTGTACTTCAAAGCCTCAGAATCCTTCAGCTGGATGTCACTTGTCCTCTCTCTGTAAAGGACATCACCCACCAGTTTCCTGTTCTCTCTGAACACTGTTTCATTAATAGCGTCACCTCCCAGCATGATGTCGTCATCAAGCTTTGCGCTGTCTCTAAAGGTGTCCTCTGTGTTCTCCCTCAGTGCGATGTCATTGCCGTTCTCTCTAAGAGTGATGTCATCCACACGTTTGGCCTCCTCCTCATTCTCCTCAGGGATGGATGGTGGCAGGCTTTCCACATCTGAGCTGCTGAAGACATAGCCGGGTAGGGCCACATGACTGTGTGTATGGGAATGTGGACCATGTGAGAGTGAGGCACGGGTGCTGCTGGTGCGGCTGGACATGCGGTATACGCGGCTGGACAGCAGGACAGTACTGCGGGCAGCTGTCGGCAGCTGGGAGTGGCTGCTGCCACTGCTGTTTAGGCTTGTTAGCACTGATCCATAACGATAGTTGGCCAGCACAACGGGACCCTTCCAGTCAAATGCTAGTGTCCAGCGCAGCCACATCTTTCGCATCTCAGTCTGCACCTGGTGGAGAGCAAAGGGTGATGATTATACAATTTGAGTGGAAAAAAGCAGTACCTTACAAAAGTATGGGAAAACTATTAGATTTGAGCACTCAGACCTTAATAAGGCCTATGGCTTGTTCATTGTCAGGAAAGGCTAGGTGATGCAAATTTCCATGTTTGATAAACTTAAACCTAGACTTCTCTAACTTTGTCCCAAAAACAGCAGACATGGGCTCTTCTAAGTGGCTGCCTAGCACTTGAAAATGGTTGAGGCCCACAAAACAGGAGAAATAGGACTTAACAGGAACAGTGGAGGTCAAGATAAGTTGGAGGTCAAGATAAGGGTAAGTTGTGGTACACTGTTCTACTGTTCTACACCTGCACAAATATGGCAAATTAGATTTGCTTTCCTTTGTTATTTTGAAAATGTTATCATGGGCTACAGTCCAATCATTTTAAACACTCTCAAAAACTCCAGGAGGAGACAGATGATATACTACCACAAAGTTTACTGGGAATCTTGTGAACAAGGGTTATCAGAAGCAACTCATGAGATATGTAAATGGAGATAAACTCAGGAGATAAGCTCCCAGGCAGCTTTGCAATAACTTTCTTCAGCTGATACTGAAAACAGCACCTCAGGATCTCACAACACAACAACAGTCACAAAGGTGACCAAGCCAAGACTGTGCACTCAAGGAGCACTCGCTCGTCTGGCACATTGTCTAGCTCAAAGATTAGCTGAAGCAGCTTCAGCTCTCACTGAGCAAGCCAGAGAGGCACTCAAAAAGGGAAACTGAACTTAAAGTGGAACAGGATTGGATCTGTTAAAAGATTTAAAAGAAAAGGATGCTGCTATAGCAGAGGCAAACACTCTCGTAGCTGGGTTACAACAGATGTGCTTCAAAGTAGGCAGTGAAGAAAACAGCAGTTTCCCAAGCTGTCAATGATCAGATTAATGCCTATTATATTGTAGAACAAGCCAGCCTGCACAGCATGTGTTCATTGGCCAAAATCTAGAACAAAAATGTTCCACAGACATTCAAACAAAGTTATTCCTGCAACATCACGTGTGTAATGTAGACCAAATCCACAGCATTGGTCAGGATAACATTACTCCTAATCACACTCTTCAGGTGTACATTGCTACAGCGGATTTCCAAATGGCCGACTGACCCTCCTCTAGCTCTTCAATCTAGCGGAGTCCCTCTGCCTCGGAATATTAAGCAGGTTTCCTCATCTTCTGGGCACCTGCCCATTCACGGGTCACCTTATGATCGTGCTAGAACCACTAGAGACCTCATTAAGTAGCTAGCCTGCAACAGTCTAGTTACTTCAGGTTTCACCATACATGATGAGCAGCCAATAAATTACTGGGCTTGGAACACATTGTTCCAAAGTGCTGTAGCTGATTTAGGACTGTCTGCCTCAGAAGAACTTGACCTCCTAACCAAGTACCACTCTCTACTGCTCTCTCTGTGCTAAGGCATCATCTTTTCACTATCATGGGCTACGGTCCAATCAGTTTCAACACTCCACAAAAACTCCAGGACACAGATGATTTTATTATCATGGTGTTTTATGGGAATCTGACGAGAAGACGATGCCTTAGCCCAGAAAAAGAAATACAACTTTTAATAGACAGGGTGAGCTTGCGTAGCCTAGGCTGTGAACATATGCATAATTTATTTCTTAATGTAAAAGATGAAAATAAAAAAGGTTTTGCTTAAAATACAAAGGAAATGTATACTATTTAACTTCAACCTCAACTATCCACAGTAACAGTAAATTTGACCAGGGATACCCAAACTGTTGCATGCCACTGTACATATTAATGACTAATTATCTTAGGGCTGTCTTCCTAAAGGCACTCAATGACAAAGTCAGTTTGCCACAACACTTCAGGTTAATTAGGCCTACAGCAGAATCTCTGCCATTACCTACATCAGTATCACCAGTATTGCTTCGATCCCTACCAAACTTTCCAAGGGATGAGAAAAGGTTTGTGAAATACAGGTTTGGAAATGGAGATTAATCTCATATACTCCACAGACCATTTCACATTCAGAAATGTCATGTTACACTGTGTGACCTTCAAACCTATATTAATATTTAAGCTCGTCAGGTGCATTCTTAGCTCTGGCACTGAACTTTACACTGACAGCATCCACTGACAGTTCCATCTAATTCCCCTTAAACAGTGAACAGCACAATTTAAATAACACTGAATCTCTAATTCAAAAATGTCTTCTCCAGATGAGGTGTCCAGGGCACATCCTTATGGTGAGGGTCAGTGTTGGCATTTGGTGTAAATCCCTGAGAGTGAAAGCCACCCAAAGCTCACACTGTGGAAGACTCTGCAGAACTCTACTCACTAGTAGAGTGCAAAGGTGTGGCCTTAAAATATGGTCACACTTAAACAGGCTTACTTCTTACTGGACCCATAACATACAGACTAATGTATATAAATGATGTCTGTACGGCTGCCTTACATTGTATGTCATTTTGGAATTTTTAAAAAGGAGATCTACAACAAAGCTATTCAGAGACTTTTAATATTATATTCTCCATTCTAGACAAACCAGCTATTTCAAAGTTGTCATTGTCATTTATTGCTCACAGCAAGTTTTCAATCTAAAGTTGTATGCATCTGTGTGGTGAAGTGGACAGATAATCCACTAGGTAAACTGATTAAACTGATTTAAGTAATATTTTGATTAAAATAATTATTATTTATTTAAATCACTATATTTTAATGTGATTATGTACAGCATATATAATTTAAAATAACATTATTTATCAAACCAATGTCTCAAAAGTTGAAATACAGTATATACAGTCCCTTGAAAATTTCCACATTTTTAAAATGTATTTTAACAAGATTTTTTATGATAGACCCACACAAATTATTGAAAATAAATTGATACATAGTTTTCAAAATGTTTAAGAAATGAAACTGTACAAATGCAAGTGTGGCATGCATTTGAATTCAGGTCCCTGTACTCTGATACCCCTAAATAAAATCACCAAATGAGTAAACAGAGTCCATCTTTGTGTAATTTACTCTCAGTATAACTCCAGCTGTTCTGTGAAGGGCTCAGAGGTTTGTTTGAGAACACTACTGCAGAGATTCACAGCTCAGATGGGAAAATCCTTCCACAGGATAACTATTACTCTTCAAACCTGGCCTTTATGGAAAAGTAGCCATTTTTGAAAGCAAGAAATCCTGTTTGGAGTTTGCCACAAGCCATGTAGGAGATACAGCAAACTTGGAGTAGGGCACTCTGGTCAGATGAGACCAAAGTTGAAGTTCTTCAGCAGGGAGAGTGAAGCTGGTCAGAGTTGATGGGACGATAAATGGAGCGAAATACAGGACAATCCTGGAGGAAAACCTGTTAGAGGCTCTAAAACACTTAGACAGATGGTCACTCGTGCAGGACATCGACTCATACAGCCAGAACTACAATGCAATGGTTTATATAAGGACATTCATGTATTAGAATGGCCCAGTCAAAGTCCAGTTAAAGTCCAAATCTAAATTCCATTCAGAATCTGTGGCATGACTTGAAAATTACTGTTTACAGATGATCTCCATCCAATTTGACTTGAGCTTTTTTATATGAGGAAAATACATATTCAGCTTCTAGATGTGTAAAGCTGGTAGACACAGATCCTAAAATACTTGCAACTGTAATTACAGTGAAATGTGGTCCTACAGTTTTGGGGCAGAATACAAATGAATGCCACACTTTCTAAAATTATGTATCTTGTCTTTTGATAATGTATGTATTTTCTTTTCACTTCCCAGTTACTTGCTACTTTGAGTTGATTTTCAGATAAAATCCCAATAAAATACATTAGTTTGAGGGTGTAACATGAAGAAATGCAGAAAACTTAAAGGTACTGTATAACTCTTGTGGTTATTGAAGAAGACAAAGAGGGGGACATGATTAATAATCGGTGTAGATGGCTAATAAATGTTGTTTCTGCTGTCTGAAGCAAATTCAGCCATCGCAGCTTTCCAAAGACATTGAAGTGTTTAAAGATTCAGAGCATGAAGATTACATGATCTGACATCCTTTAGGACTTTATTCCAAATATTAACAGTTTGTTCTGTACATTTGAGGCCACACTGCTCTTTAAACATTGAACACCTCATTTCACTTCTGATGAGGTCAGTCAGGTTCTCTCTGTATAAATGCATGGAATGCTAATTTCCAATATGACAGTGAGTACTGATTCACCTTTAAACACCACTTCTAGAACACTGAACTGAGCTTTTACAATCTCTTCTCTCCAATATCCTTTCTCTTGAAAACAAACAGGACTAACTCAGCTTACTGGCTTCCATTTCACCTATAAAACTCAGAGCCCAACCTGGAGAACTGAGTTAAGGCAATGATAAAAGCATTTCATGGTAAGACTTGCTCATTATTACAGCGATTGTGCTAAAGTATAAAAGGAAAATCAGCGTGTTTTATTTGAAGCAAGATAACAGGGTTGTAAATAGGTTTGGTAAATGTTATTTTCAACCCAGCTATAGTCACACTTATAATTTATTATATATTTATCAAACTATAACTTAAATCACTCCTGGAAACATGGTTTTAATGCTTAGAACCCAAGATCCGCACTTTATGAGCAGTTATATGTCATTTTCTAGGCTCCCTAACTCAGGACCAGAGTAAGCCAAGATACCATTACCCCTTCTAACCCTGTTTTCTATGAGGAATTATTAATAAGTAAAACAGAAATTACACTAATCTCCAAATGAATTAAATCCCAGTTTGAAAAACCAAAGGAGCTTGCAGTGCATGTTTACTGCTCTATCCACGTGTACATGCTCAACCTGCATGCAGACTCTGACTGATCAGTGAGAAGGGGCAATGCTGATGATATCACTGACCCAGATATTGGGTTATAGAAGAAAACAAGAAGGTAGTTAATCACTGCCTACTGCCACTGCTTTGGTTTCTCAATTATACCCAGCTCCACTGTAAAAAACATAGCGGTTGTGTTTGACACATATCTTTAGATCATTTGATACCCACGTCAGAATTGTAGTAAAGACTGGCTTATTTCATTTACATTATATATCCAAATTATGTAAAGCACTTTCCCACAAAAATGCTGAGATACTGGTGCATGTATTCATAACCTCAAGACAATGCCCTTCTGGCTGCTAGTTCAAGAAAATCATTGCAGAAGCTTCAATGCTACCTATGCTAGACTATAAAATTCTGCTTCTAACTTACAAGTCAATTAATGGCTTAGCCCTGCAAGACCCTCTTAAACCATACAATCTGTCATGTACACTTTGCTCAAAAGATGTGGGCTTACTGACAGTCCCTCGAATTAGGAGGGGGACGAGCGTTCTCTTTTAAACTGCCCCAACTCTGGAATAAGCTTCCTGTTACTGTTCGGGACTCAGACACACTATTAGCCTTTACATTTCCATTGAAAACATTTCTCTTTACAAGGCTTTTTGTTAAGCCCTCCTTTACAGTCTTTTCTTTACATCACTTTCTCTCCCAATTTCTCTCCCTCTCTCCCCCATGTCCCTTGCTGCCTGGCTCCCTGGCTGTTCTTGGTTCACGTCCACTCATGATGCCTTATCATGACAGACCTACTTAGATGCCCATCATACACTGCCAGATTACAAAAGTTTAACCTGCATGGACTTCCACATTAACACTGAGCTTGTATCCTACTCTCATGCATTCTCACATAACTCATTGCCCAAACACACCATAATCAGGTTTCTTCTTCTTAGCCTGAGGGAGTTTTTCCTTGCCACAGTTGCCTGTTGGCTTGCTCAACTGAAACTTGGACCTGGATTTCTGTAAAGCTCCTGTGTTGTAAAAAACACTATATAAATAAACTTTGATTGATTGATGGATTGTCTGGCCTGACACAGACAAAAGGCTGAATTTGGGCTCTCCTGATGCCCAGTTTTCTGCTACTGCTTTGATCTAGCCTGCCTGAACTTCCATCAATGACTATATAGATATTTACATAGTAATAGTAAATAGTTATACTTATTTCACCCACTGTCTTATGCACACGTGGGAATTAGACCTCCGCATTTTACCCATCTACAAACAATGATACACACATACATACTAGTGAATTCACACACCATTTACATTTACATTTACATTTATGGCATTTAGCAGATGCCCTTATCCAGAGCGACTTACAAAAGTGCTTTGCTGTTTACTTAGAACATCCTTAGCTAGTAGAGCTGCGTCAATTCACATTTGAACCGTGTTGAAACAAAAAGTCTTTGTAGATTCGTACTCCTGAAACAGATGAGTCTTCAGTCTGCGTTTGAAGACAGTGAGGGACTCAGCTGTTCGGACTCCCAAGGGAAATTCGTTCCACTATTTTGGTGCCAGAACAGAAAAGAGTCTGGATGCATGTTTACCTTGCATCCTGAGGATAGTGGAGCTTGAGCTGTACTTAGGCTCGAGAAGGGCTCTTGGTGCAGCTCAGGTTTGACCATTGCCATCATGTATGGAGGGAGCTGGTCCGTTTTTGGCTTTGTAGGTCGGCATCAAGGTTTGGATCTGATGTTCCAGCTACAGGAGCCAATGAAGGAGGCATAGCCAGAGGAGTTGCATGAGCTGGTTGCCAGACATTGAAACGAGCGCTGCTGCGTCTGGATGGTGCAATGGATCTGAGTGGTCCCGCATAGGAGTAGCCAATGAGAGGTTGCAGTAGTCTAGTCTAGTCAAGAAGACAGCTGAGCATGCCTGGGTGGAGGCAGCTATCCTCCAGTGCCTGGGGTTTCATCTTCAGTCATGTCCTGCTACTTCAAGTTGACCAGTGACCTTCCAGTCACAAGGTTGAGTCCTTACCACCGAGCCATGGCTGCTATATGAATTAGTGTCATCAAGAATATTGTGCCTCATAGTATTGTGACATTACGTTTGTACTCTCACGATCTTATTGTCATTACGTGGGATGACAGCACCTCTTAGGATGCTCTTGGTAGAACATTACAGTGAAAAAAATAGCAAAACAAATTGAATCAAGCTTTGTAAACACACACACACACACACACACACACACACACACACACACACACACACACACACACACACACACACAGACACACACACACACACACAGTAGGGGCTGACCTTACTCCTCACTGCATTGCAGAAGCAGTAGATGATGGACACGAAAAGCCCTTAGAGCAGAAAGAGGGGGCAGTGGCACTAGAGCAGAGGCTGTCATGACTAACACCTCAAACAAGCACCCGATCACCCACTCACTCATCATGCACTCAACATAAATCAGTAATGCGACCTTTCCAAATTGAGCTTGCTTTACAGCTAGCCTACAGTTAACTCTTAGAACCTGAGATCCAGATTTTTTGCAGGGCAGTTACATGTCATTTTCTAGGCTTCATATATCAGGAGGAGAGTAACCTACAGACATGGTACACAGACTATTCTAAACTACACTTAACCTACCTAACCGTGCTCTCATCATTGCATGATCAATGATCAGTGACTAATCCAGCTCGAAAACGGCTAAAATCCAATTGATTCCAACTGAATTCAATCCCTGTTTAGATGCCAAAGGATCCTTCCACTGCATGTTTACTGCTCTGTCCACATGCTGCATGCAGACTCTGACTGATCAGTGGGAGGGGACTATTGGGTTACAGAGGAAAATGAGAAGGAAGTGGCTGTTTGCTCTTTCTTTGCTCACAAAGTTTGCAAAGTCCTGAGAAAGGATAATCACGGTGCCAAAAATATAAATATATTTTATAAAATATAAATATATCAGATAAGTGCACTTACCTGAAATGAGTTGAAAAAGAGTTCACAGTACATGCGCATTTCCCAGCCCAGGCCAGTGAATGTGTGTGGCATTCCCACAAACACAATGTAGTGCCAAACGCCAGTACCAACACCAGGTGGATGTGAGAGAGAGAGAGAGAGAGAGAGACAGAGAGAGAGAGAGAGAGAGAGAGAGAGAGAGAGAGAGAGAGAGAGAGAGCACTTTGGAGGTCTTCCTTGGTCTACCAGTCCTTTTATTGTTACCTAAGCACTAAGCTCACCAGTTCTCAATGTTCAAAACAGTTTGATGAGTGTCAGCTTTTGCTGATGTCTCTTATTTAACTCTTGTTACTTGATCATGCTACCATGATCAGCCATATGACCACCTCCTTGTTTCTACCCTCACTGTCCATTTTATCAGCTCCTCTTATCATACAGGAGCACTTTGTAGTTCTATATTTACAGACTGTAGTCCATCTGTTTCTTGTTGTTGCCACAGAGGACCACCACAGAGCAGGTAATATGTGGGACATTCTCAGCACATCAGTAATACTGACATGATGGTGGTGTGTTAGTGTGTGTTGCACTGGTACCAGTGGATCAGACACAGCAGTGCTGCTGGAGTGAAGCCTACTATAGGGAGTGAGCATAGAGACAAAAAGCTGATCATAATGTTCAAAAGTTTAGACTAACAGTAAGAAAATGAGAGCGCTGATCCCCATATTTACTGTAAAAAAAAATGAAAGAACACAATGAACCTGATGAAAGTTTGATTTCAGTTTGACCAATCAAGAATTTTCTGGTTGTTGTATAAATCTCTTGACAAACAAAAGACAACGAGGATGACTGAGTCCCCAGGACAGAAACCCACTCAGATGAATGAACCACAAGAGCTTCATTTAGTGACCCTCTTCTGCGAGGTGGGAATATGTACTTTCATGTGCTTTAATCCAACACATCAGGAAGCCCAATTTCATCAGCTGGCTTCACCCTCACCAACCCTTAGTGGCTGTAATTGAATCCATTAGCAATTCTATTAGACCTTTAATGAGGTCGGAGCCTGTGGAATAGCAAAGTGTGTATTAAGTGTGTGTGAGTGTGTAGATACACACACTCAATGGTCATTATTGAGTATGTCTTCTCATTAAAGCAAATAGCCTCTGAAAGCAAATTGTGTGCTGGACTCTCAATTTGTAAAGAACAGATGTGTTGAAAAGTTCTAAATTTACAGACTTGACTAGACTGTGACCATCTCATCTTCTCTGTATATATCATTCCCTGTATAATCAAATGCTTAAATTATTTGCTTCAAAAATCAATTGAAAAACTCATGGTATGAGTATAATGTGGTATAAAGTTGGAGCCATGTTTTAAACCACATTCATTTGTCTGCACAAGACAAATTAAGATCTGAATGTTGAGTAAGATGTGTTTGAGCATCACTATTAACTTGTAGAACCCAGGATCAGAGCAACACACATATGATATGGATCATACAGTACTTCATAAATCAAGTACTTACCATATGTAACCATGCTCTCATCATTGTGTGATGAATGATAAGTGAATAATTCAGCTCAGAATATTCACTCAATTCCAACAGAATTAAATACCAGTTTAAATGCCAAAGAATATTTCAGTGCATGTTTACTGCTCTGAGTACATGCTCAATCTGCATACAGACTGATCAGCAAGAGACGATAGGGCTAATGATATCAGTGACTTCTCACAAGTAAGAAGAGAGGGGCTGTTTGCGCACTTTTGTTTTTTACTCAAGCTGGTCAAATTTTAGAATAAAACTGCAAATGTACAATCCTGATAAATATATCAATGTACATATACATATATCAATGAGACTTATTTTACATCTCAAATGAAGACCAATGTAGAGAAAATAGATAGTTCTTCATACACTATATGGGAAAGCTGCTCATTCATTGTTTCTTCTGAAATCAAGGCTATTAAAAATGAGTTTTGCTGGATTACCTGTCTCTACAATCCAGGGAAGGATTTCTACTAGATTTTGGAGCATAGCTGTAATGATTTGATTATATTAACCAGCAAAAGAATTTGGGAGGTCAGGGTGTTGGATGATCACCAACCCACCTCATACCCAACTCCCTGACTCATCCTAAAAGTATTTGATGGAGTTCCATCATTCCAGAGAACAAAGTTCCACTGCAGTTCAAACCTGGGGGAGTTTTATTCCCCTCTAGCCCATGACTGGCATTAGACATGGTGCCAATAGGTTCATGTTAATCTGGTTCAGAGTGTCCTATTCTATGGGCAGTACTTCTCTACATGGACTAGACAAACTGTGTGTGCATTTGTACATAAGTGTCAACAATGGGTGCAACTTAAAATAGATGAATGCATTCATTAGAAACAATGTCCACAAACATATGGACAGTGTTTGTGGAAATTGTGTCTATTCCAAACTATTCCAAGCTTCTAATTTGTAAGATCCCCTCATACTTCAATACACCCCTGCTATATAGATGCATTAAACTGAATAAGGAGCAGGAAAATAACTGGGAGGTAATGGTGGACTTCAAAACAGTCTGAGAATAGCTGTTGCTAAGCAGTGAAAAGCAGACTGAGAAAAGGAAATAGATGGACAAGAATGAGAAAAATCTGCTGTCCCTGGTCAGATGCAACGAGCTAGTGTGAACAAATATGTGCCCTGAAATGAACCATATGCACACCTTCTAATCACTAGGCTCATGTGGTCACGTGTCTTATGACCAACAATAAATGAATACAGAAGCAGGCAAAGACCATCAGCTCTCCTCTAATGGGGACAGTCACTCCAGATACTGTTATCATGCTGGATATTGTCAATTTCAGGAGATCCTAGGCTACTGAAATTTGTCTTCATTTGACAGGAAAAGCTATCAGAATTTAGAAATTTGACCATTGTTTATGCCATTTTTCCAATTTTCACCCCCTACTAAATTAGACATGCCAATTACCCAACCCCCTAACGCCCTAAGAAGCCAGATCCCTGGTTCTTACACAATGGTCGGCAACACAGTTTTGTGATGTGGGAAGACCACCATCTACCCACCCCCCAAGGGAGAGCAAGCCAATTTCTCTCCCTCTGGACCCTGGCTGCCGATGGTGAGCAGAAAGAACCTGGATTCGAACCTGCAACCCCAGGATCATAGTGGTAGCCCCTTAGCCCGCCAAGCTACTCAGGGCCAATTTGGCTATGTTTAGATCAAAAATTTACTTTTGCCTACAGAGTTATTGGCAATGATTAGACTGACAATGATATATATAATAATAAGTTCTTCATAATACTTGACAGTGGTCCAAATCAAATGAAAAAATAATTTGTATGTATCAGTATTGTCCCTTCTCAGGACTTTTTTTTTTACATTTGAACACTGTGTGAGCAAAAAAGGGCAAACAACCCTCTATTCCTCTATAGCCCATGTGGGTCATTGTTGTCATTAATGCCACCCTCCTCACTGATCAGTCAGTCAGAGTATGTAAGCAGGTTGAGCATGTACATGTGGACGGAGCTGTAATAGAGCACTTTACGCTCCTTTGTCATTTGGATAGGGTAAGTGTTGTATTTTGTTATGATATATGTATGACGGGTATCAGCTCTAATCCTGAGATATGAAGCCTAGAATACAGACAAGTATTTGCCAACAAAATGTGGATCTCAGGTTGTAAGGGTTAAAGCTGCTTTAAAGTCAGTGGCGAAGACACCAAGCTGTAAGAAGTAATTTACTGTGGGCTGAATGGTTTCAGATACAAAACTTAATAAGCTAAAAGTGATTTTATTGTTGAAAATCTTTTTAATAAGCCATTTTCAAAGTCTAATTTTAATAAAATAAAAATAAAAGTTGGCTTTTATTTGAATTTTCAGACACAGCAATTATATTCTGGTGTCTGTACAATCACTGTACAGTTTCTTCTTTGGGTCAATTTGTCAGTGGTAGGGTTCAGCTTGAGCTATTGCCTGCATTGTCCCCAAAGTTTATGAATGAATATCTGTATCCATTAACTTTCAAAGTTAACAATCACGTGCACAAATATGGAGTATGGACAGAAGGCTCCACCAATATTCATATTCACATTCATAAATGAACCTTAAGACATACTGTCTGGTCCACATCTCAGAATGAGCTGCAACTTGATGCTCACAGAATGTGATTTAACACTTTAAAACAAGGCATGGTGTAAGAGCCTTAATGCAGTGCTGTCAAACTGGGTTCATTCTGGACCAGAGCACAGCAGAGCTGAGTGTTCTGCCTCATTAAACACACCTGATTCAACTCATCAGCTTTTATGAGCTGAATTCAAAGTGTCAGAAGAACAGATAGAACTCATTTGTGTGTAGCTGTGCCCCCCTCAGAGTTGGCAAGTATATCCACATTAAAATGTACCAGTGCTTACATCTCAGGCCACTTCATTAACAACAAAAACTGGGAAGATTTGATTGTCATGATGGTCCCAGTACGGTTTTCAATTCTAAGCCACATTCCGTAAGCCATGCTTGTTGTAAGGTTTTCCTCTTTCAGGTTTCACTATTCAGATCCTGACCTCTGGTTGTCTTTAAAAAGGTGCCAAAGAATGCATTATGTATTTTTTCAGTATTTAAATATAATCTTCAGTCTATCTATCTATCTATCTATCTATCTATCTATCTATCTATCTATCTATCTATCTATCTATCTATTTATCTATCTATCTATATATATATATATATATATATTTATATATATATATGTGTGTGTGTGTGTGTGACTGGTTTGCTTTAAAATGCTCAAAATCAGTTTAATAAACCTATTTACAACTCAGTTGTTCTGTTACATAGATGAGAGCAACAAAGCCCTGCTCCTTTTGGGTGAAAACAGTCACTCTAATTTGAAATTTCTAACCCTTTCACGGTTTTGTTGTATAAAATAAGCAAATCCTGCTGATTTAAGAGCTATTAGCTATTTATCTATTTAGCTATTAGGAGTCCAAAACCTTTGATCAGCCAGGCCACCAATTACATCATATCTGCTGGTCAGTGATCACTGTTTTATAGAAAATATTATAAAATAGGGACTAAGTGTCCTTTCAGCATACCTCCATCAAAAAAGAGCATAGTGACTGAAGGTAACCCTGAAGGAGCTGTAGAGTTCCAAAGTAGATACTGGAGTATCTGTCTATATGACCACAATAAGCTGTACACTCCATAGAGCTGGGCTTTATGGAAGAGTGGCCAGATAAAAGCATTTACTTACAGACAGAAATAAGTAGGCTTGTTTTCAGTTTTCCTAAAGGCATGTGGGAGACTCACTAAATGGAGGAAGGTGTTCTGGACAGATTAAACCAAAATTTGACTTTCTGGCCACTAACGGGATCGCTTTGTCTAGCACAAAAGTCGAAACACCTCATCACCCCAAGAACACAATCTGTGAAACATGGTGGAGGCAGCATCATGCTGTGAGAATGTATTGCAGCAGCAAGGACTGGGAAAGAGTCAGGGGTAAGATGGATGGTGCTAAATATATCAGGGATATTCTTGAGCAAAACCTGTCAGTGGTTTGAGCCTGGGACAGAGGATCACCTTCCAACAGGACAATGACACAAAGCATACTGCTAAAACAACACTGGAGTGGTTTAAGCAGAAACATGTAAATGTATTGGAATTGCCTAGTCAAGGCCCAGACCGCAATCCAGTTGAGAATCTGTGGTCATATTTGAAAATCACTGTTCACCAGTGGAAGCCATCTAACTTGAAGAAACTGGAGCCTTGAGGAATGGATACAAATTCCAGTGGCAAGATCATAGTGACATTTCCAAGGCAACCTGCATCTGCAATTGCCGCAAAATAGTTCTGCACAGCGAATTGTTCTGTATTCTGTCCTATTTGTTGTTTGCTTCACAATAAAAAAAAATTAATGTTCAATGAAATGTTGTAGGAATGTTCTATAAATTAAATCATGCAAACTCAAATAATCAATTTTAATTCCAGATTGTGAGGGAGCAGAACAAGAAAAATGCCAATGTGAAGACTTGCAAAGCACTGTATGGGTGCTCTTGTCTATAATTGTCCCAATTTATAACTCCATTTTTTTATGTGTGGTTTTCTTTTAAAAGAATCATTGACAATGTCTGAAGTTCACAATATGTCACTTCATATGTAAGTTCACAAATGTGTGCACTTACAGCCTCTGCCGGCCCCCTGCTGTAACAGTGTGCAAAAAACCCAGGATTATTACTAATATTAACATAAGACTTCTATTAAGATAATAACAAGAGTTTCGACACTCAGTATCAGGTCTCCAATTCCACCCATGGTTATTCTCAAAATTAATGCACTGCCATACTGAGATTGAGAAATTTCCATTTACAAGTGATTTCACTCTTTAAAAGGTATTATTTCAGAGCAATTGCAGGGAGATGTGGGCAGACTACTTATATGGATGTAAGAGGGCCTTTAGCTACAGGGGTCTAAAGTTGAAGTTATTCTTCCCTGGTGTGGAATGAGTTCAGAGTTCAGTGAGACAAAAGTTTGATAAAGTCTGTAGAAGTGAAGCCTCCAGCAGTCTAACTGCTTCTCTTAGACAGTGCACTCCTCTTTGACTCCTCTTATTCTTCTCCCATCTTTATTTTCTCTATAACTCTCACTCTGCAAGTATATGCATTCCTTAGGATAATGTCGTGTTTTTAGAATTGACCAAAGAGACTTTATTTTTACATTTACATTCAAGTAATGTTCACCAATGGTCAACCATCAGAATGGGAAAATGTGATTATGAGAAAGGTGCAATAATGAAACAACAACAATGAAACATTCAAACTGGATCAAGCTGATAGAAAGGCAACAGTATCTCACAGTGACTTTCAACAGCACCTTAGCTTGAGGAATCTCTGGATTCTAGCTTCTTCTAACTAGCTAAGGATTTCTGAGTGAACAGCAAAGCACATTTGCAAGTTTCTCTGTATAAAGGCGTCTGCCAAATGCTGCAAATATAAATGTAGATTACAACTCTCCACATCTGGGATGAGCGGAAAAGCATCTCAGAATGTAGAACGTGTCCAACTTTTAGGCACATGGCCTTTAACAATGGAAGCCCACATCTGAGGCTGCTGTGAGCACAGGGTCACCAAAAGAGGACAATTGAAGACTGAGAAACATAATCTGGTCAGAGTTCTGTTGAGTCTCACAGATGGTAGGGTTAGAATATATCAACGAACCCACAACCTAAGGCCCCTGGAGCTGTGTGACACCCCCATCTTCATGATAAACCGTCTTCTGGTTTAATGGATGAGTTTTTTGGTGGAAGAGGATGAGGAAGAATGTCAGATTCACAGCATGAAAGTGCTATTGAAATATTTGCAGGAATGATGAGTTGATGTATTGGAGGTATTGTTCACTGACTGTAGGGGGAGCTGTTGTGATGGGGGACAGTTGAATATGGTATCTGAGGAGTCAAGTGGAAAAAGCCCTCAAAATGAACTTGGGAGCTTGAGAGAACAGTCTATCTCCTCTCGCAAAACAGAAACATAACTGTTGCCCTGCCCCTGCACCCTGGGGCGTGTAACACTTACTAACTAAAGACTTACTATCCACAGAAAACAGCTAAATATACTCCATTTTCTATGTGTTTTCCACGTGTACATATTCAACCTGCATACAGACTCTTACTGGTCAAAGAGAGGGTATTGGGTTAATGGGAAAATGAGAATGGAGGGGCTGTTTGCTCATTTAAATTTTTATTTTTTTTTGCTCAAATTTCAAAATAAATGTCTTGAGAAGGGATAATACTGATACATAAATCAACACATAATAAATTACATTCAGGTTTTTTTTTGTTTGTTTGTTTTTTTTTTTACTTTATTTGGACAACTGTCAAGTATTTTTTAGCAACTTATTTTTGTAAGTATCTTTGTAAATTTAACCATTATATATAACTAATAAAATATTTTTTGCATACAGATCTAAAATATTCTGGATTTCCAGTGTTTTTAATTATTATAAACAAAAAACAAATGTAGGCGTAATTTTTTTGATCAAAACTCAGTCACATTCATAGAAATATTTAAATTGTTTTACATCTAAAATTAAGAAATTTGAGCAACCAAAGTCTATATATATTTTTTTTTTGTGAATAAAAGTACATCGAACTACAAACTACTTTGGCCTAGAGTTCTAAAGGTTAATGGAATGTTTTGAATGTAAAGTTTCAACATTTTGTGGAATCCCTACCATGAAGAACTGTAGCTATTTTGAGAGTAAATTGTGGCCCCAAACCTAACAACCTAACAAACCCAAAACCTTCTTGTATTTGCCGTGACAAAGTAACATATGTGCATCATCCTTAAAAGCTGTCCTGGGGCTACAATTTTGCTAAAAACCTGTTTAGAAATTAATCTTTTTGTGCCCCTTTCACTATTTCTTTCATTTTCTTTGTACATCACACTCTCTCACCCCCCTCTCTGTGTGTTTCCAACAAGCTGTCTGCATGCAAACACAAAGCAACAATAGTTTAGAAAGGCATGATAGATTAAAGTAAGCCTCTATAAAATAAACATTAACATTAACAAACAGCCTGGCTGGGAACCAGCTGCTATTATTGCATTCAATTTATCACTTGCTTAATGAACAGTGTCATACCGCTGTCACTATGCGACAGTGTTTGTTTTTGAATCAATGTACATTCTGTTTTATCTCTCACTGCACAGGATGTGCCCCCACAGCACGGACCCCAAGCAGCAAAATGTCCCCTTAAATGTGAGGCACAATTTTTTCTCATTCCTTTAGTATGTCTACAAATGTCTGTTAAATGAAAGTACATCTACAATAAATACTGCTGCAAGAACATGAATACAGAATTAACAGGACTTAACAGGTCTGATTATTACCTAATTAACATACATTACCAGTCAAAAGTTATAGAACACCCAATATGGCTTCTGAAACTTGGCTGGAAAAATATGACTAAACCAGAGCACTAACTTTAACACTACTGCAATGTAGTGGCATGAACTAAAGAGACCTGTGCATGCAAGGTGACCTGTAAATAATAATGTAGTGAAACTCATTTGCACCCAGGAGTGGTCTAAAATTCTTCTAAATGTGGTAGAAATGTTTGATGGTACAGGTTATTAAATTCAATAAATCACTTACTTTTTCTAGCCTGCACTGTAGATGTATAATCAATGTGCTCAAAAGACATGTTTGTTTGTTATTAGATTAATTTGATTACATTGGTCTATATATATATATATTTATATACATAGATTTTTTTTGTGTGAGTAATACAACAGTGTTTTATCCACCATATCTTCAGGAACATATATAGTACAATAATAATATGTCATGTTCATATTTACCTGTACTGCTTGCGTGTATCGTATCGGCCCGCGTTAGTCTCCCTGATCTTCGTTGCCAGAACTCGAACAATATTGACAAACAGAATAAAGTTGAGCTGTAAGGAAAAAAATAAAGTTTACTTTCTTAAGAAAATAAGTTTTTATATCACACATTTTTAATGCTTCAAAAGAAAGCCAGTGTTGGCTATGAAAACAGAAATTGTGTGTAATTCAATAAATGTTAGAAGTCCATAATGAGTGGTAAACAGTTTGTTGATTCCAGAAATGTTATGAAATCAATGCAAACATTTTTTAAGAGAAAATAACACTTTGCACATAAATTTGACGCCATTTCAAAGATCTCCCTCATGCACAAAGGCTGTGTCCCAAACCACATACTCCAACAATATCTAACATGCATTTTTCAAATGTGCTGAATGGACCAGATACCTGCTAATAATGGGATGGATATACATTTTTTATTTGTGGCATTCAGCCCTCAATTGGTAGTGGTGTTCAGTTGATCATACTGAAAGACGATCAGTGATCTGCATCAGTCCCAAAACAACTGTCCAATCTTTACTTTATTTCAGTAGTCCAAAAAGGCTTACGTAATTTTAGGTTTAAAAAATGTAACCCTTTTGATAGAAAGTTCTCAAAAAGATTAAAAACCTTTATGAACTGGTTAGTCATTTTAAGTTTGAATCATTTTCAATTAATGCAACAGGACACCAGAACATTCAATGACCTGAATGGCTGAAAACATTCTCAGACATGAACTATTGTCATGTGCGGATGGACGGCAGAGATGACTAGGGTGCGGAGGCAAATGCAGGGCTTGATGATTTAATGAAAATAAAGAAAAAAATACAAAGCTGGGATGCTTACAAACAAAACTGGGGAATACAAACAACACTAAATACACTAAAACAAAACCTAGACAAACAAAGGAACCAATTTACAAACAAAAAGGATTTACAGAAACAAAACTTACAGAAACAAAACACTAAGTATGCTAACAAACCAGGGTGGTAACAAACAGAGTTGAATTCCAACCCATATATGTGCAGCTGTGCCAGCTATTCAAGGACACCTGGACTGACAAAGCAGATATAAAGCCAATTCTACTACATTAAGGTTGAAATATGCATTATGACTGAATGTTGAGCTTCAGAGGTCAAAATAAAGCCACGTTCATCTGTTAAGCTCAGCCTTTAACTATCACACACAAGTATCACAAGTGCCACCAGTCTGAGAGGGTAAAGGCTGGCACTGATGCATGTGAAGCTCCACTATCTTTTTCAGCTACCAGAATGTCACTGGATAGCTAAATGTGCTTAGAGGTGATTTATTTTGCATTATAGTTCGTTCCGACTGCACAAGGTAGAAAGTTCTTCACTAATGTAAATGCAAAAACAAAACTAAATGCTTTAAGACAATGTGGCGAACCAGGAGGTTGAGTTGTCAGTTTCTCGTCACCCTGATTGTGGGCCAGCTGCAGCCACTTTATTAGGATTCGTGCAATGGTTCTATAAACTCAGCCATCACTGTCTCAGTGGGAAGCATATGGACACAGAGACTCAGTTACACTGGGGAGACTGTGGGTTTGGTCAGGGCTTGTTGTAGCTCAGGGTAGTGTTCCTTTTATATTTATGGTTGGGAGATTATCTGTGTGCTACTATGTGTGAATAAATACATGTTAAGTGACACTGAGCTGTTGCCTGTGTGTCTCCAGTCATGTGACTCAGGCCTCTCACATGGACAACTGAATTAAATCCCAGTTTAAATGCAAAACCATCTTGTACTTCATGTTTACTGCTCTGTCCATGTGTACATGCTCAACCTGCATGCAGACTGTAACTGATCAGTGAGAATGAATGTTCAAACTTCAGAACAAAAGGAATAATACCGAGGCAGACATAACAAAAATAAGGACAATCAGGTTGTTTTCTTGTTTTTGTCTCTGTTTTCTCTGTGAAGTATTTTGAAGAAATTATTATCCATCTCATATTTACAAATCACTCAACGTTTTTCTTTTAACAGCTTAAAAACACTCTGAATTATCAATTTCATAAAAGTATCTAAATTGTGTTCATTTTTACATCTTAAATGAAGGAATATTTGAGTAAAAAAAAAAATGTGTGATAATTTATCTGGTGAATAAAAGTACATCAAACTATGAAAATATCTAAAAACAATTGGCCTAGAGTTCTAAAGGTTAAATAATCCCAATGCATATTCCATGTGTCAGACTATGAACTGTGTACCAAATTTTAACTGACTACTATTCATCAGTGTGTATTAATTCAGCTGCTTTTGTGTCTCTGACAAACCGTAGATTTACATGCTTTTGTATAATTACAGTTTTCTGCTTGGCTCAGAGACAACGCTCTCACTCTCTCTCACACTCTCTCTCTCTCTCTCTCTCTCTCTCTCTCTCTCTCTCTCTCTCTCCAGCTTGTGCCCAATTCTGCAGTGCTTGTATTGCACAAAGCCAGTAATTATCTGGATAAAATTTGCATTACTGTGTGCTTGTCCATCATGTACAGATAAATATACTTTATACACTCAATCAGTGAATCGGTCTCACTCAATTATAGCAAACCAGTCATTCCCAGACCAGAGTGCAGACATAAATGTGCACTGATATACAAAATCAGATTCCATGCTACTTTAGTAGCCTATCCAGCCCAATTGGGATTGCTGAATAATAATAATAATCATAACAGTGAAATAATGGACAGTATGGTGTTGCAATGATGCCTTGTTGGTGTCACTGCTATGATGATCTCTCTTGGGGAGAGAATAGAGGTACAGCAAAATTTGTTGTATAAATCTGACTCTACAAATATTTGAGGACCTCTGCTCAAGATGACTGTTACTGTGAACAGTTAAGCAAATTGAAGATGAAATGATCTCCAAAAGGCATAAAATTAAAGATGACACATTCTCTTTGTATTTTCAACAGAAACATTTTTCTCAGTAGCATTCGTTTGGAAATTGTCACAGCTTGTAAAACAATTTGTAGCCAAGAGTCTTTCAGTTCTTGTTTGACGGATTTTCCTCCTTACTAAAGTCTTCCAGTTCTGTGAGATTCCTGGGACATCTTGCATGTACTGCTCTTTTTAGGTCTAGCCACAGATTTTCATTGATGTTCAGATTTGGACACTGTGAAACCCATGGTAAAACCTTTAGCTTGCACCTTTTGAGCTAGTCTACTGTGGATTTTGAGGTGTGTTTAGGATCATTATATATTTGTAGAAGCCATCCACTTCAGCTTTTTCACAGATGGTGTTTTGTTTGCCTACAGAATTTGCTTTGTTTCGGTGTTATTTTGCAAACTGCTGACATTGAATTTTGTGGGGAGGATGCAGGACAGATTTTCTTCTGATAACTTTTCTTTGAAGACCATGTTTGTGCAGGTGTCGCTGAACAGTAGAACAAAGTATCACAACTCCAGAGTCTGTTAAATCTTCCTGAAGGTCTTTTCGGGTCAAGCTTCAATTTAGTCATATTTTATTTATATCATATTTAGTCATATCTGGGACAGGGTGGCTTACCATCATTGATGGAATATACCATAAATACAGAAATATACCAGCAATTTCTAAAGGAAAATGTCAGAACATCCATTTGTGAGCTGAATCTGAAGAGAACATAGACCATGAAGCAAGACAATGACCCTAAGCACAGAAAGAAGATAGAAGGAAACCCACCAACCTAACAGAGTTGAAACTATTTTGTATAGAGGAATGGGTTAAAATTCCTCAAACCTGATGTGCATGACAACAGTTATCAAAAATATTTAGTTGCATTTATTGCAACACAAGGGCATCAAACTAGATACTTAAAGCAATGATTCAATATCATTCATATCTAAATTTTGTTCATTTAAACATCTTTATTTGAAGAAATATTTGAGAAGTTTAAAAAATATATAAAAGTCCATCAAACTATGAAAACATCTAGAGTTCTAAAGGTTAAATAATTCCAATGCGTTTTTCCATATGTCAGACTATGAACAGTGTACCAAATAGTAACTTATTCATCTACTATTCATCAATTTATTTAAATTCAGCTGCTTTTGTGTCTCTGACAAACCGTAGGTTTACAAGCTACACAAGAGAGTCAAACTAGATACTTAAAGCAATGTTTCACTTACTTTTGCCAATCACAGATATGCAATACTGAATCATTTTCCTACAAAAAAATCTAATATTTTGTCTCATTTGTTTTATGTTCTCCTTTTTAGGACTTATATGAGAATCTAATGCAGTTTTAGCTCAAATTTATGCAGAAATGTAGACAATTCTAAAGGGTTCACAAACAGTCAAGGGCCACTGGAGGTAATAGTATTGGAACTGAAATGTTGGAACAGTTTGTCCCTAAGGTGACACATACAAAAATTGCGGAAACTGTCTATCACCTCAATGTTTAAGCAAAATATTCTGTTTTCCCAGATTTTAGTTTAGTAACAGAGGAAGCTAATACTGTGCTGCTGAATGATATGAAAGTATGTATATGACAATATAGGACCAATAACTTTTCCATGTGGCACACCTTGCATTATAAGGACAGGGGTGGATTACCAAGTCAAATGAAATCAGATCAATTGAGAAAGATAGTATTTGATCCAATCATGCACTATGTCAGTGGACATTATAACAACCAACATTTTAAACAGAAATATTAAATTAGGAACATTGACCATAAAATAAATAATGCTTTTAAAAAGCATGATTTTAGAAAATGACTGCTGAACAACCGTCCATATTACAATTAATCACCAAAGCAAACACATCCATCCTTTCAGAAGCCCCACCCCTAAATACATGCTCATGCATTGATACAGTAACGTCACTGAGCTTGCAGATGAAACAACAGCAAACATGAACACTGGTTCTAAAATGTAACATCCAAACTGACCACCCAATCCCAGTGGTCCAAACAGACCACCCAAAACCCAATGGTCCAAACAGACCACCCAAAAGCCAATGGTCTATACAGACCACCCAAAACACAATGTCCCAAATAGACCACCCAAAACACAATGTCCCAAATAGACCACCCAAAAAAACCATGTCCCAAATAGACTATCAAAAACACAATGATCCAAACAGATCACCCAAAACACAATGTCCAAACAGACTACCCAAACACAATGTCCAAACAGACCACTCAAAACCCTATGGCCCAAACAGACCACCCAAAAGCCAATGGTCTATATAGACCACCCAAAACACAATGTTCCAGATAGACCACCCAAAACACAATGTCCCAAATAGACCACCCAAAACACAATGTCCCAAATAGACCATCAAAAACACTATGGCCCAAACAGACCACCCAAACACAATGTTCAAACACAGCAAACAAAATATTGTAAAAACACTACCAAGAAGAATTACAGTGACAGAAGAGAGGACTGTAGGTTTGTATGACTTAGCTTTGCTAGCTAACATTGCCTTTCTCCAGTGCAGAATCCCCTGTCTGACATGCTCAAACTCAGCTCTTTTCCTTCGAATAGTTTCACCTGCTAATGTAAGAGAAATCAACAGTTCTCCAGTGAAAGCTTTACAGATTAATGTTAACAAACCCTTTTTGCCTTGTTTACAGCCAGTTATGATTATGTATTAAAACAATTGTTAACAGGACAAAACCATATTATTCTATAATAAGTTAAGGATACCTGTTTATTAAGCACAAATTGAGCACCTCCCTCAACTCTTTTCATGCCATTCAGCATTTGCAGGTCTCTTCAAAAACCTATTGGCTGTTCTTTAAGTTCTGTGGTCTCTGTATGTGTACCTGCACGTTATCTCCCCTGACCATCCCCTTCCACCGACCCAGCGCACGAGAAGGATTGCTCCCTGTGGATAAAGGGTGCATAGGAGTATAAATACTGACTTTTCAGGTGTAAACCATCTGAGAACCATGAGAAAACATTCACTGATTTTTATAGTGTGTAGAAATGAAATTTCGCATGTTTCCTTTAAAAGCACAAAAATGTCTTTTTTTCTGCTCATGGGAATTACATATGCATAGTGCTGATGAAGTGAGTAGTGAATAGGCAGAAGTGAAGACTGCAGAGAGGAAGGCATGCAGAGGAGTATGTTACTAAGGGTTCACAGAGTGGTCTCTTTATGCCTTTCACTCAGCAGAGGAGGACAGGATGATGGGATGTCAGTGAACCTAGAGCACCATTTCTGTACCCTCTCCAGCTTCTCTTAGAGGTGCCAACCCAAAACTGGGCCAGCATACTCAAGGACTAGAAAAATGAAGCTCAGGTAGGTTTATTTTAGAACATCACATGGAAGACCAAGTCGTTTGATAACACAGAGTTATGGTGTATCCTTGGTCTTGTCTGTGAGAGCAAACAGTTTAGGCATCCAAATATAACTCAGATGATATCTAAGTTCCACACAGACTGTAGATGGAAGCTCTGCTGATATTCTGCCCAAAAAGGATTGGAGTTTGGAGATTAGCAAGGAAGGTGGCAAGGGAATGTTGTCCTCTCTCCTGGTACTGATTAGCATAACCATGGACTTGGCTCTATTCGCTGTCAATAAAAACTCCTGTCCCCTTTCAGCTTTAGAATCTAATGCTTGTCAGACCTGGTTGAGACCCAATCAGGTGCTCCATGATTATAAGGTCCACATGTTTTACAGGGTCAACAAAAGGAGGCAGACATCAATAAAGGCTATTGATGGAAATGACAAAGCACAGTGGAAACAATACCCTCCCTTGTTTGACACTGGCTGGTTTTGGACAGGGCTCAGACACACAGGAACTCCTCCAATACTTTCTCACATAAAAAGGGAATGTCTGATGGACATATCAACCAATGAAGCTTCAAGGCTTCATGAGGTTTCATTTTGCCATCATTACCCATTTTATTGACTTTATCAGCAATGGTTGTTTTTTCTTCAAAAGTAATTTTCTCTTCAAAAAGTAATTTTAGGCATTTTACTACTTTACATGTGTGTGGAGAGCAAAGCTGGTTCCAAAAACAAAACAAGACAAGACAAGACAAGACAAGACAAGACAAGACAAGACAAAAAACATTGAAACCCTAGAATAGAATACCACATGCCAGCAATGCAGAATCTGAATCAGAGCAGTGACAGTTGATCTGTAGGTCATAAAACCATAGGAAATTGTGTCTTCCAGATGGACATCACATCAGGATCCCTTCACATACTTAGCATAGTTGACTAATGATTTTCTGAGTATAGCTTTACCAAAGCTTCTTTCCGCTACTTTAGGAAATTATTGTGATGGATACATTACAGACATAATGGTTCTCATTTAAAATTATGATCTAAGCCACATGTGTCAACCTCAAGGCCCGGGGCCAAATGTGGCCCACTGTCTCATTTGATGGGGCCCACAAGAGCTTAAAAGATTTGATTGACTGCAATCTAGTGGCTTAATGCTGCCGCTTCACGGGTAACAGCATTCCACCACTAGATTACAGTGTATCCTCTTCCATGTGATATTTTTCATCAAGTGGAATTAAGAAATAGCTACAAATATTGATCCCAAAATGTCCAGGAAAAGAAAAATTGATGCTGATGGAAGACAGTTTCAAGAGAGATGGGAAGGCGAATACATGTTTGTGCTTCAAGGAGAAAAACGGTATGTCTTTTGTGTTATGTGGCCCTCTGTGAAAATGAGTTTGACACCCTGGGCTAATCTGTCCTGGTCCAGTTGCAGCAAAACGGGCCCAAACAATCATACTCCCACCACCATGTTTCACAGACAGGATAAAGTACACAATGTTTCCCTTTCTTCAGTAATAATGCTTAACTTTTAAACCAAAAATCCTTTTTTGTCTCATCTGGTCACAAAACACTGTTCTAATAGCTTTCTGACTTGTCCATGGGATCTTTAGCAAACTGCAGACAGGCAGCAATGTTCTTTTTGGAGAGCAGCGGCTTTCTTCTTGCAACCTTGCCATTCATTACATATAAACAGAAGTATTTCAAGCCTTATACTGTTTTGATTAGTATGGTTATAGCTCAGAAATTCAAGTTTGATTAGGTTTGATAAAGAGAGTAAGGCACAGAAGGCCATTGCTGGCTGTTCTGAGAGTGCTGTAACAAAGCATAGTAATAGTAAGTTGACTGGAAGGTGAAAATGTGATCAGAAAAGGTGCAGAATAACAGGGATGACCACAGCCTTGAGAGGACTGTCAAGAAAAGTGGATTCAAGAACTTGGAAGAGCTTCACAAGGCATGGACTGCATCAAGAGCCCTCACTGACAGACACACAGACAGAAAAGGAGCTCAAACTGCAGCATTCCTAATATCAAGGTCCTCCTGAACAGACACAGCATCAGAAGTGTCTTGTCTGGACTAAGGAGAAAAAGAACTGGACTGTTGCTCAGAGCCCTTTTCAGATGAAAGTAAATTCTGCATTTCATTTGGAAATCAAGAAGCCTAGGTTGGAGACGCACAAAATCCAAGGTGTCTAAAGTTCAGTGTGAAGTTTCTGCCATCTACGATAGTTTAGTGAAGTCATCTACTGGTGTTGATACTCTGTGTTTTATCAAGTCCAGAGACGAGCTGTAATTTCCCATGACTGTATACGTAAACATACATTTCTGTATTGCACATCCTTTTCTTTCTGTTCTTATGAAATATTGTAATAATATGAGAAACTGCATTTCTAATTTTATGAGCTAAAAGCCATACTGAAAGTAAATCAAAGGTTAAAATATATTACTGCCAGCTTTGAATTTTATAGACAGTTAGAAGATTACAAACAACTTTGTGCATTGGATGAATAATATTATTTTTCAGCTTCATAAAAGCAGGATTAACTCATTTTAACTCTCAGAATCTGACCTGCACTTTCCAGGCAGTTACATGCCATTTTCTAGGTTTCATAATTCAGGATAAGAGTAACCTACATACATGATGCATACAAAACTACAATTAAATCCCAGTTTAATGCCAAAGGAGCTTCCAGTGCATGTTTACTGCTTTGTCCCCATGTACATATTCAACCTGCATACAGACTTTGACTGATCAGTGACAGAGGGTGGGGCTATCTGTCCCAGATATTGGTTTATAGAGAAAATGAGAAATAAGTTTTTTTTTTTTTTTTTTTTTTTTTTTTTTTTATTTGGAATCTTATTATTATAAATGTTATTCTGAATCTAATAAAAAAAATCCTTTTCATCTCATAAACACTCTGGGTGATCAATTTTGAACATGATTTTAAAATCTCAAATGAAGACCAATTAGAGTATCCTGGGATTGAAAATAACAATATTTCCTATGTGTAACTGTCTCCTATAAATAATGTTTTATGTTTTGGCAAATAAAAGTAATTTTAGATTACATTTTAAATTTGATTTTAGAAATAAATATGAATGAGCAGGTGTCCCAATACATTTGTCAATAAAGTGTATATTTTTAATCACAGGTGCATGCATCATCCACAGAAAAAAAAGTCTCTCATGAAACATTTTATATTACTGCAGAAGGTTTCTTCTGCCCCTGCTGCAGCTTCTTTAGCCTTCTGGTCTTTCACACAGTATAAGCCACATTTACCACAATTACTTTTACAGCTTTGGTGCTTCTCATTTTATTCTCATTTTCAGAAAGCTTTTATAGGTAATGTCATAAGACTTTTCCCTGCTTAATTTATTTGACATTCAGTGAAAGGAACTGGAATCTGGAATCTTAGAATCAGATTGGGCCCTGTCAAGGATGTTAAATTTCTTATTGCCATGGTGATTGTAACCACACACAAGAAACAAAAATTGGGTTCTTGCTGGGTTCCTTTCAATTTTACTTCTATTAAATAACACTCTCAAAAAGCACTCTCCAGAACTGTCCTAATGAGTAAGGAAATGCCAAAAATGTTGGACAAAGCATAAGAATATGTAGATTCTGTGTCACAAGCTGTCAATCTGAACTAATAGAATGCATACATACAATATTTCACACCTTGGTCGCATTTAATGTGGTTACTCTGATGGAACAAATCAACAATAAGCTTTTAGGGATCAGACTGCTACACTATGTGCACACACTTCTTTAGAAACTATACCAATTAATCTAATCAAGGCAGCTTGTTGTATCTTTCACATAAAGCCAGAAAACTAAAGGCATGCAGAAAGCTCCAGTTCCACATGCAAATCCACTTTAGATTGCTCTATTTACCCACCATTCAGCAGAATTTAAAGCAGCATTATGTATGAATTGGTATTTCTTACGCAGAAATTGGAATTTGTTGTCCACAGTATTTATTCCCAAAATGAGAGACACAGAACTGTCACTGAAAGTGAGGGAAACATGTGTAGAGCAGTAGGTGGCATGTCAAGCCCATAGTACCAATGATGCTTTTCTCCCTATTACAAGTCAGTGGACCATCTCCATTATGTTGTAACTGTTTTAAGGTAAAAATGCTATTTAATGTTACTTTAAATTAAACAAACTGTTTAAAGCATTCTATTTATGCTGACTTCTGACTGACAATAAATCTACATATCCAACATTATACAACAGTTGGTTCTGGCCATGCAACCTGATTGGTTGAGAAGCATTTTAACTTATCTCTTATCTCACCACAACAGCATATTTTGTTCACAAACACTGTATCGCTCCACTGAACAGCACTGCTAAGAAACTCTTTAATAACATAAATGAACCAAGCAAGACAGCTAAAGGAAATTACGGCTATGTGGCAGACCCAAATGTGGATTTGCCAGTTTCTCATCACCCTGATTCCAGGTAGGACTCTCACAATGGCTTCTATAAACTCAACCCTTGCTGGCTCATAGGGAGGCATACAGATATAGACAATCGATTTGGACAGGACTCGTTGTAGCTCATGGAAGTGTTCCTTTCGTTTGTGTGGTTTGTCTATGTTAATATGTGTGAATAAATATACATTAGGTGGCAGGTGGTGTGTGTCTAAGACTCATGAAATTGAGTTTAATTTGTTGGTCTGAGTAAGGAGCTGCAGAAAGCAAGCAACAGAACATTATTACACTAAATATGCTTCATCACACCTGTGCTGATATTATACATGATAAAATACTCCCTCTTTTGTTCTATTGCTTCAGGACACTTGATTTATGAAAGTGAGAGGTTCCAGGTATAAAGTTCAGTGTAAGACAGTGTTATACCTGTGTGGGTGACTGGTTGGTGGGAGAATGAACATTCTGTTCCACACATTCTGGGATATTAACAGAAGCAGTTCTAGGTGAACGGGAACTGCCTCTTTCAGTCTTCATACACAGCCACAAATAAAAGCAGATTCAAAACAACCTAAGCTTACTTACTCCAATTGCTGTCAGAATAGGAACTTGGTAAATCCACTTAATATTGCCTGCACTCAGCTCCCAGCATCTGAAAGAGAAAGTTAAAAAGTGAGAGCAAGATGGAAAGAAAGAGAGAGAGACGGGGGGGTGGCTTTAAATTCACAATAATGTAATGATACCAATATGTAGGAGCTAATAAAAATCAACTTAAGTGGGTTCTGTATGTGTCAGATGTCCTGCTAGGGGTGTAAGTTTGGGTGTGTGGGTGTGTATGAGTTTTAGCTGTTAAATGCGTGTGTGTGTGTGTGTGTGTGTGTGTGTGTGTGTGTGTGTGTGTGTGT